>JAVXUO010002303.1:0-328017 GCA_033065855.1 Escallonia rubra
TATGTTGTAGGCAGGTTGAATTAACTGAATGATTTGACACATCTCCCCGTGCCACTTTTTGTGGATCATAATTCATGTATAGCATAGGACCCCTTTGATAGAAAAAGCAATCAACTTTTTCTTCTGCCAAGAAATTTTGGACCCATTCTCGTCAGCTCGATCACCTCAACACCAATTTTGTAACCCACATTGATTACAAAAAAAAATATATGTATATATTTTGTAACCCACGTCGAAGTGATCCACAGAGTCTTTTTTATTCTTCTTGACTCACAGCGAGAATCATGAATTACACTTTGGAACTATTCCAACTTCCAGATACATATACGACATTGTGTGACCAAGAAAAAAAGAATTAGCAGCACGAGTGAAAATCAAGAGAGGCAAATAAAGTGCATTAATTAATAAACATGGTGAAATTACACTATATATAAGGGAGATAGTAAGAAGAACTGAGTTCAAGATTTTGTGCAATGAAGAGTATGATACCGTGTTAATTTAATAATTAAAAAAAATGAGGGAATAAGGTGTATTATGCTTTAACAAATATTATCAACGTGATTCGTAATTTTTACTTAGTAAGCCTAATGACAACCAGTAGTGAAAATTTTCACCTATCAGCTTCTCAGCATACGAATTGGCTACTACCCATGCTATTAACGGTTGACCATGTGGAAGTTCATTTCAAAAGTAACAAGATACGGTAGTGTTCTTTTTTACAACACCTATGAAAATCATTCTTTGTTCACGTTTATTGAAATGAAAAACTTCTTCATGCTTAGTCTTGAGAGGTGAATATCTGCTTTCCATGTGTTTCCTTTTGTTGCATTACTCTATTGCATTTAGTGATAGTTGCAAAAAATACCACGTGGTTTGGGCCATTTGCAAAAAGACCCTTCTGTTACAAAAGTTACATAAAGATATATAAAATTGTAAAGGTGTTGCACCATAAAATTTCCGTAAGAGATTGGTAAAAATATCTAAATTGCCCCTCTATATAAATCAATATGGATCAATTTTTCATTTCTAATTTGTGACTTCCAAAGGCCCATTCCTCCTAATTGTAGATCTAGGTTTTTGTTTTTGTTTTTATTGGTATTGGTGTTGGTGGGTGCTTAGGGCTACTGGCGGGGCTCGCGACGGCGCAAGTGGGGATCGATGGGGCTCGCGGCGGCTTAAATGTTGATGATTTATCCAATTTGCACATTTAGATCTAGGGTTTTAATTGCACATTGCGATTTGAAACCCTATTTTTTAGTTTGTGCGATTAGGGTTCAAATTGTTGGTACGGTGGCCGCAACGGGATTAGGGTTCGATCTAAGTTTGTGCGAATTATTGTGCGATTGGTGGGCAATTAGCGGTGACGGGATTGGGTGCAACAGTGATTGTGCGCTTGAGTGGGCTATTCGGTGGTGATGGTGGCGGGGGGATTGGGTGGGCTGTTGGCGGTGACTGGATTGGATGCAACAGTTGACGGTGGCGGGATTAGTGAGGCAAATGGCGGCTCCGGTTGTGGGTGGCACAGGTAGCAGACGGGGTGGCGGAGGCGAGATTGTGGAGGGGCTTAGATCAGCGACGCAAGGTGATGGGGCTGACGATAGCGTAGGCGCACAAGGCTAAGGTGGTGGTGGCATTGGTTATAGGTGGCGCAAGTGGCAGATGGGGATGGTGGAATTGGAAAAGAAATTGAAACTTGTTTGGGAGAGATGAAAAGAGGGAGGGTACTTTAGTCCTTTTGATGTATAATTTTTTTGACTTAACACATTTTTCAAGAGAGTGAAGAGCATGCGCCGTTAATTTAGACGACTTTTGCAACAAAATAAGCACTATAGGGAGGATTTTGTAACTTTTGTAACAATAGAGATCTTTATGTATATGGCGCAAACCACGAGGGTATTTTTTTTTTATAATTATCCCTTGAATTTAAACATCGATCAAACACAACTATTTACTAGTTTGTGCTTTTGCTTAAACGCAGTTTTCAAAGCAATTCCAAAAGGACTTTACAGTTAGAAGCTCATAAGTTTGTTTGTTTTCAGAAATAGGGAAAAACCGAAATGCTAGGCATCAAGGGAATCAAATGCCGGATCGATATGAACACCAAGGCAAGACAAGATTGGTAGAAAAATATTAGCCAGCTTCTTCTTGTGGGGTTTAATCACTATTGTTGGATTGGTCGAAAAATATTAGCCAGCTTCTTCTTGTGGGGACTATTGTTGGATTTTGTTAGCGGAAACACGGTCCAGAAACTGTCCTGCTTTTAGAGGAGTCGCTTCAGTGATTCGTAGTACCCATTTTTGGCCGTAGCTCATGCGGTATGTCTTTCCAAGAAACACCCCTTGGAATACTACATATTCGAAGATGACAAGCCTATATATACAATCATTTTAGGAACTCTTGTCATCTTGCAGTGTTTGTAATAACAACACATGGGTATTTCTCGAATGCATGGAGAGTGAAAGGACCTTGTCACTGAAGAATTTGTCATTATATGGTGATTGATTTTCTCTGAGCTACATTATATGCTACAATATTATTTATTTTTCAATCAAAAAGATCATCATTTGTTCAAAGAGGATCAAAAGAACCAACTCATAGTCACATCATATCAATATCTTTCTAATACCAAAGTAACATAATTTTCATGTCGAATTAATTAGGTCGTGAGCCTCCCTGCCATGCCACAATAAACTCCTCGGCTACGAAACGAGTAAGCAAAGTCACACTAAAGTAAAGATCGACAGTATTATTATTCTCAAATCCATCTTTTTAGCTATCAACGGAGATTAATAAACAACTCTCCAAAAGAGAGAGGGACAACTCTCTTCTTGAGAGAAAAACAACTCTCTTGTCGAGAGACTTCACGAAACCAAACAACAAAAACTGTAAACATTATGAAAAACGGTTACATTCATCCTCCCATGATGAATCCAACAATGATCTACAAATCTTTGCCAATGGATGGTTGTGGGGAATTCTGGCCGGCAGCGGTGGGATGTCCAAATCATCGCTTGATCTGAATTTTTTGAGCATCCCCGGCCTTCCTTTACATCTACTCATTTTTGCCGAAGATCCATGCCAAGCTCCTTTATAGACCGACAACACCTATGAAATCCGCAAATCGGTGAAGAAAAACAAGACCAATTGCAGTGAAGGGCCTCCCCTTCCATCCCCGTAGCCATGGAGACTTAAGAGGAAGAAGGTGGGGAGGGGTGGCTAGGATTTGTCCCTCTCTAGGAAAGGGGGAATATTCTCTTTTTAAATTATTCTTTTGCATGAGTTACTTTATATATTAAGAATTAAGACCATCATTTTCCTCGTTATACGATCGAGATTAGAAGTAGCTGCAGTTTTATTAAGGCTTTTGTCAATTGCGTTTCCGTAGACATAACACATTTAATGGATAGTCATGAACTAATTAGTGTAACTTTCTTAGTAAAGGGAAATTCTTTACATCGTGGTATACCCAAAACAGTGCTTTCACTTTCATTAAGAATATTTTCTTAATATATAGCACATATAGATAGATAAATATCGATAATATATACCAATTCTGAAGGTTGGCAACAACTTGTTTATTGGTTTTAGAAATAAATTTTAGAAATATTTTTGGTATAATCCATAATTTTCAATTTTTTGGATAGCATAATTATTTTTGTCAAGATTATTTTCATAGCATAATAATTAGTATCATCTCATACACACAGAACTCGAGAGACTCGACGAACTCAAGCACGTGCATGCTTGAAGGTACTGCTTTAACATTTTCCATGATTTGCTTAGGGTTCCCAAGCCTCGGTCAGCATTGTTTTTGGTATCTGAACTGTTTCCTTCCTTTGCTCTCATGACACAACAAGTGGCTTCGATATTGTGAGGTGCATATCACTCCACTTTACTGTAGCATGGAGATATAACTTATCAGGCAGCAGGCAAGAACGATGAGTTTGATGAATGCAAGGCTAGCTGATTGATTCACAGCACATGTGGACGATAGACACACCATGTGTGGAAGCAACACTGGCCTTTTTGTCCGTGGGCCACTTCTCTGCCGGTGAATCTTTCACCGGGATCAGTACAGAGGCATGCTCACATGAGCAAACCCTAGTCTCGTCCTGAGGTGTCTCTGATATTTTTGCTCTTTTATCTCTACCTCTTGCCCTTTCCAAAATAATAAAAAGAAATAAGTACAGAATCACGGCGCATGCAATTACAAAATGATATGATGTGATCGAAAAGAGGATGACACGATTGGTTGCCATGGACAAAATCGTAATTTGCAAAAGCTTTTACGTTTTAAAATGTAAAAGGAAGCTCATTATTTGATGAGAAGTCGAGTCTCGTGTATGAAGTGACACCGAAACTAAAATCTTCTATCCTTTCACAAAATTTGCGTAATGACTAGATGAAATTTCGTTGCCTCCTCCCCCCCCCCCCTTCCTCTTATTTCTCATTTTAGATTATCTGTAGAAATATATACCATAAGTAAAGAAGTGAAGTTACGTCATACGCACATAAGACAAGTAAATCCATACACAAATGAAATTTATTTGCTAAGGTGCGAATTAGTATAGTAACATGGAAGTATATACTCAAACCAACATGAATCTTGTTGTACTTGTTCTCTGTACAAATCATTCTCTCTACATTTTAGGATAATAACCGGAAAAAACTATGTTGAAAAGTTAATTCCGGTTGGAATCTAATTATATATTATATATAAGAGTCGAATCTGAGAGAAAGTAGTCACGTCACCGTTTATTTGATCACTCTTTGAATTAACTTGCCATGTGAACTTTATATTTTGACTTTTTGAAAGCATTTTGAATTTACTCACATTTGTAATAATGATTTGGATTCATTTTTCTCTTTCACGTTCTCTTAATCAAATTGATTTGAATTCCTTTTTGCCATTTCAAATTTAACCAAATAGATATATTTTACATCTCTCTCTCTTCTATGTCAACAACATGTCCCACTTAAAAATGTTATTTACATCTTGCAATTCCATTAATATAAAAGATTTGCTAAAACTAATTCTCTTTATATTCCCTTTAATTTTTTTTATTGTTGAGAGAATTCTAATATTCTTATCGGTTTTTCTCTCTAACTAACATGATCTCCCTCTTTTTATTTCATTACAAGTATATATATATAGTTTACTCTCCTATTTTATTTTCAATCATTTGTTATACATCTTTACCACTTTTAATTTTTTGATGGCCTTGAATAATACAAATCTCAACACACGGATTATTGTAAGTAGTAGAATCACTACTATTGCTATTAGTTGGGACATGCTATTTCAATCATTTCATATACTACTTTTTATTTTTATTTGTTGCTAAAAACTAACAATTATTACTCAAGTTCATTTTTAACCAAAAAATTGATAGGAAAACTCATATAAAAAGGTAAAAATGTTTTTTAATTAATTTTTTTGCCACTATCAAAATTTGTTATTATTAGGCATACAAGTACGAGATCTCTGAATCAGTATTTTGATAGTTATTTCTCCCGTGTGCAACGCACATGATCAAAACTAGTATCATAGTAAGGGTGTGTTAATAATGCAATTAAGCATTTAAAGCTAAAAATTTTAATTTTTAATTAGGCGCGTTTGATGACGATTGGCGTGATAGCACTTGAAAAATTAATTCTTGCCGGAAATAGACCAAAATTGTAATCGGATTGATTAACACTTATCATTCAATTTTAAGTGAGATGGTTAAAAGTTGTTGAACAAATTTTGTGTAAAAAGAATAATTACTACCAGGATGTTGCCACAATTAATCTGCTGGCAACACCCTCCACCACACTAGAACCACCACCACAACCAATATGTATTCTTGCGACCACCATCATAATTACTACGACCTAGCCGTCGCCACTACCACCACACCACCGTGGCCACCAGGACGGCGACATCGCCACTTCTACCACACAATCGTTGCCACCACCACATTCATGTCCGTCAAAATCATCTCTATATCTATCACAACAACTGCCGCCATGACCGACAGGTTGCCGCTTGTTGTCACCACCACAATCATCATTGCCACCACCAGCACAACCAACACGGTTTTGACGAGAAGAAATTATAAATACATATATGAATGTATTATTATGGTGAAATAGATAAATTATAAAATTGAACAATTTTTAAACATCTATTTTTTGTTTACCAAACAAGTTAACTTATATATCAGGACAAAAAATTTAGGGCTAATCCCAAAATTGTACCCTCGACTTTACCAATAGTACAACTTTAGTACCCAACTTTGAAGGTGCACCGAAGAACTACCTAAGTTTGAAAAAAATGACCCAAATCAGTATCTTGGCTAATGGACTACGGATGCTGTTAAAAAGTTGGGATAAATAGCTAATGACTCCCTGTACTATACACGGTGTGCGATTTCCCCTCCACTTCAAAATTAACCACTAACCCCCCCCCCCCCCACTTAAAGAAATTGGGCACCTTAGATGAAAACCGTTAAATTTAACAGCGCGTGGTCAACACATGTGCTGACTACAGATTTTTTTTAAAAATGACAATTTTTGCCCATTCTTCTCTCTCTTCTTCAATCCCACTCTCTCCCCTCCCCCTAGCAACTCTGTGCACGCCCTCTCTCCACACCACTCGTCAGACCAGCCCCCACTCCCTTCCTCCCAACTCTCCACTCACACGTTCCCTCATCAGGCCAGGCCTTCACTCCCTTCCTCCACTGCACACCGGAAGCTATCAATTATTTCTCTCTCATGGGAAACATGTCGATGTTGATCTCAGCGTATCTCAACTTTCTCTCCCTAAAAAATGATCGAATCGCCTTGCAGTCCCTACAATTCGATCTCGAAAAGAAGCTAATGCATCCTTTGAGTTCCACATGGCGTTTCTTCTCTTCTTTTTCTTCATCGTCGTTTAGCTTCATCACGATCACTTTGACTCGCCGCCGATAAGCTATTGTTCTTCTCGCTGAAATATTTCTCGATGGATGGCATGCTGTCGTCTTCGGCCGGAGTCATGATCGTGAGACTTGGGGGTGCCTCTGGCTTCGGTAGGTGTGAATGAGGGCGGATTATCGCCTGTGACTGGCCAATAATTTTCAAAATACTGGCTTTGGGTTTCGCGATAGCGGCGGCGTTTGGGTTTGTTGGTGGCCTGTGATGCGGATGGGAAGGAATCAAACAGGTTTGTATGTTGGTGGCTTCTGCGGTAGAAGAGAAGGAGATGGGCTTGTATGTGTGTGTGTGTGTGTGAGAGAGAGAGAGAGAGAGAGAGAGAGAGCTGTGTGTGTATGTTCGCAGTAGGTGCGTGTTTGTGTGTGGGTTTAGGGTATTTATGTGTGTGTGTTCACTGTGCATGTGTGTGTTGTGTTGTGTGTATGTGTGTTGGGTATATGTATGTGGGATTGAGTAAAAGTGTGAGAAAGGAGAAAAAGAAGTTGGAAGAATGGTATTAAACTTAAATAGGGTAAGAAAATAAGGGTATTTTGGTCATTTCATGCTATTTATAACGGACCCATTTAAAGTGCCCAATTTCTATAAGTATTTGGGGGGGGGGTTTAGTTGTTCATTTTGAAGTGGAGGGGGGGAAATCGCACACCGTGTATAGTACAGGGAGTCATTAGCTATTTATCCCTAAAAATTTCAAAGGCTAAAAAAGATCATAAAGTCTGGTCCATGTGGGCCCTCTTTCTCTCTCTCTCTTTACTTTCTCTCTTTTCTCTCTCAGTTTGTTCTTCTTTATTTCACGGTGTGCGACAAGTAATGGTGGTTGTCTCGCAGCGTGCGTGGATGCCTGGTGGCGAGACTACTTCGACGGCGGCCGTGGATGGGCCGATCTATGGAGGCCGGAGATGGGTGGTCGATTAGTGGCCATTGATGGCCCTCAGTGTCCGACCGACAGTCCTAGGAGACGAATGAAGATAGGGACTATGCCCACACCTCCAGACGCTCCAAGCGTGCATCTGGCGACCACGGCTTAAGATTTGAATAGGGTGCTAATTCAAGAAACTTTTACGTTTCATGAAACTTTTCATCACTTAGAAAAAGGTTCTAGCTCCCATGAATGGTCAATCACAGCCTTTTCAAATTTTGAGTTCCTCTGCTGCTTCCCGCTCAGTAAAGCCGTATAAGATAACAACTTGGCTTTTTTTTAGCTTGGGTGGGTATTGGCAATTTGGTGCAATTTGGTAATATGGGGTTCATGATTTGTTTATAACGACCATTTTCTAACTTATTTTCCTAATTATTGATGATTCATTTCTCAATTTTTGATCATATTGGTTGGAAATGATTGTGATTATTGTAAACCATGTGTCCCCTATTTGGTTTAAAGATTTTGGACTTTTCAAAGAAATGCATATGAATTTTAGGTACATGGGTTGGATTAAGTTCAAAGTTTGGGAATTAAGGATTGCTTTATAATTGCATGTTGAAGTTTAAAATTGATCTGAGAGTTTGATGGATTTTTTGACAACAGGGGATTGCTAATTGAAGTTCTGATATGGGTTCGGCAATAATCAGAATTGTTGTTTACTGAGGGTTTTGAATGAAAGTTTTCTGGAGAGAGAGAGAGAGAGATAGAAATTTTTGTTTCCTAATTAATTAAATTAAGACGGAGAGAGAATTGAGTGGTGGTGATTGTGCCACGTGTCTTTAAATTTGGTTTTATGTTATTGACACATTTGCCCTTGATAAAATTTAACGGGATCCGTGATCCGTTAGTCGATGTATTGATTTGTGTTAATTTTTAAATTTAGGTACTTATTTGGCGCACTTTCAAAGTTTGGTACTAAAGATGTACTGTGAGTAAAGTTAAGGGTACAATTTTAGAATTAGCTCAAAATTCAGCCGCTAAAAGATTTTAGTTTTACAAATTTAGTGCTTAAGTTATCGGTATTCAAAAATTTCGATTTTTGTAAACAACCCCTAAGTGAATTTCAAGGAAGTTCTTTTTCAGCAATATGTTGCTGTTGTATAATACTCACTAATTGCATAGTTTCTGTTGATTTACCTGATCTATGTACCACCCTCATATGTAGTTGAATTTATGGGATAATGTCATTAAATTCATTGCATCGTCCTATGATCAGATGAAGTACAAACAGAGTTGACGGTTATGATAAAATGACCCATTTGCCCCGTCTTTTCTGTTTACACAGCTTTAACTACAGAAAATTAGACAACTTTTGACAAACTTTAATCCCATTCAAGAAAAACTTCAAATTCGTGAATTGAACTCATTCAAAGACGAACTTATTGTCGCTAATTTCATACCCAATGTGGCTTCAAGAAATGTTTTTGGCGACAAAATTTTAAATTCATCAATAAAAGACAATTGTCCTCGACGAAAGTCCATTTCATCAAGAAATGAACACTCTTAATGAGGAATTAGTTCATCAAGAAAAGAACCGTTAAATACTCAACAAGTTTTTATATTCGTCAGTAATGCCACACCTTTGTTGACGAATGACAGACCCGTCGCCAGGGGGTCAAACTATACCCTGATGAATGTGTTTGCCTCTAAATGTGTTTTCCAGACTAGAGAAAATTTTCTTCTCAAAGGAGCTTATTTGTATGAAAATGTAACAAAATTCTGAAAATGTAATCGGAGTGCTTCAACCTGAAACTTAAACCATCAATTTTGTCTAAAAGAGTAGTCATTGTAAAGATCATTTGACTTCTACTCAAGTACGCGAGGCTGACACTTTGAATATTTAAAAACCTTGAAAGTAATCATCCCTTGGCACTTTGACATTGTTTATACAAGTATTGCTCACACTAATGGTGCATTGACCTCAGCCATTATGCAGGTAAGTACCAGACATGGAGGCCAGTCCAACGGATAAAAGACCTGTTCAACTAAAGAGTTAATGATAAAATTGTCTCCAAAACACATTGTTTTGTGGGTCGCTCCATGTAATTTCAATCTTGACAGAACGGTTTTCTTTGAATGTACATGTTTGTTGTTAACAACTCAAATACCGAATATCCATTTAAACTAATAGTCAAAGTGATCATACGCATGTCGTGTGCCATTTTTATGATCAAAGTGAAGGGTCAATTTGAAACTGAAATTTTTTTGGCTGTTACTCTGGTTGGAGGAATCTTCCTCTTACCCTCTATATAGCGACAATTAATCGTCTTTAAATGTTTCTAGTGACTTTTATTTAGTGACGCTAAAAAAATGCTGCTAATAATTGTAATAATTGTCGCTGGAAGTGTTAGAAGAAAAGTCACTAAAAATATTTAGCGACTATCAATTGTCACTATATATACACGGGGTTGGAGGAAAATTCCTACGACATGGGTAGGAACCAAAGTTTGTTCTTTGTAACTTAACATTAATAGCCCCCCATATATGATGTTGTTCGGACAAAAGTACCCCTAACATAAAGAGGATTCTACTACAACGAAAGGGCAAGCATGCCATCTCCTACGCTGGTGAAATCTTCTTCCCATATTTTCACTGATTCACCTTCACCTATTGTCATCGACCCAATATCACAGATTTGGACGTCGCCGCCCCACACACAACCGGTGGCAACATACCATTATATGCCCTCAGGGAGCACTAGTACCACCACGCAAGATGCTCCCCGAACTATACTCCGGCAGAGGACAATATATTACTCAAGTAACTGATGTGGTGTTATGCTCAGCAATCAGTGGCGGAGACAAAAACGTTGAGCAGGGTGGGCATTTTAATTTTTTTTTAAAGATTTAGCGAGAAAAATATTCCCAAAATTCATGCCCCAATATGCTTGTCCATGCTTTTACATCAACAAAAGTTAAATTTTCATGGAATTAAGTCCACTTTCAAACTAATGGAATGGTGAAATTTGAATTCCCTTGGTTCTGTCTAGATGGCTCAAGTAGAAGCTCAAGAGAGAATTATTTGGGTGTTAAAGGCCCAATTGCTACTATAGTTAAACATGCAAATTATAAGTTCCAAACACGGATCTCACCGTGAAAATTGTTGCTGTTAACCCTACGGTTATTTAACCTATGATTATATTTGATTTTGATGATAACTAACATTAATGATTATGTTGTCTTAACATGCATTGAGTTGATGAAGCAATATTTACAATCTCATACTCATGCAAACGGACTATTAGACAAGTAAATCGTTCAAAGACTCTCAACGGAACGCATCAAAGAAGGAATTCGTTGATTAAGTTTTACAATGCTTTTATTTTCTTCTTTGTAACTAGACATAGAGGGTTGATCGTATCGATGACTGTAAACCTATAACTTGCCCATAGGTTTTCCTTGCATGCATAAACGTTTTTCATTCTTTAAAAACAAGGAAACTGCATTTCCAGGAATGCAGTCGACTGCAAGTTGGGTAGTGAGGTATTATAGTCGACTGCATTCCAATGCAGTCGACTGCAATACTTCCAGTAGCCTATTACAGCTGACTGCATTTCAATACAGTCGACTGCAAGTTAGAAATTTTGAATTTCCAACGGCTACTTTTGGGAATATAGTCGACTGCAATACCACATTGCAGTAGACTGCATTTACCGTTTGGCGCATTTAATGCTCCACCTAACTCCAAACGGTCATATTTATTTCCACACCTATAAATACTCATCTTGGGCATGGTTTTGATTCATCAATTGCATTCAAAACTCTCTTATCTTTCATATTCTCAAAGATCAAAGCAATCGTTCAATCTTTCTTGGTTTTCATTATTTTCTTATTCATTTCAATGGAGCATTTATTGTGAGCTTACATTTAAGAGATATACACTTTCATAAGTCATCATACACTCAGCTATCTTGTTCTAGAGCTTAAACTTGTACTCATCTACTTCTTGAAAACGAAATCTTGTACACATTTATTCATCTAAAGTTTCTTGTATCAAAGCTTGGGGTTGTCAAGCTTTGGAGCTTTGGGATTGTCAAAGCTTGTTCTTGATGTGGGTACAACATTAAGGGATTGTAAGCGGTTCGATCTTGGCCCGTAAGAAAGATCATACTAGTGGATTCTAGGGCCTTTCAAGGGACTTCCTTGAAGGGGTGGACGTAGGTTTGAGGGTATTTCAAGCCGAACCATTTAAATCTCCGTGTCAAGTATCTCTAAACCCTTCTCTCTTTACATTATCGTTTTATACAAGTGTTGAGATTGGTTAGTTTGCTTATTTGAGATATTGTGTTTAGGTTTGTTGTTTGTAGCTTTTCAAGTGTTATTCATAGCTTCTCTATGTTTGTAGTAATTACTTGTTAATTTTTTAAAGTAGTCTTAAAACCCTATTCACCCCCCTCTAGGGTTATCTTTTTGGTTTCAAGTGGTATCAGAGCCTCGACTCTTGATATATTGGGTAACGCCAAGAGAGTTAATCGATCATGGCTTACGTTGGGGGAATGGATGGTAGTTCTACCACTAGGCCTCCATTGTTTAATGTGACCAATTATAGTGT
Organism: Escallonia rubra; assembly: GCA_033065855.1. Lineage (NCBI taxonomy): Eukaryota > Viridiplantae > Streptophyta > Magnoliopsida > Escalloniales > Escalloniaceae > Escallonia > Escallonia rubra. The sequence goes on from JAVXUO010002303.1 coordinate 12,428, forward strand.
GTGGAAAGTTAAGATGAAAATCTACTTAGAGTCTTAAGACTATGAGATATGAGATATTGTTGAGAATGGCTCATTCGTTCCGATAAAGGGGGTTGACAAGGTTGAGAAGCCTAAATCCAAATCGGAGTATAATGATCATGATAAAAAGATGATTTGTATGAATGCTAAAGCAAAAATTGTTTTGTTTGTGCTTTAGACACTAATGAACCCAATAGAGTCATTATGTGTAATCCCACTAAGAGTATTTGGGATACTCTACGAGTTACGCATGAAGGAACTTCACTTCTTAGAGATTCTACGATGAACTTATTGTTTAGAAATTATGAGTTATTCCATATGCTTCCAAATGAATCCGTTACGGATTGGACAAGGAATTCACTAATGGTGATCTTGTAAGAAAGGTGATTAGGTCCTTACCAAGAGCTTGGGATGCAAAGATCATCGCCATCCAAGAATTGAAGAATCTTAATATATTTCCTCTTGATGAATTGATGTGCTCACTTATGACGTACGAAATGCAACTCAAGACCTTTGATCAAGAAAACGTCAAGAAAAAGCCTACGTCAATTGCTCTTAAAGCTTCATCTTCAAACCTTGAGTCGAGTGGTGATGAAGAAGAATTTGATGAAGAAGATGTTGCAATGGTTGCAAAGAACTTCAAAAAATTCTTAAGGTTTAGAAGGTATGGTGGGATAAGGTAACAAAATGCTAGCAATGAAGAGAAGCTTTGCTACAAATGCCACAAGCCGGGACACATGAAGATGGATTGTCCCATATACAAAAAGGAAAAGAAGGAAATAAGAGATGTATGGGAAAGAGTTAAAAGGAGACAACTCTCCAAGAAAGAGAACAAAGAGAAAGAAAAAGCAATGAATGCCGAACATACTCCAACATGGAGTGACTTCAATTCAAGTGATGAAGACAATGAGAAGAATGAACAAGCAAATGTGTGCTTCATGAAAAATGATGAGGTAAGTTGTTCTTCCGGTAGTGCGATGGTGAAAATTTTGAAGATGCTTATGATAACTTATATGAGGAATCTAAGAAAATTTTCAAGAAAAACATTATTTTGTCTAATAAATTCCTTAAATCAAATAAGAAAATAGAGAAATTGAGAATGCAAAATAATGAGTTGCATGCCAAGAATAAATGCATTTTCAACCATTTATATGTGAAACATGTGAATAATGACTTGGTTGAATTAATTGTTAACACTCCTAACTCAAAACAAATCTCTTGCAAAACTTTGGCTCTAGAAAACAAAATGAAGTTTTAAAACTTGAGATTTGTGATTTGAAAAATGTCTTGAAAATTTTGTTGATGGTCAAAACAATTTGGATGTCATGCTTGGACAACAAAAAATTGGCCTAAACAAAGGTGGTCTTGGATTAGATCTTATGGCCATGCCTCCTAAAATTTTGCAACAACAAGCTAAGTTGAAAATTCATACAAAACAACCAAAGAACTATTGCACACCATTTACACATTGCGGTTGGTACAACAAGAAAGGGCATAAGATTATTTATTATCCCTGTAGAATTGTTTATGTTAGAGGTAGAAAGAAAATGTGGGTTGTGAAAGGTCAAGGATACAAATGCAAGACTAACATCTAAGAACCGAAGATAAATTGGGTACCAAAAGTCACTACTTGATTTGTGTTTATAGGTATGTCTCAAAGCAAAATCTAGTAGCAAGAAGTGGATTCTTGATAGTGGATGCTCAAGACATATGACCGGCAACATATCTCTTTTCACCTCGATTGATCTTAAAGAAGGAGGAAATGTGACATTTGGTGACAATTCTCAAGGAAAAATCAAAGGTAAAGGAACTATTGGTAATGAACCACATTCAATTGAGAATGTGTTATATGTTGAAGGATTGAAGCATAATTTGCTAAGTATTAGTCAATTTAGTGATAAAGGTTTTTGGGTAATCTTTTAGGCTTCTCATTTTACTATACAATCTTTGAAGAATAATGAAACTATTTTGGTAGGAAGTAGAGATGATAATGTTTACTCCAAACAATTAAATGATTTAACTAACCAAGATGTCAAGTGTCTTAGTGCTATTAGTGAGACATCTTGGCATTGGCATCGAAGACTTGGACACATGCATATGGAGCATTTGAAGGATATTTCGAGCAAAGAACTTGTGAGGGGACTCCCGAAGATCAAGTTTGAGAAAGACAAAGTATGTGATGCTTGTCAAATGGGTAAGCAAAAGAAAGTCTTTCACAAACCGAAGAAAATGGTATCTACTTCTAGACCCTTGCAATTACTTCATATGGATTTGTTTGGACCAATCCCTACTACTAGTCTTGGTGGTAAATCATATTATTTTATTATTGTTGATGACTATTCTCGCTATACTTGGACTTTCTTTTTGGCCACCAAAGATGAATCTCTAGATGTGTTTACTTCATTTACAAAATGTGTTCAAAATCAAAAAGGATATTTGATAACCTACATTCGAAGTGATCATGGTAGAGAATTTGAAAATTCAAAAATAGGAGCTTTGTGTGATGACTTTGGTATATCATATAATTTTTCGGTTCCTAGAACTCCTCAACAAAATGGTGTAGCCGAAATAAAGAATAGGTCTTTGCAAGAAGCGGCAAGAACAATGCTTAATGAATATGGTTTACCTAAGTACTTTTGGGCGGAGGCGGTCAATTGTGCTTGTTTTGTTCTTAATAGAGTTATCTTGCGAATTTTTTTGTTAAGATCCCCTTATGAGCTTTTTAATGATAAGAAACCTAAGGTGAGCTTTCTTTGAGTCTTTGGATGAAAATGTTTTATTTTAAATACTAAGGATCACCTTAGCAAATTTGATTCCAAAACCTTTGAGGAAATTTTTCTTGGTTACTCATAGTATGTCATATAGAGTTTATAATAAAAGTACTTTGGTTGTAGAAGAATCCATTAATGTTACTTTTGATGAGACTAATCCTTTTTTCGAAGGACTAACATTGTTAATGTAGATGACATGGACAATGACTTGAGAACTTTGGACATAAGTGAGACACTACAAGACAACCCCAAAGAAATTGATCTAGGGTAGCAACCATCAAGCTTTCAAGGGAGAAACGAGGAAGCAATCAATGATGCTTCAAACTTGGACAACTCTCAAGCATAACCAAAAGATTGGACTTACAAAAAGGATCATCCAAGCGATCAAATCTTAGGTAATCCTTCAAGTGGGGTAAGAATTCGACACTCTCTTCAACAACATGTTAATTTAGCTTTTCTTTCCCAAATTGAACCCAAGAACTTCTCCGAAGCTCTACGTCATGAATCTTCGATGCTTGCTATGCAAGAAGAGCTAGTTCAATTTGAAAGAAATCAAGTTTGGACCCTTATGCCTAAACCTCAAAACTTTAGGATTATAGGCACAAAATGGATATTTAGAAACAAACTTGATGAATCCGGAGTCGTGGTAAGAAACAAGGCTAGATTAGTGGCCCAAGGTTATAACCAAGAGGAAGGAATTGATTTTGATGAGACTTATGCACCGGTAGCTAGACTTGAATCTATTAGAATGCTTTTAGCTTTTGCTTGCTATAGAGATTTTAAACTCTTTCAAATGGATGTCAAGAGTGCCTTTCTAAATGGTTTTATTTCGGAGGAGGTTTATGTGGCTCAACCTCCCGACTTTGAACATGAAAATTTTCCAAACTATGTTTTCAAGCTTAGCAAAGCTATTTATGGTTTAAAACAAGCTCCTAGAGCTTGGTATGAAATGCTAAGTAGTTTTCTTTTAGAAAATGATTTTTCAAGAGGAAAACTTGACATCACTTTTTTTAGAGTAAATTGCACCAAGGTCACTGAACTATGACCCATTTTTCACTTAAGTCACTCAACTTTATTTTGTGCCATTTTAGCCACTAGACTCTTAAATCTGTCCGATTTGACCACTCCATTAGCCGGTGTTAAATTTTTCCCGTTAAAGGGTCACGTGCCACTCACATGACCCTTCTTCAAAACTGTTTTCCAAAATCTTTTCTTCAGATTTCTTCTCTCTCTTTCCTTCTCACACAGAGATCCACCATCAGATCTGTCGTCGGTGATGACGCTGTTCACCACCATCATCGACTTCGCTTCGAATAGGAACCATGCCATTACGCCGTCGGTGATGACGCTGTTCTTCTTCTTCAGCTCTGCCACTTTCTTCATACACGCCGCCTTCGATTTCCCTGGCATGGCTGCCACAATCTTCTCCCACCTCATAGCCACATCCTTCGGAAACACCTTCATTTCCGCTATCAATTGACCCCACGGGTGCCGGATGCTGCCCGAATTCTTTGACCTTTCGGGCCTTGGATCGGCGATTAGAGGGTTTCTTACTAGAATCCGCAGGGTCAGACAGGTCATTTTGGGATGGGGGTGGTGGAAGGGCAGGGTCCACGTCGACGCGAATGTTGCTGGTGGTGAGAGACGAAGGGGCGAAGGGGCGAAGGGCCAAACGAGAAAGGAGAGGGCTAGCCACAAAATGAGGGATTTTAGGGTTACGAATTGGAGGTAGAGGAAAGAGAGAGTGAGAGGAGAAGTGAGATGATTAACGTGGGTTTGTAGGGAGTTAGAGTAAGGGATTAGGGATCTGGAGTTGAAGATAATGGGCGAGATTGAAACATTAATCTGGGTCTTTTCGTCTAAGAACTCCATGGTTAGAGAGAGGGAAGAGAGACCAGGAGAGGGGGGGAGAGAGAAATTGAGAGAGAGATAGAGAGAGGAGATTATGAGAAAGTTTGACGGTTTTGCCCCTGCTTTGAAGGGTCATGTGAGTGGCACGTGACCCTTTAACGGAGAAAATTTAACACCGGCTAACGGAGTGGTCAAATCGAACAGATTTGAGAGTCTAGTGGCCAAAATGGCACAAAATAAAGTTGGGTGACTTAAGTGAAAAAAGGGTCATAGTTCAGTGGCCATTGATGCAATTTACTCCTTTTTTTATAAAATCTAAGGGCAATGACTTATTGTTGGTGCAAATTTATGTTGATGATATTATATTTGGTGCTACTAATGGATCCTTGTGCGAAGAGTTTGCTTCTTGTATGAGTAAGGAGTTCGAAATGAGCATGATAGGATAACTTAACTTTTTCCTTGGATTGCAAATCAAACAAAGCAAGGACGAAATCTTTATCAACCAAGCGAAATACACCAAAGAGCTATTCAAGAGATTTGATATGGAAGAATCAAATGCTTTTGACACTCCAATGAGCTCATCATTAAAGCTTGATAAAGATGAAAAGGGTAAGGATGTTGATATTAAGCGTTATCGAGGTATGATCGGATCACTCCTTTACCTTACCACAAGTAGACCCAATATAATGTCTCGATTTCAAGCTTGTCCTAAGGAATCTGATTTGGTTGCCGTTAAGAGAATCCTTAGATATCTTAAGGGCACTCACGATTTAGGGTTATAGTTTCCTAGAAACACATCTTATTTTGACCTAGTTGGTTACTCCGACGCCGACTATGCCGGTTGTAAAACCGAGCGGAAAAGCACTAGTGGAGGTTGCCAATTACTTGGTCACTCTATTGTTTCTTGGAGTTCCAAAAAGCAAAACTCGGTTGCACTCTCTACCACCGAAGCCGAATATGTGACGGTTGGTGCTTGTTGTGCACAAATTCTTTGGATGAAACAAACTCTTTTGAACTTTGGCCTCAAGTATGATCACATACCTGACTTATGCGATAACTCTAGTGCCATTGACTTGAGCAAAAATCTCATCCAACATTCACGTACCAAGCACATAGAAATCAAACATCACTTTATTCGTGATCATGTGCAAAAAGGTGATATCATTCTCGACTTCGTGGACACAAATCACCAAATAGCGGATATCTTCACTAAACCGCTAGATTCGAAGAAGTTTACCGCTCTTAGAATAAACCTTGGCATGTCTTCACCAATGTGACTAGGTTATTATATATCTTGTGCATAAACATGCTAGGTGCTCTGTACATGCTTGAGCATTATCTCATGTGCTTATAGCATGCTTTGGTTGATTTTTCTCTTTCCAAACATTGTTGGTTTTGTTGATATTTATTTATGTTAAAATGATTTGCACACACTTATATTGCAATATACATATGCATAATCTTTTTCAAGACTGTTTGATTTTTTGCATTGAAGTCGACTGCATTGGGCAATACAGTCGACTGCATTGGTCAATACAGTCGACTGCATTGTGGAATGCAGTCGACTGCGTTACGGGGAAATGGCATAAATCGAGCCTAGATTTCATATTTCAGCAGAAATTCTCTCTCTCTCTCTTCGAACCGAATCCCATATCTCTCATAGGACTCAATTTTTCGCAGATCAGCTTGAAATTGGTATGCAATTCTTCCCAAATATTGTTCTTTTACATGTTTTACACACTTTCTCCGATTATTTTCACCAACATTGTTCAAAATTCTTATTTTTTCGAAATGTTCCCTTTCATATTATTTCATCTGATTCACTTCAATTGAGCATGATATTACATGTTTTATCTTTTGATTCATGCCTAGGGATGCTTTTTACATGTTTCTACATAGTTTAATTACATGAATTCATGGAAAATTCGATTTTCCCCAATTTTTCATAAACTAGGGTTTTCCAAATTGCCAAATTTTCTTCAAATTGATTATGCAATTACATGTTTAATCACTTGATTCATGCTTAGTTTTGTCCTATTGCTCGATTATACATGGTTAATTACATTTGATCTGTCCAAAATGGATTTTTCCCCAAATTGCATGAACTAGGGTTTATTTTCTTCTAAATTATTTTAAAAAAAATCATGTTGCATTTTCTTTCTATCATATTTTCACATGATTTAGTTCAACAATTTCATAGAAAACATTTTTTTATTTATTTTTATAAACCCTAATTTTCAAAATTTTTTAAATGATTTTCACTTTCTTTGCATCTTTATTTATCTTACTTATTTTATTTCTCTGTTTAGACTGTTTCAAGAATGGCTCGAGAGAAACGCGCGTGTGCTAGTACGTCTCGATCACAAGCCGCACCCGAGCCCGAACCTATCGCAGTTGAGTTTGATCGCAATCGTTATCGGAACCGCGAGGCTTTAGACTGTTTTTCTGCACAACTTTCTTCCTCTCTGGCTCCAGGTTTGCGACTAGACACTCTATTTCTTCCAGCATAGGTGTACTTAGACACTTTCAGGATTTCCATCTAGATCGCCTTCCTGATATGACCACCATTTTATATTATCCTGATGCAATCCGCTTATTCTATTCAAATTGGACTTGGAGTATTTCCAGCGAGTTGTGTTCTCTCACATCGTATGTCTTTGGTCGTCGTATTTCATTCACACAGTCTCACCTAGCCACTCTTCTAGACCTTCCCGATAGTGTATTCTCCTTTATGTTGGAGATGATCCCTGTAGCTGGTCAGTCACATTGGTTTGAACGACCTTTTACTATTGAGGAGTAGCTTCGACACACACTTCATTGTCGACAGGTTAGGGCTGCGAGTAAGCCCAACCTATGTGACCTGCCACCTCTTTCTCGACTGTTCCATCATGTCATTGCACATAACGTCATTCCTCGAGCTGGCGGTCTTTCACTCATCTCTTACTTAGACGTCCAACTTTTGACCTTTTTCCGCTCGGGTACACCGATCAACCTGCCTCGTCTCATCATGCTGAACATGATTAAGAGCGCCTCACATCCAGCCTTAGCTATACCTTATGGCCTCTTACTCACTCGTGTCTTTGCTGCCCTTGACATACCTCTTCTCTGTGAGTATATTAAGCTGACTCGGCACAACGTCCTAGACTGCTCTACCCTCCGTAGGAAGAGCCTTTTAGATGATCGTAGCCGTTTCTTACCTGAGCCTGACATGGACGATGTCATTGTTAATGATGATGATGAGGATGATGTTGCTGATGGTGATGATGATGCTGCTGATGCTGATGCTCGTGGAGATGCCGGTGACGGGGTTAATCGTGATCCACCTCTGTTGGTCATACCGAGTACTCATGAGGCGGGCCCTTCTTCCGATCCTTCTTCTACCGGATATGAGGCGATCCTAGCATGATTGGATATGATGGCAGCAGATGCATGACGGTTCAGTCGGATGGATCTTGCTCACCGCCAGCTTAGTAGACGCATTTCCTGCATGGAGGATCATTATGGCATTCAGTGTCCCGAGGAGGACTTATTTCATCCACCACCTCCACCGTCGGGTCCTTAGGCGTTAGGACATGATTTATGTTTTCTTGCTTCTGCTTTTGACTTTATGTATTTCAAACTTGTCACGGATGTTATGCGTAGTATTATTAAAACTTGGTTGGATTTTTAATTAGCACTTTGATTCACGCTTATATTGCTACATATCTGATTCATTAAGCTTCTTTTTATGTGCTATTTTATTACAAGTCTTGATACAATTTTTGATGGTTATTCAAGTACTTATGTTTTCTTGTTTGCATGCCTTTGCTGGCTATATTGATTATCCATGAATGGAGATACATATTTTGATCACTTTCACACCACACACACCCTTGATCTTTTACATGATGCCAAAAGAGGGAGAAAAATATTGTTGATTCATACTTGTGTGGATTTGATATGAGCATATATTTTTTAAGATAGGGGGAGCCTATATTGCTTAAGATAGGGGGAGCTTATCGTATTAATTCTTCTTTTGACCCCTTATGGTTTATAATTGAGATTGTCATGCTTCATTGCGTTTATCATCTTATATATCTCATATGTTTTGAATCAATGTTTGTCATCATAAAAAAAGGGGAGATTGTTAACCCTACGGTTATTTAACCTAGGATTATATTTGATTTTGATGATAACTAACATTAATGATTATGTTGTCTTAACATGCATTGAGTTGATGAAGCAATATGTACAATCTCATACTCATGCAAACAGGACTATTAGACAAGCAAATCGTTCAAAGACTCTCAACGGAACGCATCAAAGAAAGAATTCGTCGATTAAGTTTTACAATGCTTTTATTTCCTTCTTTGTAACTAGACATAGAGAGTTGATCGTATCGATGATTGTAAACCTAGAACTTGCCCATAGGTTTCCCTTGCATGCATAAAAGTTTTTCATTCTTTAAAAATAAGAAAACTGCATTTTCAGGAATGCAGTCGACTGCAAGTTGGGCAGAGAGGTATTACAGTCGACTGTATTCCAATGCAGTCGACTGCAATACTTCCAGTAGCCTATTACAGTCGACTGCAAGTTGAAAATTTTGAATTTCCAACGGCTACGTTTGGGAATACAGTCGACTGCAATGGCACATTGCAGTCGACTGCATTTACCGTTTGGCGCATTTAATGCTCCACCTAATTCCAAACGGTCATATTTATTCCCACACCTATAAATACTCATCTTGGGCATGGTTTTGATTCATCAATTGCATTCAAAGCTCTCTTATCTTTCATATTCTCAAAGATCAAAGCAATTGTGCAATCTATCTTGGTTTTCATTATTTTCTCATTCATTTCAAGAGAGCATTTATTGTGAGCTTACATTTGAGAGATATACACTTTCATACATCATCATACACTCAGCTATCTTGTTCTAGAGCTTAAACTTGTACTCATCTACTTCTTGAGAGCGAAATCTTGTACACATTTCTTCATCTAAAGTTTCTTATATCAAAGCTTGGAGTTGTCAAGCTTTGGAGCTTTGGGATTGTGAAAGCTTGTTCTTGATGTGGGTATAGCATCAAGGGATTGTAAGCGGTTCGATCTTGACCCGTAAGAAAGATCATACTAGTGGATTCTAGGGCCTTTCAAGGGACTTCCTTGAAGGGGTGGACGTAGGCTTGAGGGTATTTCAAGCCGAACCATTTAAATCTCATTGTCAATTATCTCTAAACCCTTCTCTCTTTAAATTATCGTTTTATACTTGTATTGAGATTAATTAGTTTGCTTATTTGAGATATTGTGTTTAAGGTTTGTTGTTTGTAACTTTTCAAGTGTTATTCATAACTTTTCTAAGTTTGTAGTAATTACTTGTTAATTTTTTAAAGTAGTCCTAAAACCCTATTCACCCTCCCCTCTAGGGTTATCTTTTTGGTTTCAGTTGCCATGACCATCGGGTGTTAAAATACAAACAAGGAGTGCACCGTGAAATTGCCATAAGCCAACAAGCAGCACTTCAGCTTGATTCAGGCATCTAAAAAACAAGATATAAAACCTCTTTCCGTTACAATACCAATCGAGGGAAACAATTTTTACCTCAAAGCCACCAGACGGGGCTCGACTTTATTGGATCTTACGCAACGTGTAGACTGGCCGGAGGAGGGAGAGAAGAAAACAAGTGAGGCCAGAGGCAGAGAATGCGGTGTAGCAGTTAGAGCCCAAATGCGGTGTACTTTGTCGCTTTGTAAAGTCTAAACTGTGGGGGTTAAATACGTTGACTTTATGTGTTTACTTATTCGGAGTTTGAACTTTATTTTTTTGTGTTTATTTGTATAAGTTTAGCTTTTTAAATGAATAAAATGACATTTCTTTTAACTTTTGCTAAATTTTTTAGATATTTTAACATGTAAAATTATTAGAAAAACATCTCATATATACTACTTATTAAGAGAAAATATGGTTTGGTGAAACACCTTTTTGGTGTTACATAACTACCAACCTAGAATTGTGACAAGTGGCATTCCAAGAATTTTTTTTAAAAAGTGACCATAAAAACCTTAATTGATAAATAACTACCTATAAAAACATGTTTAGTTTTCACAAATTAAAACTCATCAAAAAATATAGTTAAAATAAAATTCAAGGATAAATTTGATATGATAATAATAATTTGCTAACTTATTTCTGGATAATATGACTAACTTATTTTTCTGTAATTTAAGATTCATTTTACTGAATATGATAATAGACACGTATACGTGATGCTTGATTTTTTTTAACTAAATTTATACTATTAATTTTATTTTCGCATACACATTGTGTGTGCAAAAGTAAAATATACCACATAAGATGAATTTTTTTTGAAAGAGCAGGTGAGCACCGGCCCACTGATGCCACCCATCAATTCCGCCACTGCCACTGTCAGCAATAATGGTGGTGAGTAATTGGTGGGGTGACCCAAACTGATGATGATTGTTTTTGGTTGCAGTAATGAGGGTTGGTCATAGTGGTGGCTAATTGTGGATGGTCATTACTGGTAGTGGGTTGAGGATGATCGGCATCGGTGGTGATGGCGGAACTACAAAATAAAGGGCCAAGATGGAGGTGGGAGGTGAACATAACACGGCGATAAGACATCACATTTGTAGTTTGAAAGCAAATCCAAATTCTGTGAGAAGAAAATAATTGTCATCAGTATGTTTTCAAGAAAACCTAATCTTATAGAGTATGTTTTACTCCTTTTATCATACTTTAACCAATTTACATGTAATGTTATAATAGAACATAAACTTCGGACCTTGCCCCGGCCGAGTAATATAGCTAGTACTGTAATTATTATTGAAGGTTTAAAGGAAAATGATAGAACACAAAAGTAAGTCGATCAAAATAACCATCAAGGCATACAATTAATGCCACAAGGAATGTACTATAGGGGCATTACATGGTCAACAAATAACATCGGATGCTCTGCAGACTGAGCAAACAACCATCACCCACCAAGCTCAACAATATGAAATGCCGGAAAAAAACAAATAATGCCTACAGCGTGTTGCCGTCATGCTGAAAAGACACTATGCGTAATACTAGTTCAAATAAAACTGTTTCAGCGTTATGGTTGTTTCATCGGTATGTAGAGCAAACAATAAAGTAAATTGAAAATCATTTCGAAGGTAGATTCAAACAACTAAAATATTTATTGACATGACTCACTATCGAGTCACGACTTATGCGTTGAGTAACGACTAAGTCACACCCAAGTTACTACAACGTCACCTTCGCCACCCAAACCATATGAAGAGTCGCCCCAATCCCATGAAAAATCTATGACCACTAAAAAGATATAATATGCAGCACTACCGACCACAAAATGGTAAAGTGCTTGCATTAGGATTTGCTAGAACCAAAAAAACAAGCCTATAAATATATTATCTTTATCTGCCAGCGAAAATAATTAATTGACAGCAGTTGGTGCATGATGTTCCAAATGTGACATTCTGATGTAAACAGGGCATAGGCTTTTCATATCTTAAGTTCCATAAAATAATTATCCCAGTGAGGGAAAATTGAGGGAAAATTTGGAGCCAGATGATAGTTAGTACGACAAGCAAGTGGAGAGAGGGACTGTCGGAGTCAATTGCCGAATATAGAATGTGTTCTATTGCTAGACCCCTCCCCATGTCTTACTCGTCGAAAATTATCAGGTGATGCTTCACATGTAAAGTATCTTCTTGACAAGCAATTTGATTCTCTCTTTTAGCGACGTTAACAAAGGTTTTGGACCGATGCTTATTTAGCACTATTCTCATATGTGTGTCTCGCTGCTCCGTGTGTGTATGCGTGTGGAGTACATAAATAAATAATCGACGATCGTATGTATTGTTTATCTTTGATGATATTTTCCATAAAATCATCGAACTTTAACAAAGGTCTCTACTAAGCCACGCAAAAATTTTCTTGTATGCAACTATCTGGCTCTGTACAACAATTGTATTCGAAGAAAAAAGAAGACTACTCTAATGGTGGAGCTTGGCATAAGTTTGAAAATTTTCATGTCTGTCAGCAAATGCAATTGCAAAAGGTTACGTAAAGGCTTAAGTTTTATGGTTTGAAGTATGATGAAATATGACGAATGCCCTTATTTTTGATATATTTTTTTTCTTTCCCTTTTTTCTGTATCCTTAAGGCAGTCTTATTGGAAGATGCAAGTTTTCGTATTTCATTGCAAACGGAAAAGAAAGTGATCACATTGTTCATAACCTTTAGGAAGAGAGGAAAAATGTGCATCTGAAATGAGAGTATTTTTGGCTCCCCCCCCCCCCCCCCCTATGTGTCCTTAAGGCAGTCTTAAAGGGAGATGTCATTTTTCGTATTTTATTGCAAAAGGAAAAGAAAGTCACATTGTCCATCACCATTAGGAAGAGAAGAAAATTGTGCATCTGAAATGAGAGTACCTTCACGCCATATACATTATAAAAGAAAAGTGCTACTGTGTGTGTATCTGGCCAAAGAGGGAAAACAATCTTGGGTTAATTTCACCTAAATTCTTGAAGTTAGGGCGAAATTACTGTCATTCACGAGACTGAGTATCAAATGATAACAGACCGTGACCAATAATTTTAAAAAGGTATCAATCGTGTCCATCAGTCAATGACAACAATATCATAAATCCCGGTTTATATTTGAAGCACAGGTTACTGCGCGAGCTCAATCTCAATCCTTGGAAGACGTCCCCTTGAAAAAGGCAACGCAACACTTACAACTAGCAACCTAAAATTAATCAAACAGTATGTGTGCATATATATGCATATTGGGTCTATTAAAAGTGAGAAAGGATCTCTTTTCCGGAAAGCAGAGTGCATTTTCCTTTTTGTTACAGAAAGCTTTTCTTTTTTTTCTTGAAGGAAAACTTTTTTTTGGGGGGTGAAAAGTCCCGTATTGCATTATGATTCAACCAAATGTATAGTTTCAGACATTAAGACGCAGTACTTGCTTATCAATCTCTTAAGCTGAGCAGAGATCTCTATTTTGATCAGTATTTCTGGGACTTTTTTTCCAGCTAACTCATTGCTACATAACATACAAACAACCTTGAAGAGTAGCACTTTAGTGATTAAAGATTCTTGCATTCCTTTCTTGTTAAATGCCATAGATTGTGATCTTCAGTCTCAGGATGTCTTGAACATTGCAAAGACATGTGATCTTCAGTCTCAGGATATCTCGAACACAAGACACTTGCATCGTCTTGGAGAATAAGTTCTCTTCTGTTTCATGGATTGAACCCTTTTTGCTTATCAATATTCCAATAATAAAAACTTTTTGTTCATTTAGTTTGTCAAACATGCGGTTTTGCTGAATATTACTATCGATGGATTCTATCTGAAGTTTTTTTTGTTTATTGTTATTTTCACTCTAAAAGAATTTTCTTCGCATGCTTTTATTAATTGAACCTACAGCTTTGCTAAATAATGTTACCGATGCATTGACATAGGATATAAACGTTAACATGGCAGCAACGTGAAACTTTTTTGTTAACTCTGTTTATCTTTTGTTGCGCGTTCTTCTGGGGAGAAACTTCTAGAAGTTGCAGTCAGAGGCTAGTAACAAGTGGTCGCTAATATGACTAGTGTTACAAGATTTATTGGCGAAAGTACCCACAATAATGTCACAACTCATTTTTAACATCATTAGACGTCACTATATATGTGCCTCTACAATATGCATTAGCAATACAGGTGCAGCTTAAACGGGATGGACGGGCTTAAGATCGTCTTCGGCCCACCCCATATGTGGACACACGAATTCAGGCCCAACCCATGAGAACTTGATGGGCACGAACATACATTATAGAGTCATTATAGAGTCAACCAAATGAGCTTCCGAACATTACACTTACAGTGGTACTGGTAGGGATACAATATTTATTAGGCAGTCAGCCAAATGAGCCCTGAATGCTAGAGTTCTTAACGCGTATATTGGGATAACATATCAAAAAATAAATAAAATAAGGGTGACCCCTATCATATATTGCTGCACAATAAAATAATTTCAATAGCAAAACTAAGAGTGCTAATAAAACTTCCTAAAATTGAAGTAATAAAATTTGAGGGACACAGGAGGATTTTACAATTCATTCATTTGACAGTGCATTATTGAGAATATTCTCAATCGCATGCATGAATGAAATTTATTGCCATATCCAGACTCTTATTCCAATCCATGAGTTCAAATGCTTGTCAATGGATACAATCTATATAAAGCCCAAAATCCGGCAGAACATCATCAATCTACAAAACCCTTCTCCTGAACGAAGAAGAGGCGGAGGTGGCGGCAGCTAGTGGCGATGCGGAGTTACAAGTTGCCGAAGGATGTGGTGGCAGAGATTCTATCGTGGCTGCCTGTCAAGTCCCTTGTCCAATTCAGATCAGTTTCCAAGCACTGGAACTCTCTCATTCAAAGCGATTGGTTTATCACGCAACACAGAAACAATAGCAGGAAATCAAAGGGCCGTCTCGTCGTGAATTATTGTCACGATTATGCCAATAAACCAAACGATATCGGTTTTGCCTTGTACCCAGATGAGACCCTTGCGACACCCGATTTTGAGCTTTTCGATCAAAACCTTTACCGGTTCCAACGGGTATACGGCCCGTGCGATGGTGTATTTTGCCTGCTTATAGGTTCTATGTCGGTTGTCCTATGGAACCCGGCAATGCGGGAGTACAGGCAACTTCCTGCTTGGGACATTCATTCAAGTCTCGCTCCTGACCTTTTCCTCGTCGACGTGAGCTTTGTGCTTACCATTGCTGCATGCGGGTTTGATCCGTCCGCTAATGTTCTCAAGGTCGTTTGGCTTAAAGAGGTCTCCGTGACGCGCAATCACCACATTCTAGATTGTCCCAAGATTGACGACTATCGCGTTACCCTTGCCGCGGTATGGACGCCACTTGGCGACTCTTGGAGAGATGTTGACGTCCTTGTTCCGGCTTATCCGCTCTTCTGGGAGCCTCTTGCTTTGCATGCATGCACCGACGGGGTTCTGTATTGGACAGCATATAACTATGAGAGACGTCAGAGAGTACTCATTTCGTTTCACCTAGGCGACGAGGTGTTCAAAGAAACACCATTGCCAGATCTCATTAGAGAAAACGGGTATAATCTCAGTCGTTTTGCATTGTACAATGGCTCCATATCTTGGATGTGCTGCTATAATCATGACTCCACGATCAATCGCAGCATTCACATATGGGTGATGACAGAAGACTACCAATGGATTAAACAATTCAGTATTGGACCAATTTCAATGACCATAATCCCGTTAGGAATCTGGAATAATGGCAATTTGATTGTGTCTGGCTGGGATAGTCAGCTGTTCTCGGTAGACCCTAATACCTTACATATGAAGGATCTTGGACTTCAAGGGTATCAAGCTTTTGTGTACAATGAGAGCCTCGTTAGTTTCGGTCAAAGGAAGACATGAGCACAAAGACGAGCCAAAGATTTGAACTTACGGTAGTAAGGGGACAGAGGGCTTACTCGCACTTAATAACAATTAGGAAATATTGCGCAATTGATAGTGTAATTGTCACTTATATAGAAAAAGGCATCCTATATCACTACAAGAAAAAACCCTTACGCTGGCGGCCGAAAAACGCCGGCATAGGCACAAGAACCGCCGACATAGATTAACCCGGCGCCATAAGAGCGCCGCCTTTAGTCGCGTTGCGGTAGACATATGCCGGCGGTCAAATGGGTCTATACTGGCGGTCAAACGCCGGCATTGTTGTCCCCTAATCCAATCCTTAATGGTCCTTTTGCCGGCGGTTGCTATCTAAGCCGGCGGTCACTAGACGCCGCCATTGATAAATATTTTTAATTTAAACAATGAATTAAATTATTTTTGGCAACAGGCTGACCGCCACTATAGGCTTTTTTAAGATTCTTTTTTCATCTAAGCCGGCGGTCATGAGCGCTGTAATAGCTATTTTTTTAATTTAAACATTTAACTAATTATTTTTGGCAACAATGCTGAGCGCCGCTATTAGCTTTTTTAGATTTTTTCCCCAGCGCCACCAACCGCCTCCATAAATATCCATTTTTTATGCAATTTATACCTACACAAAACCAAGATTGAAGTAGAAGAACAAATCACATTCATTACACCATTAACAGAATTTTCAAGATCCATCATTCACAATTCAAGAAATTTAATACATCCGGATAAAATGCATCATAAGCTCTCATACAACTTCAAATTGTTCAAGAAAACCATCATTAACCCTATAGCAGCTTGTTCAAAAACTATACAAATCCCACGCAGTCACAAAATTACGAAGATCTTGCACATCATCAATGGTAACTCCCAAGTCTGACATCTCTACATCCATTTGCATTCGCATTTATGACAACCTGTGACTAAAAAAACTTGCTCATTATGCAGAAAAACACTCTAGGCTCAACAATATAATTATGCTAGCGAAGAGTAGACGACTCACCTTAGGAGCCACTATCTACTGCATATGGAGGGAAAGAAATACAAGAATTTTCAGCCACACGACCAGGCCACCTCACATTCTTATCCAAGACACTGAAACATGGTGCTTGCCAAAGTCATGACCTGGAAAGAGCAGCCTCTAAACTATGGCAATTGGATTTTGCTTAAGGGGTGTGGGATACTGGACTACACCCTGCCAGCTTTGATCAGTAGGATGGTTGAATTTTAATGTTTTTCCTTTGCATTTTCGTTCTCAAAGATGGATATCCGACAATAAAAAAAATTAATGAAAAGAATCATAATTCAATCACTTCTGGAGTAGACTCATACAAAGAATTGTAGCAAAGAAACCAAAACTCCCAACTTTGTAATTTCATAACCGAACTCTTCAGATGAAACTCGTTAGACAAGAAAATAGGAGCAGCACAGTTTGAGACACGACCATAGACAAAACTTGCAACTTATAATATCCTTGTTCAACTAAAATTTGATTAAACAATACTCCTTAGCAAAACAGACAGCACACATCATAGTGTGCGTATAACATAGTGGCATAGTGTGCGCACAACAAGAGATGTAGCAAAGACGCCACTTCTAAGGAGGGAATTCAAGTCTACAGCATATATCTAATGAAGCAAAAAAAGTACATATTCCACAAGTCAATACAGTTATGCAAGCAATGAAGTAGAAATGGTACCTGAAAAGTAGAACATGGGCGTTGGGTTGTGGACTGCTGGCAAATAGGATGATTGATGGTTTCCTGCATTGAGGCTATTGTTGCCCTGAATGCACCCATCTCTTTCAGTTGAGCTTCAAGAAAATTGAACTTTTCAGTTTGTGCCTTCTCTTTATTGAAAAATGACCTTAACATTATTGGACCAATTCTAAGTGGTTTGGCTGATGTAAATTACATTTCCTAACCCAAATGATCACTCAAGAAACCATAAATCATTAAAGAATTGTATCATACTTTTATAGTAACATATATGAACTATTCTGCCACGTCCTAGTGCCTCCACTATGGACGTGGCAGAATAGTTCACTGGCATCTATACCATTATTTATACATTTCTTCGACGCTATTGACAACATAAATGAAGCATGAAAATAGTTACACCCTGAGATTTAGTCTTCATACACCTTTGGTGACCAAAATGATTACAAAAGATCAAATCCTTTTTCTAACTTTGTTTAGAAAGATGCACAATCGGATCATCTCTTCCAAGCCAGAAATTTTAGCAAGGTTATTGTCCAAGTGAGTCAATAAGTGCCTACTTATAAAAATAAAAAGCAATACTAACCAAGCGAGAAAAGCCTGCGATTCATCAACAAAGGGAAAGTTTGAAAGATCAAGTGCTGAGGCAGGCAGGGCATTTCTAGTTATCAGGAGGGGATCCATGGGTTTCTTTTTTTTTTTTTCCATTGAAATTGGGTATCAGGTCAGCCAAGAAGAACTTTATTTAAATAAAGTTCTTTTTTTTGCAAGTTATGTGCAACTAGCGATCAACTTTACATGTAACACAGTGGGATACCTTAGAGGCTGCTTCTAGATGAACAACATCCTTATCAAAGTCCAGCAACTCGGCCAATTTCTCACCAAGAAACTAATTAAGATAAGATAGAAAATAACCAAGGCATCACATGAGTTGAGTACCAAAACAAAATTTTAAAGGATAAATTCCAAAAAAGAAATAGCATAACATATAGACAAGGGAGAAAAAACAAACTACGGAGCAATGAAAAAGAAATTAGATAAATCTTCTTCAAAAACCAACGTCTGAATAAGCTCATACAGTCCTAAAGCATCTCACTATATAGTGATTCATTCCTAACTTATACACAATCTAACACAATCTATTACGAAACCTCTGTAACAACTTCCCACATTAACATAAGCCTATTGAGAAATTCCTCAAGAATGTTTCTACGGTCGATCATTCAAGTATACACAATGCCAACTCTAGGGCGTAAAGAAATTTCGTAACACCCTCCTATATAGTCAAGTACTGAATTTGCCCTTGTGAGATCAGATAATACATCATCGTGAAGGATAGAGGTGTGACAAGACAATTGCAATATGTGATGCAAACTTATATCATCGTAACCAACAAATGACCACACAAAAGAAAACAAAGGGTTCATGCAAATCAAGTCCACATATAGTCATATGTTAGCATTGCCAGTGGTTCAGTCATGCCAATTAATATATAACATAATAAAGGGGCAAACATTTGCAGATAGCTTCCCCTGTCAAGAATGTCATTAATATAAGAAGAGAGAACATAACCAAAAAGGAAACCAGAATCAAGATAGTGGAGAGAGAGAGACAGAGGGAGAGAGCGAGAGAGTTGTTTCAAGATGACATTATTATGAAAAACCAAAGCAATTTCTTGAAAAGAGACAATAATGAACCCTAACCAAATCAAATCAGACCAAATCAATTTCTGAAAAGAGAAAATTTACAAAATTACAGAATACTAAATTAGTGGTGTATACTATTGAAAATCATTAATTGAGAATGGGTAGAGATAGGCACATACCGGATTTGGATGAAACACCTGTAATTTGACTCGCCCACAGTGAAATATGACAATCTGTTAGGCAAAAGAAAGAGAAAAAGTGAGAGGAAGATCAGATGGAATAGACAAATCGAGGGAGAAGGTAGATAAATCGAGTGAGAAGGTGAGAAAGATCAACTGCCCAGTAATAGTCTCCAGAACGAAGATAATGAACCTGCGAAAAGAATGAGAAAAATGTAATACAATCAAATTTTTTTTAAAAAATTTAGAGATAAATAGAAAATTACCTATGGCAGCGGTCCCTTGCGCCGGTATAAGGCCGATTTGGGCGCCAAACTTTGGCGCTTAGTGTTTTGGGTGAAAAAATAATCTATAACAGCGAAGGGCATGCGACCGCCGGCATTGACTGCCGCTATAAAAACTATGGCGGCGGACAGCCCTAAGCTGCCGGCATAGAGAATCTATAGCAACGGCTCCATGTGGCCGCCGGCTTAGGGCGCTGTTATAGCCCTCTTTTCTTGTAGTGTATATAATCGATCTCTTAAAGAATTGCAAAATGCTTTTTTATCTTACTGTCAGTTTAAAGGAATATCTATTTTCACCGAAATATTCTTTTTATTTTCTGGTCAAAAACTAAAGGTATCTGCATCATGTTAGAAATATATATAACAGTAACTACATCGAAACCCTTTGAGGCATAACTCCATATCCCAACACAAAAGTGAAGTGATTCGAGCTCGAGGGTGGAGAAAAGATGTAGTTACACTAACATTTAAGCGAGCCGCCTTGACTAATTGGTCAGTAACCAAGTCATCCTCACGGTAACAAAAGGTGAGATGTACGTCAAGGCATGAGGGCGTACAGAAGATGTGGGGAATATCATGTGTATATGTATGATAGTTTTTCTTCGTGTGTGTTGTGTGTGTGCGCGGTGCCGCGGGCATGCTTATGTAGATGGCGCAGGGCTGCGGTCACTTTAAGAAAATGAGAGACCAAGAGGAGGCAAGGAGCCACCAAGGAGAGCAAACCTCCCAGGGGCAAGTAGAGGGAGCCACTAAGGGATGGGAGCCCCCAAGGGGCAAGTAGAGGGAGCCACCAAGGGGTTTTTGGGGGAGGGGGGGGGGGGTGATTCAAATACTTAGAATATTTTTGGGTGATGGAGCCACGGCACGTACCTTGTGGTGTGCACTTTGGTTGACCAGATTGATAACGCTGAACTTGACCGTTGCATATACGTTGACATGTCACAAAAGCGGGATCCAAGACGGAGCATAGCTAGGATGGCTAGCAATAGATATAAAAGGTTATTCTCAACAGGCTAGTGTATCTTTGCTCTTTTCTAGTTGTAAGGTGTTTGTCAAGATTTTGGAAGGTTTCAACTGGTGTCGAAGTTTCTTAACTGCCCGATTCCTTGTTCTTGTTCACTTTTTCCGCGGAGCAGGAAGCTCATAGAGGTCTCAAGAAGGGATAACGTGCCGAACCTCTACAGCACTAACTTTTTGGGACAATAGTTCTTAGTTGTTATAACCTCGTGATATGCATAGTCTATGGTAGTTCTTTGAATCTCTGTTCTATCCGTGAATGTGCGGAATGTTAGAAAATAAACTTGATTTAGCTCTTTAAAGTGGTAATTAGTATGACAAGTTAGTGTTATTAAAGTTTGCTAGTGATGCATGAGTTACAAATGTATTAGTGATATGTGCTTAGTACAAGTAGTGGGCTAATATTTTATTGGAAAGGGGTTAGTGGTAACTCAATATTAATTGCATGTCTAGGAATTACTAAGAAGCGTTATGTAGAGGTGTAAGAAGAGAGAGAAGAACTGACATAAAGGCTTAAGGTATATTGTGTGTTATTTTCAAGTTCTCTCCATGTCCTCCTCCTCGTATTTGTGAGAATGAGTTTGAGTGACCCTTTGTCTCCAACATAGAACACCTTGCACATAATTAATACGCAAGCAGCTAAGCTGATAACTCTCATGAAATATAACTGATTTCACATGCGTCAAATTGGACCTTACTGCAATCATGTCAGCAATTAGGGATTAGGGCAACATGTGTTTAATTAAGTCGGTATCAGGTTCTTTTCTCCTGTTTGATTGTATCATGGTTTCTACAATTCTACAGTTTCTATCAATTAAGATGTACTAATCCTCATCCTTTGGAGGTGAATGACTTGAGAATACAGAGATTGTCAAAAATGCCTTGTGCTTTCTCCCTTGCGAGGGAGGAGCAAACGACTCGCGGTTCCTTGGATCCCTTGCTACGTACAGTGAAAATCAACCGGGTATAACCAATGTTTACTTCTCAGTAGCTTGTACTGCAGAACTTTTGTAGCACAATTCGCCTAATTTGTTTTTGATTACTTCGTGGGATTAGCCCGTCATACGTTCAATGAGAGAACATGCATGGAATGTTGGTGGCTCTTGGGATACTGGTTTAAGATGAAATCATCATTTGATCTCATTAGAAACATAAAGTGGCAACCGGCAACTTCCATTTCGCGCTCTTATTTTCCTTGCGGTGCTTACCAATGGCTATTAGCTGCAATTGCATCTCTTAAGATAAGTGTTGGGGAGAGCTATAACCAGGTCTTTCCACACCATAACTTCCTTATAAATAGCATTACCTCACATCTTAATACCTTAGTATTTCAGAGTTTAAAAAAGAGGTTTTACCTGACATATTAACCCATAATAATCTGAACAGATCATCCAAAGTACGTAATCTTAAATAATACATCGTACTAACTTTTTGTTCCTCTGTCCGGACAAATCTAATTTTAACTAAAAACTGAAGCCACTAACCTAGATCAGGATATAGAGAAACTCCAGCAACTAGAATGACACATAACCTTATAAGTCTTCTCTGCCACTACGATAACTGGGTAGGGTGTCCTTTCCAGGCAATGAAATTTGTGTCGTTATTGGGTCGACGCATTCCTTAGAAGCCGACCTAATACAATGATGAAACGAATATATTTCATGTGGTTGTGCAGACACCTTCACACAGAATTGAACTTCCTTGAGCTGAGGCATCTCGTCCTTTTTGTTACACTTCACCTTGGGGGTGAATGGCATAGCATCCTGGAGTTCTTTGGCTGTGAAAGACCTTCCACTTGGTTCAACACCTACAACAGTTTTTAGTGTTATTGCATTTCAAATACTGTTTTCTATGGTGTCCATCTTACGATACTGCAGTTTGATTTACACAATTTCCTCCGTTACTGCGTTATTACACAAGGGTTGGCTCCGCACTTTTTTTCTTCTATTGTGAAGCCTTGGTACGAATTTTCATGCAGTTGTGCGGATATCATGAATTCAGTGTCACCTTAATGAACATCAACTTCAAATTGACTAATTAAGTTTCACTTTTACCTCCTGAGCTTAGTTATTACTCTAATGCTTATTTCGTGCTTGCTTACCTTCACGACGCAGAACTTCAAGAGGATTGAGCTGGCCTCTGAATTTCAAAGCCATCGAGAAATAATCAAACGGACTTAGGTTGGAGCAGCTGCCGTGTTTCTCCCATTGTCTTCTCCAGAACTTTTGGCTTGCCTTGAGAAGATCTTCTTCAGGGTTGTTGACAAACAAGGTTGGCCACTTTTGCAGTAGCTGATATTTGATAGAGTCCTAAAGTCAGAACAGCAAAAATTGTTTAGAGAATATGCATAGTGATAGTATTTTAAGAGCAAACAAGAGTGGTAAACTCTTGGAAAAAGATAATAATGAAAGAATAAGAAATGAAGTAGGGGAAAACATTACCAAGGATTTACCAATTGGCACAGCGGGACAATCGGTGGCAGAAGTTCCATCTTTATAGTGAGGATAGAAACCATGAATTTTGAAGTCATCAGGAACCGGATCAAAACAAGGGCGATCACCTTTGACATTGCAAACAGAATACGGCCATTGGAGAACAAGCAGAAGGTAGTCAACGGGTTCTCCCAACACCCGCACCGGTGCGTGAGACATTGCAAAGGTGGTAACCAGCAGAAGAAGGGCAACATAGTTAATCTTTGCTTTATATGTATGGCACTGCATACAGTGCAACCATTTTCATTAGCCAAAAACAGTTCAAGAATCAAACAGCTCTCAACCCTTAAAGTTCAATACAAGCTTTCTTATGACGTTCAACCATCCAAATCATGATTTTAATAACCTGAAGTACAGCAGGCAGATTTCTGGGGAAAGAAAAAGTTAAGACATCATCAGAACAGAACATGACAACCAAACACCAAAAGAAGAATCCCAATTAAGTACTTAACTGTGCATGAAAACCCAATCATAACTCCAAGGCTGATTGTAGCACTAAACCACAAAAGCAGAAAAAGAAAAAAGAAAACTATGCTAACATCAACAATTGGAAAGAAGAAAAAAAGAATAACATGATACCAAGAAAATCCACTTCAAAAAAGACACGGAACAAAAATAAAATACAGAAATGCTTCAATATTCATACAGCATCAAGCCCCGAGTTAGCATATACTGAGAACCATTTGGTACGCGATATCTAAACATCACAAAAGAATTTCCTAGTGCTGTGGATTCTAAAAGGCACCAAATTCGAGAAAGTAGACACATGAAGGAAATATAAATCGAAAAAGAAGAAAAGAGAACAAACACATACCCGAGGGAAGGAGAGATCCAAATACTTTATTCAATTATGAACACAAGCCAATACATAAGACTTACAAGAAGGGTTTTGTATTATGTAGAGAAATATACCAACCCATTAAGGGGTTGTTAAGGACATTAACAGCCCCTTAATGTGTGTGCGCGCGGGGGTATTTGTGTGTGCTAATGGGCGAGAGAGAGAGAGTAACTCTTACGCGGTGGCCAGAGGAGATGGTGGTTGCCGGAGAGAGGGGTGGACGGGCTGCAGCAACTTCGGCGTGGAAGGGGCGGAGTAATGGTATGCCAAACTTGGGAAAAAAGCAGAAGATGCCACCTAGAAGGCTGACCAAGAGGAGGCTGAACGGCGGTGTTTTTGCGGTGGAAGGGTCGCCCGCGGGCTGCTTGAGGGAGACGGTTTTCAAACTGGCCACCATTGTTCAAGCTTAGTGTGATGCGATGCAATGTGATAGCTGGGGTTCTGTATATATGCATGGCCTTGTGCATTCGTTGCATATGGAAAATGATTGCTCGACGTTCTTGAAAAGCAAGGAATGCACCAAGTTTTGGACACCAAACTGCAGAAGAAATTCCTTTTTTTAACACTCCAACGTCATATGTGGTATATACTTCCCTAGCTATAAAATATGACACTTACATGATTGATCAAAACAGGATACTCCAAGGATGTTACAAGTGGGAAAAGAGGTAAAAAGATAAAATGGTCTTGTCCTCCAAAAGATCAATGCGAAAATGGTCTGAAAGATCAATGCAAGGGCTTGTGCATTTTGCTGCATATGGAAAATGGTTGCACGATGTGTCTACGTTCTTGCCCTCTAAGAAATCGTGAAAAGCAAGCAATGCACACAGACGACAAACAAAGACACTATAAATTGAAGGATGTGGACACCCGAAGAGTTTTTTTGTTGTTTGAAGTTTGGTGTGAGAATTATCGATCAAAATATATAGGACCCCCCAAAGATGTTACATGTAGGAAAACAGGTAAAAGGATATAATGGTCTTGTTCTCCTAAAGATCAATGCAAAAATGGTCTCAAAGATCAATGCAAAAATGGACGTGATCAGGGAGTAGTTTGGCAGTACCTCTCTCTCTCTCTCTCTGTATACATCATTTGCAATTAAGTTTTCAAATTTTCACGTGACAGAACCCCTACTTCCACTGTAGAAAGGCTACTCTAATGGTCAAGCTTGAAATTAAGTTTTGAAATTTTCATGTTAGTCAGCAACGCAATTGCATCAACTTACGCAACGGCTTAAAATTTATGGTTTAAACTATGATAAAATATGGCAACTGCTCTTATTTTAAAAAAAATATTTGCCTTCCCTGTGTATCCTTAAGGCAGTTTTATAGGTGTATCTCATTTTCATATTTTATTGCAAAGGGAAAAGAAAGTCACATTGTCCATAACCATTAGGAAGAGAGGAAAGAGGTGCATCTGAAATGAGAGTATCTTCTCGCCATATATAAGATGCTTACGCTTTTTAGCATAAAATATAAGTGCAACTGTGTGCCATATTTGACCAAAGAGGGAAAACAATATTGGCTTAACTTCATCCAAGAGGTTAGAATGAAATTACAGTAACATTCACCAAGTTTCAAAAAGTAGCAGACCATGATCAATAACTTTGAAAAGCTTTCGGTCGTCTCCATTTGTCATTGACTGGTTAAAAATCATACATTTTTTGTTGATGTTAATCATACATATTTATACCCCGTTGCTACCGCCACCCTCCCTGCATCTGGCCCTTCCCCCCACCCCACATCCCTCACCCTACCATGCCGGCGCCACATCCCTTCCCACCATATATCATCACATTAATTGTATCAAATCTACCACCAACATTACATTGGCCTATTGGTGGACATGGTGGTTTCAACGATCAATGGGTTCGATCAACAATCGATTGGAAGGCGGGGTGGCAACGATGGCAAGGTTGGGGTAAGTGGTTAGGTCTCTATTTTTTATGCAAGTGGAGATTTGTGTGCGCGCGCGTGCGTGTGTGTGAGATAAGGTGGAGTTAACGGTGTTTGGTGGTGGTTGATGAGGCGTCGTGATAGTGCCGTGGTGTTGGGATGGTGGGCTAGCTGTCAATGATGGTGTCGTCGTGATCGTTGGAGATGACTCACCACCGTCGCTGCTCACCACCAGTTGGGTTATGATGGAAAAAGTCAGGTTCGGCAGGTTATGGTTGGGAGTTGTAGTGAGGAACTTTCACGATGGTGGTTGTGGGCAAGCGATGGCGAAGTTTGGAGGTTGATGGTGGCGGTGCAATGGCGGAGTTTGGAGGTTGATGATGGCTGGGCAGTGGCGGTGGTGATGTAGTGGTGGTGTTTATGAAGAGGAAGGGGAAGAGATAAATGATGTCATTTCAAGAATTTACTTTCCAAGTCATGGGTAATATAGACATTTGATTAAAATTGTTAGGTATTTAATGATTCTGTTTGATCAACATACATAACTGTTATTTTCAACCTAACTTCAGGGACTTGATTGTAACTAACTCAACAATCTATTGTGCTTCTATCATGCCATACACGGTAAAGTAGAAACTATAATAGAAAATTGTGGTAGTACGATGCACTTAAGCTAGCCACCATTTATCTTATAGCTCAATCAATCCAAGGTCCTCGAGAACAATCCTAGAGTAGTAAGCTTCCACCGAGTCGACTTGGTTAATCGTTGAATGGGCTAATGTATTGTTGAATGTGCATATGGTGTATGGCCATGTATGTGTAGTCAAAACGGGCCAGCAACACATACACTCCATAATAGGAAGCATATATTTACAAAAATTTTGTTGAACTTTCAACTCAAAACTGGATAAGACTTTAATTCTTTAAAATTTAAGCAGCAAATGGTTTATTAATAATGGGGCTAATCTCGATCTCTATAATTTGAATTATAATTAAAATGACCACACTAGTCAAAGTAAGCTATTGTGCTCTCTTAACCAGAAGAGTAAGCAAAATCCACAGAAAGCTTAGATGGGAGGAAGGAAACGGAATTCCTGAAACATAAGAATTCTAATGAATCTATAGGTTCGTTAAAAATGGAGCCTTTGGGTATTCTAAGAAACCTAATTCGATAGGGTGTAGAAGATTACTTCTTTTACAATATAAATAAATATTGCTCGAAAGCTTTTGTGTCTTCCTTGCTAGGGGTCTACAGGAGTGAATTATTGGGACGAAGCTCTGATTATTCAAACAAGATGGTCAAAGGGACTCTTCAAAGGTTTTTGGAGATTGTGGGGGAAAAGAGAAGAAAAGGATATAAACTGCTTGAGAAAAGTGATCAAACTCCCATTCCAAGCGATTGTGCTTCAGTATATGTTGGTAAAGAGCATGAAAAGTATATAATTCCAGTGGCGTGCTTATCTTCGGTATGGATTGAGGCATTGTTTCATCAATATGGAGTAGAGATGCAAGCTACCAAGCCCATGTTCCTGCCTTGCTCCACAAGGGAGTTTGAAAGAACGTTGGAACTAGCAAGCTATGGAAAGGAACCTGTGGAGGATTATTAAGAGGTTTGATTATCGACGACAAGACATATATAATAGTGTTAATGTTCATCCATATATTTGTCGTCCGTGGAACATGTAAAGAAAAAGGAAGAGAAAAAAAAGTGATGTTTAGGCCAACGATTAGTCAATAAGGTAAACTGTTAAAGACAGATCGAGTAGCATTGATCTTCGAATTCTCAAAGGAAGATATTTGGTGGTGCAAACACCAAGCCCGTGCTCCTTCCTTTTTCCACAAGCGAGTTTGAAGGAATGCTTGAACTTGTACGCTGCAACGAAGAACTCGACGCACGTTCTAGACGTCTAATCAACTCGATCTAACAAGACATAATTAAATTACGTTCATCATTATACTTGTGCTCTTTGGAATCCGTATCTGCTAGCAATTTTGCTGCACAATGCAAGGCTAATGTCAAGAAAGAAAATTATAAGCAGTTTTATTTCGATCTTGCTCAGTGACTTGTCGAATTTGGTTCTTTGCGATGCGCTTTAGTATAATTCTTCTTAATGAGTCGGTAATTCTTGTTCCGCTATTGTGTTTGTTCATGTGGTTGACAAGTGAAGCTAGTTATCTGAGTGTCAAGTTCGATAGCTTTGGATCGGAGTCATAGTTTCGTGTTAAGTTGAACCACCAACATACTTCTGTTTTCTCCCAAGCAAAAAGCAAGGTATGTATGGTTACACTTGGACTAGAAACGCTGGCTGGCTTTCTCTATCAATAGAATAAGTCCTCTACGCCTTGGGCAAAATTATCCAGAGAGACAATGAGGAATTTACACTGACCATGTACTAGATGGAATCGTCCCAGAATGTCCATGCCCCACGTTGGAAAAGGAAGGGGAGAGGTGAGAGATGTGATAAGAGTGTAGCCACTGGTAATTAAGTGTGAGATCGAAGAAAACAATTGGCACTTGTCATACTTCTTGATAAAGTTAATAGCATCCTTTGGCATGATGGGTATCAATCGTTTTGTCCAAAGATCTCTTCGCTAACCTCTTGCCAAACCATAAGTGGCTTCCCAGGGAGGCAGGGACGCAAGAACTTGACCAAGGAAATAGTGAAACGTTGTTTATATAAAACTCTTTCCACTAGCACGTACTTGGAGGGTTTGAGAATGAGATTTTGGTCTTCTCTTTGGTTATACCATAACTAAACAGTAGAAAGATGTCAAAATTTAGGATCCATCCAACTGGGTTCATTGTCTATCTCCACAAACCACGACTGCCACTTATGCTTGGGTCTTTGAGAAATTCTCCATATGCAGTGCGAGAAAATTCAGAAGTATCAGAAGATGCAAGCTGTAGGATATAAATCTTTTTACAAATGTTTTTGAAAAAAATTGCAGATGTTGGATCCATCTCTCAACTTGCTTTAACTGGTTCAAAATACTCATGCGCTCACCTCTTGCTTCATACTTACCAAGAATATGGTTAACCACTACCTGTGAGTCGCTATAAACAAAGAGGGACTCGGCCTTTTGAGCTTGGGCTAGGTGAATTATGGCGAGCAAAGTATCATACTTCGCTCTGCTATTTGAGGATTAAAAGAATAAATATTCGCATTACTATTTAGGATTAGGCAAGGGCCAATGCATCCTTGAGCAAACGAACCATCCACATACCAAACCAATAGGTCAGAAATTTATGGAGATAGGAGATTTTGGGGATCATCGAGGAGATAGCTCAACTGACCTATTTACCAAGCGCCTGGAGGGTTCAGGATTCTGAAGAAATTTTCACGATGGTTTGATCAGTGTATAGATAATAATATGTGTGACTGAAAATAAGGGCTCAGTCAATAGGCAGACGTGGTCAGAGAAAATGCTACCTTACTAATTTTAAGATACCTTGTCTCAGCATCTTGCAACACCTTACTCGCACAGTAAATAGGTTACAGAGCCGCACATATTCATGAACTTCCACTGATTGCCACGGAGGTTATAGAGTGATAAAGATCTTATCCAAGCAGTGGCGGAGCCACACTTGCACGAGGGGGGCTAATGTACCCCCTCATATTTTGAATATATATATATATATATATATATAGTTTATTTCTCTCTCTTCTTTCTCTTTTCGCGACTCTCTCTCCTTCCAATTTCCAACGAGCAACAACAACACGACCTCGGACTCTCGGAGATCGGACCTCCTTACCGTATCAATCACGGCCACGGCGCCTCACTCCTGCGAAGCACAAACCGGCGACGACTCTCTCTCTCTAAGCCACGACAGACGACGACGTCTGCTGGATCTAGATCTGGTTCTAGATCTACGCCGCTATGCGCAGACGGACGGCCTCACGGCGACCTCTGCACAGGCCACCGGCAGCACCTGTCTGAGTTCTGAAGACCTCAGCCCTCTGGTAACTCCACCAGTCCACCGGCCCTAACACCCTCCCCTATCCAGCAGCTGTCCCTTCTGGCCCAGCGCTGCAACGCCATCAACCTCACCGAAGGCTCTCCCGATTTCCCGACGCCTTCAAACATTAAAAACGCCGCCATTGCCGCCATCAATTCCGACTTCAAGCAGTACAAGTCCCTCCCCAGACACTTCCTCGTGTAGAATCTTTCTTCTTTTATTTCTTTTGGTTTCCAAGATTGAGACATAGTTACTTTCCTGGCTAATTATTAGTTAAAAGAACTTTTGGGTTAAATTATTTTCGCTGAAAGCTGAAAGAAGGAAGAAAGATGCATTGCAGTGAGGCGTTCCCATATTGCGTTAGAACTTCCGACTCACCTTAATCTTGCCATGATGCCATCTCTACAACTCTACAAGATTTATTTGACTTTTTTTTTTCCTGAAATGCTATAAAGATCAATGATGTTCGATGTTAGTAGATTTGTGGTCTGATCATGTGATTCATATTAATGGATGAACAACAAAGATGTCCAGCATACAATAACTCCTCATTATTCAATTTTGTAGAGGCAAAAGCATTATAGGTTAGTTATCTAGTTTGATATTCCAGCATGGCTACATGGGTGATTATTTATTGATGATTATTGATTATTAATTGTGATTATTGATTATTGATTATTTGAGTTCCAAATTGTGATTATTGATTGAGATTATTGAGATTGTTGACGGAGTATGGGATCCAATTGGATTGAATGTGTGATTATTGAGATTGTTGACGGAGGATGAGACTCAATTGGATTGAATGTGTGATTTAGTTGAATGGCAGGTTGAAATTAAATTAATTAGGTTAACGTGATAACGAAACGTGACTGGGAAAGTAAAAGAATAAAATTATTTGATACTTTTTCATATTTTTTGTGCATTATCGAAAAACGCACCTTTTTTTTTTTGCCATTTTACTTATAAAACAATTTATTAATTTCGATATATTTTTAGCACCCTCTGGAGTGAAATCCTGGCTCCACCCCTGTATCCAAGAATGACTCCATTGAGAAGTAAGGGGGAACTCAAGTATTCATTCAATTCATCGAGGCTTTAGACACTGATCTACATTTACAACCTATGGCTCGACGTATTACTTTTGAGAAAAGTTAGACATCTCTCCATGGAGTGCAACATAAAGCGGCTTAAAGCACGACGCAATAGTAAGCTGTTGTACCTGCTTTATGTCTGGAGAGGAGCCACATCTTTAATTACTTTGATTTTTTCTGGGTCTGCCTCAATCCCTCATCGTGCGACCATGAAGCCTATAAAGCCACTCGAAGCAATACCAAAGGCACACTTAGTTGGGTTAAAGTTGATTTGGATCTTTCACAGATAGTGAAGGTTTCACTGAGCTCATCCACGAGATACTTAGCTTTAACACTTTTGACAAGCATATCGCTCATATAAACCGGCATATTTTTACTTATCACACAATGAAGGATTTTGTTGATGGGCCTCTATTACATCACTGAAGAGATTTTTCAAGCCGAAAGGCATGACCTTGTAACATTACAACCCTCGATCTATGATGAAAAGGGTCTTTGTATATCATCTTCCTGAATCCTAATTTGGTTGTACCCTGAATAGGCATCTATAAGGTAGATTAACTCATTTCCCAAATTTGCATTTATCAAAAAGTCCATCATTTGGAGTGAATAATTATCATCTGGACATTATTCATTTAGATCCGTCAAATTGATTCAAGTATGACATATGCCTCCTGATTTTGTACTATCACAACATATGTTACCCAACCCGGTACATATATACTCAATTTCTCGAGTGGCATCTGCCTTCAAGAGATTGTCAATGTCTTTTTCTCTTTTTCTTGTTGCCCAAGTTTAAATGTTCGCTTCCTTTGTTTGAAAGGCTTTCCTTATTGTATGTACGTCTAAGAGATGTGTAATTATCTCGGGATCAATGTCTGACATATCAGTGGCTATCGACACAAATTCATATGTGTGAGTGCAATGAAAGTTGACAATTTTTTCTTTCAGCTCTCCTTGGAGGGAGGAGGGAGGAGCCGATTCCTTTAGTCATTGGGATTTTCAGGTAAAAGCTCTACATGGATGACTTCTTTCGTTAGCTTTCCACATTGGTTCTTAGCCTTATCATGAAGATAGTTCACAGCAAGAGATATCACCATTCACTACTTGAGTGTCATATCTACGGGTCATCATGAAGGTAGTGAATACCTTTGAGATTCGAGTTACCGAAAGATGTAAGAGGAAGCATGTTTCGCTTCTTTGAAGGGATCTTAGCAAGACCAACTTTGTGGCTATAGGCCGGCGTGCTTGACTTAATTCTTCGACCACAGGATGCCTGCCAGATTGCTGGAGATAATGTTGATAGTCCAACTGTTTCCTTTGTCACATTCGGCGTCTAATGGCACTTAATCAAGGTGCCGACTTTGACACGCAAAAGCGTATGTGGTTTGAGATTAAAGGCACGAATAAGACGGGAATATTGAGCCATATGGTGAGAGGGGCTCACCGTGATCTTCGACCAAATTTTTACAGATGGCTTCAAATCATTGTTGTAGAATAAATCTGAAACTATGACCAGTCATTTGGGTGGCAAAGGAGAATTGGAGTCATCGTCAATAACTCGGTGACGGAACTCATTTGACTATGTTTGATTAGGGTGCACGTGTCATGATATTATTAGTAGTCAATTTTTATGTATATCAAGGTAAATTTTCATCGAAAACCAGGTAGGTTGTCAAGAATGTCGAGGAAGTTGTTTATTCTGTAGCCAGACAAGAAATTGATCGAACTATTTTATCATCTCACATACTCGCTCCATTGGAAGCTCGGCATTATATATCATTGTTACTCGGCTCGATCAAGTCAAGTCATTGTATGAAAGAGTTAAGACTTGAGTCTCACTCCGAGCTTAATACTAAAAGGAGCTAAATTTTGTTGACACAAACAGACAAAAGTTGGCATGGGTCCCAAACAGGCTCAGAGTCACATGTTAATAATAAAATCAAGAAGAGGCTTCTTAACATAATGCATGGTTTGACTCTACCAAAGCATACGGGGGGCATTGCTAAAGAAATTAAAGCCCGTTTACGCCATCTGTGAGATGGTGGGTCGCCTTTCTTCCATGAAAAGACCAATCTATCCATGACCTTAATACTCCCGTCTCGCAAAATATCTTCTGCAATTGCTAAATACTTTTTGACAACGGTGGAAGATGCCCCTTTTTCCTAGCTGCTGCTATTCAATTAGTTATGTGTGGATTTGCGGGGCGATTGTCCTGTGTTGGTGATGACGAGTGGTCGGGAGATAGGACGGAGGAGAGGGACAAAATCAATGCCCAAAATGGTGCTACTATTTAGTGTTGGAAAATGTAACAAAAACTCCCAACACATGAAAACAAGAAAATAGTTCTTTCGTCACTATAGGCAATATTTTGTCACTCAAAATAGCTGAACCAAATAGGCAGTGTGACCCCATAGCCATAGATTTGTCATTTGTGCATGATGTTCATGAATCTGTTGGCTCGGGTTAAAATTACTATGTACAAACTATGCTTCTTCTCATGTACATACGCACAATACCCAGACTTTCAGTATCCTACAAATTACAGCAACTGCCCCCGTTCTATATACTAGCTAAACGTGATCACGCGAGGAGTCAACTCACCAACACTGATCCGTCTCCCAGTTCCGGCGAGTGTAACCGGGAAACCTCGAAATCACGGACTCCTGCGATGCCGATATACCAGAGTACGATCCAGAAGACCGGTGACTCCGAAATAGCCTCCGGTCGTAATCGGCGCGTTTCTCGGGGTCCGATAATGTGGAGTAGGCCGCATGAACCTTGATGAAGTCGTCGGCAGTGGAGTCCTTCCGGCCGATCGCCACCGCGTCGGGGTGGTAGGTCCTGGCCAGCTTCCGGTACGCGGCTTTGATCTCCATGCCGGTGGCTCCCATCGGGATACCGAGCACTTCGTACAGAGAGGCGCACGAGGATGACGCCAGCTTGGGAGGGGACACGCACGTGTTGGACGAAGTGTGGGCGGAGACACGAGCGACGGGCGGTGGCCGGAATCTTGTAGACGACCGAGGCGGAGGTGGTGGAGGTGACCGGAGAGCAGAGATCATGATACGGCGAGAGTGCGCGAGGTAAATGGAATGCAGAGCGAGGGGTTACTGGGGTTAATATATAGAAGGGGTGGGGAAGGTTAACCATGGTTGAGTTAGAACGAGTGATTGTCAGTATGTGTGGGGTTGAGCAGAGGGGCTGGACCTGGATGGCGTGGGCCGGGAGGGAATGTTTATCCGGAGATCATGGGCAGGGGAGCTGAGTCAGCACGAATCTTATCCGGTTTTAAATGCGACGAATGTGTGAGGTGTCCGTCGCTCATTCACCGCTTTCCTTAAATTTCGGATCTTCTTCCTTGCATAAAGATCTTCCGGACACAACGGGTGGGCGCCAACGTTTGTTCAAGAAGTTATTAACTTTTGTATAATCATGGAGAGTAGAAGCTCTTTTTAAATCTTTACGAGCTCATAGGTTTTTAGGACATTATCAGTTTGAGGTGTAATCGGAGTATTATTTTTGTGTCAAAAAATGATATACTTTTTGTCATTAATAAAAAATTGTCTATTTTTATGGCACTGTGTACTTGTTCACATTTTAATTGTTGCTAAAAGTATAATGAATTGCCCTTGATACACTTTTTAATCATAAATGATGGTGTGGAGAAACGTTATATAGCATCAATATAGATACGTTCTTGTAACGGTATATCAATTCCCTACCGACTATAGTATTCAATTGAATTAACTCTTTTTGAAATTGACGACTTTAACCTTTTCATTTTCATCCTCTGAATTGTCCCACAACATAAACGTATGGTCGTTGTCAAACAGATTTGTACCCTTCCCTCTTTCGGCTGATCGACGAATGGGATGTTACGTGTAATTTTTTTTTCCCGTAGAAGATAGCATTTTCTTGCAAGTGGAGGGTTCGGACAAGCTGACAAGAAGAATCGTTTGATTTTTTTCGTTGAGGTTGGATCATTGTTTCTCCCAAACAATTTGGTTCAAAAGTGGCTCTAGCTTTCTACCAAAGACTTTGGTGTAAGACCTGTAGCATGCTCACTGTCTTTTCACATCAGTCGCGGATAGTGGCAATGCCCCGGTGCCCTTTCTTGCAATTATATTTTGTCCAATTCCAACAGTTGCATCTAATTACCAGGAACCATCCAATAAAATTGAACCATCTTAATCAACGACCAAGGCTAATATCGTATGTATCTTCTTACATTTTTTTCCTTAACAAATATAGGAAAAGATAAAGCTTAAGTATTCCTTTCATTTGATGGTAAATAAATTACTCGAAATTATTAAATGATATAAAATCCAAGTTAGCCTTGTCTCGTGGGGTGTTTTGAAGGCTATAATAATATCATAAATCATGTACTTTGATCCTGTTGAAAGGACATTAGAATTAAAAAGAAAGAGATAAAGGACTGAATTAATTAATACATATAGAGAGAGAGAGAGATAGAGAAATATAATCTCACACCATCTTCTTGGTTGAAAATGCTCATCAGATGTCCCTCCGGCCTCTCCTAAACAAATATAAACAAAGCAAGAGAAGAACAGACCAAGGGAGCAGTTATCTTCTCCTTTGGATGTATTTGTCACCTGGCCACTTGTTTCATTTTGGCAGTAGCTCTTCAATCAAAGAGATAAAAAGTCGCAAAAATGTGTTGCGACTTCAGTGGCAAGTTGATGTCCATGACATTGACGACCTTGTATAATAGAAATACCATTCAGCTAGGGGAACAATTAACTTTAAGCAGTTAATAACCACACGTTATGGCTATACACGTAAGGGCCTTTTATTTCACCGAATATCTTTCATACTTTTCGGTATTTCCCTGCTTATTGAAGAATTATTTATAAAAAGTATTTACCTTTCACGTAAAAAGAAAGAAAATTTCTCGCTAAATGATTTACAGAAATAAAAAAGAGGAAAGTCAATTTGCAATTCAAAACCTCTCTCTCTCTCTCTCTCTCTCTCTCTCTCTCTCTCACACACACACACACACTAGCCGTGATCATGACCGCCTTCGTTGCCATTGCACCACCACCACTAATGGGCCAGAGCCTTCTCTGTCCCGTGGCCTATTCGCTTCCTCACAAAATCTATCACCATGAGGTAGTGGTGGTGGTGGCGGGCAATGGTGACTGGGCTCGTGGCTATTAACCTGCGACGGTGATTACGGTTGTGACAACAACAGTGGTCGTGGGTTGTGGCTGGCAGTGGGTAGTGCCTCCTAGCATACGACAGTCAGAAGTTGTTGTGGTATTTGGAAGGTTGATGCTTTCGGAGGTGATGGTAGTGGGTTTTAGGGTCATCGACGTTTGTGGTGGGTGGATGGTAAAGTTTAGTACTTGAGGTGATGTCGATCCGCTGGTGTTGAGTGTAACAGAGAGTGCAATGACAAAGAGTGGTATGATGTTTGGGCATCATTCATATCATGGGTTTGTGATGTCGATCCGCTGGATTTGGATTCATTGAGTGCTGATCCTAGATGGTATAGTGGTGGTGTGTAGGCGACCGGTGGTGGTCTGAATCGGTGGTGTGGTGGGTGTTGGTTTTGGTGACGAAGTTGGAGGTTTTGGATGAAGAACGAGTGGTGGCGATTGCTTGGGTAAACTCTTCTTTTTGTTGG
Organism: Escallonia rubra; assembly: GCA_033065855.1. Classification (NCBI taxonomy): domain Eukaryota; kingdom Viridiplantae; phylum Streptophyta; class Magnoliopsida; order Escalloniales; family Escalloniaceae; genus Escallonia; species Escallonia rubra. Next base: position 49,304 of record JAVXUO010002303.1, read on the forward strand.
AAATCAATTGTTTGACGTCTTGAATAGGTTAAATACTTTTATTGGGGTGTTGTGAGTTATGATGTTAGAAAGACGTCCTTGAGATTTTAGGTAAGTCATCCGGTCAGCGAAAAATAAAACTCATAAAAATGTTTTCAGGAGCTTGTTATTTTTTAAAAAGTATTTCCAAAAAGCATCGTCCATGAAATATTTTTCTGAAATAAACAAAGCCTAAGTGTCACATTAGACAAGTTGACCAAAAAAAAAGGGATTTTCTTAGGGTAAACAAGCCAATCATAAATCACTATAGTTATTCAGTAATCAGATCTATAACTAACCATGCGTATGCACTAAAATTATACTTAAATTATGAGTGTCTATGAGAATAGTTAATGATAAGTTGAGTCGTTGACAATGATTGAGTGAACTATGAATAAGGGCATGTGCAGAACAATATCATTTAAAATTCCGAAGCTGACATGCATAAAGATCGACTCGAGAAGCTAACAGGGGCAATGGTTTTTATGCATATTGCACAGGCTTGGCATCCTACTCTTGTCGACCGGGAGAGATGGTGCATGTATCTGGAGTGGTTTAATACGATCTAGGTTAGCCACCTTGATGACAACCGTTGACCTCATCTTTGAGGTTTTTTGTGCCGATAATTGATGTTGCTAATGTGAGATGGCTGGTTACCTAACAGACGTGGATATCATCCGCATTTTGGGTAAGATCGGTTGAGTTTTACGATGTATTTGATAGCGCAATTAAGCAGTTAAAACTTAAATTATTCAATAATTTTTAATTAAGTGCGTTTGATAACGTTTAAAGTTATATCACTTAAAAATTAATTCTTACCAAAAAATTAAGTAAGGGTGAACTTACTTAAAACTTATGGCTAAAGTTATTGAACATAAAAAGAATAATTACCAGCATATGCCGCCTCAAATAATTTACTGGTAATATTGTCTGCACCACACTACAACCACCACAACAACCATTAGTTTCATTTGCTACAACAACCACAATTACTGCGACGTAGCCATTACCACTACCACCAAAAGGACACCACTACCTCCACCATACCAACACCGCCGTCACCACATTCATGTCTGTCAAAACAATTTAAATATTCATCACACTACAATCACTATCATAACCACCACGTCGTCGCCTTACGCCACCACCACAATTATCAAGACCATATCTTCATGCACCACTACCGCCACCATCCACACCTTTATGCCATTGTCGCCGCCGCCGCCACCACTTTACCAATATTACTCCATTGGCACTACCACCACTAACACCAACATGATTTGGCAAATAAAAAGTTCTAAAATACATGAAGAAATGCATAATTTTGATAAGATGGATACATTTGTAAATTGAACAATTTTCAGACACTTGCTTTTGGCCAAAAGCAACGATGCTCAATAAAACAAATAAGAAAGATTTGATAAAATAAAACTAAAAAATGAGATGTCTACAAATAAATCATGCATGCATTACGAAGCAGAATGCAGAAGATCACAAAAAATTGCTTGAACCCAAGATTACTCAAAAATCCGTGGCATCCTCAAAACACACAAAAAGTTCCATGCCCTGATCTTCATATTTATTAACTTTTTCAATTTTTCATCATATCTTTGTCAAGCCATCCTCTTACAGAAAAAAATATTTTTCACTCGATGTTAAGTTTGTCGCAACTTTCCAAACTTCTACGTTGACGACCAGATCTTTTCACATACTCTTTCTCTTGCTATTTATGGTCACCTACATGGATGCCCATCTAGATTTCCTTAAAAAAAACAATTAAGAAGAAGAGGAAGAAGCCGCCCAAGATCTCACTTCCTCGTTACACGCTTTTTATACAATAGGAGGATGTATGTGCGATGTACGTGTACATTAACATGACACAATAAGATTATTTTTTAAAAAAGTCATAACTCCATGTATTCTCTGTATTATCGCAATTAATTTTCTGTAGTTCAAGTATACGTGTTAGCTTAATGAAGTTAAAAGTGCAAGTTTAAATTGGAATATATGTGCATATGGATTACTCTAAAAAAAGAACTTATTTAAAGAATGTTAATAATCTTTCAGGCACTTTCATCTAGCACAACTTCTATAGAACGTCAAAAGGTGCACGTCGATTTGATACCAATGATAACACATCTCCTCATCATGGTTTTTAGCCACCATTCTTTTGAAGTAAAAACAATTATTTTAGTATTCTTCTTTCGGAGGAGTAGATGAAGTAGTTAAACCGTGCAATCCTTTCATGGAGGAAGGGCGTTGTACCACATTCTATCTTTCTATCGATGCATTTAGTCTAAATTAAAACATTTAAAGTTTACCAATCAACAAATTGATATTTAACTTTATGTTAGCATCTATATAGCTGCGATTTTTTTACTTTAGCTTTTAATTGTTTTTTTTATTACTATTTTAGGTGTTTATATTCATTTTATAGTCCAATTTGATGAACATAGTAGTTATCATGAATGTATCACAATTATCCTTAATCACCTTATTTTGTACTTTATGATGTTTAATTTGAGAAATATGTTACTATAAGATTATTGTTTAACATATTTACTCTTTAATATTTGCTGCATTAAAATGTTAGTGACTTGTAACATGCAGAACATAAAAAATACCTATCTATTTGCAAATATATGACCACTTTGATTAGGCATTTCTTTGTTAAAAAAATGATTAGGCACTGCAGACTAAACAACAACGATGTTGTCAGTAGATTCCAATCTCATTACTGTAATTTTTTGTCGCCTAGAATGCGTAATTGGTGTTTTTCAACCGCCCCTGTTACCCGTTACGGGCAAGTGATGAGTCCTTTATACCCTTATTGATATGGTAGTAAATGTAATTTAGTTATTGAAAGATGCAATACTAACATATAAAACAAATAACTCAAAAAAATGCAATCACTCGTATTGTTGAAATCAATTTAATTTGTCCTCTTCTCTTTCCGGCAAAATAAAAAGTGGTATTAAGAATAATTTTATAAAAGTTAATTTCTGATTGCAAACACGTATGATTGTCCATCTATGTATATGCAATTAGAGAGTATCTAAACTGGTGATGGTAGTATACATAAAGATGAATAAGAAGTGATGTCATAATAACTTACCCCAGTCAAAAGCATAATGTGTAATTTTCTTGTAAGCATTCATCAACATACAGTGCAATATCTATGTATAGGAAATAATAACTATCTCCATTAATTCTTATATGTAAGATTCAGATTTTCGAGAAGCGGAAGAGGTGCAGTTATCCTTAAGTAGAAGGCTGTGTCGATACTTAATCAATAATTATTATAAAAAGTATATTCTTTAGACTTTTTTTTTTTTTGGTAAAACAGAAATAATACATTAACCAAATCAGCCCCTAAAGTGGGCAACTTGAGCTACATCGTTAGCTAGGAGAGGGAGGACCACCTCCGGTGGTTGCATGAGATACACAAAAGACTCCCTCTGCTGTTCTCCACAATTAGCAAGTTTATCGGCACAAAAATTGCCTTCCCTAAACACATGAACAACATTAGACTTAGTAACTCTAATTAGGGCTTTAGCATCCCTAACAAGATTGCTCAAAGGGTGCAAAAAATTGTCTTGGTCGCTAATCACATCCATGGCAGTTTTGGAATCTGTCTCAATGATGGTATTGGTAAGACCTCGCTTCTTGATCAGCTGCAGACCTTTTACAATTCCATGTAGCTCTGCCTCAAGAGCATCTGAAGTGTGGAGAAAACCATAGTAGCCTTCCATCCATTCTCCATTCCAGTTTCTTAAAAGTCCCCCAAAGCCTCCACGCAGGTTGCTTTTGGCACATCCATCTGTGTTCAACTTGAACGTACCTGCAAAAGGAAACACCCAAGTTATGCTTTGGTTATTTTCTTTAGGTACCTTAGATTTCTTCTCATACGCAAGATCCAGATCAGCAGCAAACTTCTTGCTAAGCTTCCATGAAACCTCTCCAGGAAGTTTGAGCCCTTCGATGCTTTCTTTGTTTCTGTCCTTCCAGACCTGCCACATGATAGCTAAGAAGATATTTTTCCATTGAAAGTTAGCATAAGAGTGGTTTTCTTTTTCTTTGATGTTAATGGACAGCCACTCCTCCAAACTCAAGTTGTTTTCTTGAAGAAGTTGCTGTTTAGAGAACAGCTTCCCCCAGAGATCCTTAGCTTTAGGACACCTCCTAATTATATGCTCAGAAGTTTCATTTAGGTAACCACATCTTAAACATTTGGAATCATTGGTCATGCTTCTAGAGGCTCTTAGACTGTTAGAGCAGAGTCTATCCTGTAAGCAAAGCCATAAGAAAAGAATGATCTTTTGGGGGGTTTTGATTTTCCAGATCCAGTGCCATTTAGGCTCATTATCAAGAACTTGTTGCCTTTCCAAAATCAGATTGTAGGCACTAGAAATAGAAAATTTTCCATTTGAGTTTTGTCCCCAACAGCAAGTGTCTTCAGTGACATCTTCCATGGGAAGATAAACCTTCACAATTTGTTCATGGACTTCTTGGTTCACCAGGTTAAGAATTTTAGAACTATCCCAAGCTCCTCCAGAAATAACCTGCTGAACCTTGATAGGATGCCCCATCTTCTCCGATTCTGGAGCTAGGGGACCATTACCACTCCACCAATCATGCCAAAAATCCACCTTATCCCCTTTGCTAATTTTCCATTTCAAACCTTGACCAAGCACATCAAAAGTTTTTTGAATACTCCTCCAAATATAAGATTTTCTACTATTAGCATTCCATTCTCTAGGGTTATCTTTCATGGCATATTTAGCTTTTAGCACTTTAACCCACAGGAGTTCCTCATTAGTCACCATTTTCCAGCTAAGTTTAGTCAAACAGGCTATGTTGTTATCTCTGGCCTTTCTAAGCCCAAGACCCCCATTCTTTTTAGGCATACACACCTTATCCCAACTCACCAAGTGAATTTTCTTTTTCCCCTCAATGTCCCCCCACAAAAAATTCCTGTTAAGTCTGTCCAAGTTCTCATTGGTTTTAGCAGGCAAGGCTTGAATCTGCATAAGATGAGTAGGTATGGCTGAAGTAACAGATTGCACCAAAGTAGCTCTACCAGCTAGGGAAAGAAGCTTGGATTTCCATCCAGCTAGTTTCTTCTGGACCTTTTGCAGAATATGGTCAAAAAGGTTTTGGGATAATCTTTTATGGACAAGAGGGATGCCCAGGTAAATCCCTAAGTTTTCAGTCAGGGGGATACCACAAACACTACTCAAATGCTTAGCCTTGTTCAGAGGGGTATTAGGGGAGACATAGAGCTTAGATTTGTTCAGATTTATTTTCTGTCCAGAACTATCACAAAAACTGTTAAGGATATCCATAATTTTGGTGCACACCTTCTCTTCAGCTTTACTAAAAATAATGATATCATCAGCGTAGAATAGATGCGAGATAAGAGGGCCACCCTTGGAGGCCTTCAACCCAATCACGTCTTTCTTAAGATTGCATTCAGAGAGCATGTTAGATAATTTCTCCATACACAACACAAAAATATAGGGGGAGAGGGGGTCCCCTTGTCTGATACCTCTACTAGGGGTGATGGTTTCCAGAGGGACGCCATTCCACAAGATATTCAAAGAGCTACCAGTGATGCAACTCATTATGAGTTTAACCCAAGCCTGAGGAAAGTTAAAATCAAGTAAAGTTTTTTGTATGAAAGACCATTTAACTCTGTCATAGGCCTTTTCTAAGTCAATCTTAAAGATAACACCCCCTTTTTTTCCTTTCATGTTTTTAAGGGTATGCAAAATTTCCTGGGTAATGATGGCATTGTCCGTCGTAGTTCTCCTAGGAACGAAACTACTTTGAGCCGGGCTTATGAGTTTATTAAGGAAGGGTCTAATCCTAGCCACAAGAATCTTAGATAAAGCCTTGTAAGTGACATTAAGTAAACTAATAGGCCTGAATTCAGTGATTCTCTGGGGGTTATCATTCTTGGGAATTAAAACAACAAAGGCCTTATTATTTTCAGAAGGCATAATTCCAGACATGTAACATTTTCTAACAAAATCACAACAGTTTTTTCCAACAATATGCCAAAACTTATGGTAAAACAAACTGTTAAAACCATCGGGGCCAGGAGCTTTGAGGTCTTTAATGCTAAAGAAAGCAGCTTTAATTTCCGCATCTCCCAGAGGGTTACTTAAATTTCTACCATCCTCATAGCTCAACTTAGGGAAATCAAACTTGCAACTCAACTCATTAGAGCTAGGATAGTCCTCAGAAAACAGCAAGTGGAAGTGGTTGTTAATGTGAACACCCAAATCCGAGGGGTTAGTGATCCAATGACCATCCCCTTCAAGCAAAGCATTAATTTTATTTTTCTTCCTACGGCTAATGGTAGAAATATGAAAATATCTAGTGTTCCTCTCCCCATGACAGAGCCAATTAGTTCTAGATTTCTGGATCCATAACATCTCTTCCTGATCAAGGATAGAGATGTACTCCCTCCTAAGCTCTTTTTCCAGTAACTCAAGGTTATGGGACCAATGTTCCGCCAGGGAACATTGTGTCCCTTTCAATCTAGCAAGTAAGAGTCTTTTCCTACGAAAAATATTCCCAAAAACCTCTTTATTCCAAATACTAACATGCTTTTTGAAGTTTTTAGTCTTTATAAGGATGTCATCATTGTTTTGGGTCCACGTAGATTTAACAAAATCAGAGAATTTATCATGCAATAACCACGCAGCTTCGAAGCGAAAAGGCCTATTACTAGGCTTAAACGAAAAATAAGAGCCAGTACAGTTAATAAGTAAAGGGCAATGGTCAGAAGTAGTACGAGGCAGATTACAAACTTGAGCTTCAGGGAAGCATTCAGCCCAAGCAGGGTTAGCTAAACACCTATCCAGCCTTTTTTGCACATTAGCCCACCCTTCTCTCCTATCAGTCCAAGTGAGTTTAGGACCTATGCAACCAAGGTCCATCAAACCACAGGTTTCAATATTATTCCTAAATTTCCTTATTTTACTAGTTTCCCCATCATCCCCCCTACCTTTGCGTTCATTCATGTAAGCAATATCGTTAAAATCCCCCCCCACCATCCACGGCAGGGAGTTGACATAAGAAAAATTAGCCAAATTTTGCCATAACTCCTCCCTTTTCCTCGGGTTAGGACTAGCGTACACGGTAGATAGGATCCAGTCACTATGGTCCCTATCAGAGACAATGGCATGGATGACCTGACACTGAATATCGATAATATTTAGACTTAATTTCATAGTATCCCAGAGAAGCCAAACACCACCCGATCTACCCTCCGGATTCACAATACAGGATTTGTTAAAACTAAGTTCTGTGAAAAAAGTTCCCATTTTTTCAAATTGCACTCTAGGTTCCAGAATTCCGATGATAGCAGGGTGATAATTCCTAACAATCTCCCTAAATTCATTACGAAACCTCTTGTTTCCAGCCCCAGCACAATTCCAAATAAAAATATCCATAACCAGCAATACAGATGAAAACGCAAAAAGCAGTAGAAAAACCCTAATAAGGCGAAAATCTGCGCGTACCTGAGTGCTCCTTTAAGCTATCCGTACCTTGGCAAGACGTAGAAGGCCATCCAAGTTCTGAAGGATTCTTACCTTCAAAAAACTCAGCCCCAGCACATTTCCTGTGTCCTTCCGAGGTGATTTCCAACGGTTGCAGGGGATCAACCGACATCTCTTCGTCCAAAATTGCTGGCTCAGGATCCAAAGGCAAAGAGCCCGACGCTCGAGGGTCAGGGGGTTGCGCCGGTTGATTCTGCCGTTCCTGGGCAACAACACAAGGAGGAGGTGATGGAATAGGGTCCATCGCAGAAGAAGGGATAGACGAAGCTTGACGGTAACTCTTGGACTGAACCCGGTTGGCCGAACAGGGGGTCTGCAAGACTGCCGTAGTAAGTTCATCATTCATCCCTGGAAGGTCAACCGAGATCTCCATCTTCTCCAGATCCGATTTGCTGGACCAAAACTTACCGGCTAAAGGACTACTCGCTGAAGCTTGTTGGGCTTGTACGCTGATGATGGGTTCAACTACATCCTCTTCCGGCTGGATGTTCTGCATGTTTGGCTTTGGGCTTATTTCCTTTCCAATGGGCTGGGGTTTGCCTTCATTGGGCCGTGTAATTTTCTTCTTAGGCACCTCATACCTTTCCTTTCTTTTGGATCTGTCCATGTCCTTATTTTCTTCTGCTAGCGGGCTAAACCTGTTAGATGGGCCTTCATTACCTTGGGCCTTAGTAGCCATAACCCTTCTACCCCTCTTCTTCGCTAACATCCAAGGCCCGAAGCTTTCAGCAACCAGAGGATTAAGGGCTGTACCTTCTGCAGTTTCTGCAGTTTCTGAGTTCTCTGACACCACGGCCCTGATACCGTTGATCTGCTGCCCGTTATGGATAACGGTCGACTCCGTTCCCGGTGAACTGGATCTGAGGATTCCGGTCGTGACTTCTCGGCACCATTCTTTCCGGTGGCCGATTCTTCCACAGTTGAAACATAGGTTATTTATGTATTCGTACTCGATTCTATACTTCCGTTTCCTTAGAATGAAGGCTGGAATCAGCGGTTTAGCTAGGTCGATTTCCACGCATATCCGGGCATACTTTCCCCTTGTGGAGGTTGCTGTGTTGATATCAATCTTCAGAGGTTTTCCAATCTGTTCTCCGATTCGGAACAAAGCCTTCTCTTCGTAGTATTCTATTGGTAGTTCCGGTAGCCTGAGCCAAATCGCAGTCTTGATCTCTGTTGCTTCCGATGGTTTAAAATCCGGTTCCCACTTCCTCATTGTCAAGTAGTGATTCAGAATGATCCATGGTCCCCCATTGGTTACGTAGTGATAGTCTTCACTGAAATTAAACTTAACCATGAAGAATCCTTTAGACTTTATGAGGGCATAATGGTTAACAACATAAATTAGCATTCATAGCCACAAACCAGTAATAAAGGTGAGAGCACTCCATAATAATCAAAAGAAGAAAAAGAAAGTTAAGTTGTTCAATATTTCAAATTTTTGGGTTAGAGAATTAATAACATTTGCATGGAATATCATACACACGCACAAATACATAAATATGTATATAGACACACAAATATCATATCACGTCTTAAAGTTAAAGCTAAATTTAGGAAAGCTGAAGGACAAAATTAAGCATGCCTAGTTTTTTTAATCTTTTTAGTTTGTTGATCCATGTTACCAAATTTTCATCGCCAATGTAAAAGGCTGAACTGATTCTCCATAAAATAATATGAAAGTAAAATTTATCTATCTTAAGAATAATCTAATGGTCATTTAAGAAAAGTTAATTGCTCTACTTATGTCACAAATGTTATCATCATTAAGGTCGTGCATGCCCTACTCTATACAAAGTATCAAGTTGTAGATAACAATGAACAATGCACTCATTCTATTGATGATAATTTGTTTTCCCTATAAGAAATGAAGAGAATCTATATGTACTGGTTGTAGCATTTATGAGTAGTGAAAAAAATATATTTGTTAAAAGAATTTAAATTCTAGGCATGTTAATGATAATGAACATACATTCATTTATTTATTAATTGTCTTCTCAATGGAAAGGGAGTGAATTCTAAATATAAGAAGGATATTGTGATCATTATATGTAGTATAGATAACGGACGTTGTCTCTCTTTTCGTTTGTTGCCTTCAGCCCTTTGATATTTGTATTTACTCCTGTTTTTCCCCTCTATGAGGCTCTTTCAGAAATTCAGCTTTCACTCCGTACGGGTGATTTTCTACATGCGGCATGGCTTGATTTCCAGTGACATGTTGATTGGAGTTTAAAATTAAGGATTCTTTATTATGGAGTTTGCATGCATTGTGACGACGCTTGGTGTTCTTTACTTTGAGTCATCTTTGTTGGGGTTAATATTGTAATCAAACTCATAGCAATTTTACAAATAAAATTACCATGTGTTTGAGTATCTATATAGTTTAGGATCATGATTTTTTTGGTTAAAGGTCCTGCAGTATTACCAAATAAGCTCAAAAAACATCTTACATCCAAATCATTCCTCATCCTTCATAATGAAGGACTACAAAAGATACAAAAATATAGAAGAACTAATCTCTCAATACTAGTGCAGGGAGTTCCCAATTTATGCAGAGTTGTTTGTCGATCTCAGATGCCACTATCTTCTTCCAGCTTAACACTCTGTAGAGTATCGCTTGCTGAATCTTAGGATCGTGATATATAGGATAACAACTAGAAGTAATTAATAATTTGCTGTTGTTTAGATCTTGATAGTTAGGCTGAGATAAATATGATCTTGTTTATCATCTACACCTATAAATCTAGATGTGTTGAACTCGACCGATTCAGAGCGAATAAAATTATATGTTGTTGTTTCCACGTAGTCCAAATGCAATCTCTTAAAGAAAGGTGAACCAGTTTTTTTTAGCTTCTTTTGAGTGTGTTTTCACCCAGATATTGGAAAATGATGGGCTAGCAAGCAGTGATGCGGCATTGGAACTGTGCCATGATATGTAGGCTGTGAAAAGAACTAGTTCTTTGGGCTTAGATGTCCTGTTTCGCAATGTAGTTGATTTGCATTGGGTTTCTAGATTTTGTTGGGCAAACTGTTTTATTCCAATGCTTTGTTTGGACAGGAAAGCAGGACATAGATCCTCTGAACGTTCTACCTAGGGTTACAGTACTAGTCCATGGCCGTCCATCGCAATCCAACGCCACGCACATTGCCATGTCGCGGAGTTGGTTTAAATTGCAAAAAAACACAGATTTCAGATAGTAACACAAGAAATAGACTGTGTTTTCTTTTTTTTTTTTTCTTTTTTTTGGGAATGACAGCTTTAGAGTCAATGTACTCCGGGCAATCTTATTGGCTCACCCCCTACATTTTCGAGCCAATTTTAGTGTCAACTGCGATTAAGTTCCCTCTCCGAGTAATCTTTAGGGTGCATTTAGAGAAATATTTTTCCGTCGAGTGTTGGCCAAAGATTTGAACCAAAAAAGTCAAGGTATAAAGCAAACCTCCGTGACCACCCTGCCAAACCCTTGAGGTTTGAACAAATAGACTTCTCCGTCACCTGAAAGTCCAATCTGGGAAGAGACCCAAGTTTAGTTAGAAAGTTATAATTTGAGCTTTTATGGACCTTTATCAAAAAGTAAACAAAAGCCAAAGAAGTCATGAACGAAAGATTATAGGCCGCAAACTACCTTGTCAATAAGATTGTCTCATGGGACATCTGCCTCAACATCATCAATGTTTACATAATACCAACGATGGGGCTCAAAATTGTTAATTACCCGTCCCCTTCCCAAATCAGAAAACAAAATTAAAAGCTACATGAAGACCACTAGAGGTGAGCAGGCATATGAACAGTACTAACAAAGGTGAGAACCAATGAACCTGATGAATTAGCGGCAGGAGTCCCAGTATTGGTGGTGCAACTTTCCCCTGATTTATCATCCCTTTCGATCGCGCAGTCCCTACAAACGGGACAATGCAGCGACCGTGAGGGCAGCCACTGATCGATACAATCCTTGTGAAACATGTGCTTGCACCTTGGTAAAACCCTAACCAGCTCTCCACGCTCGAACTCGGCCAAACATATGGAACAGCTCTCGGACTCGACCGGCCTAGAAGATGCAGACGACAGTGGCGATGATGCAGATCTATCGTACACGGTCACCTGAGTATCGTTTGACGCGAATCGGCTGGCGACGCCGTTGGGTGACTGGCGGCGAGAGCAGCAGAAGAGGGAGTTGAGCAGGAAGGAGATTAGCGTGACCGTGACCAAAACTCCCAAGGATATGTAAAGGGTTCGCTCTTCGTTGTAGCCACGGTGCACCTCTAACGGCGGTGGTGGTGGTAACGGAGGCGGGGGCGGGGGCGATTCGAGCAAGAAGCGTCTGTAAGTAAATTGGTAGTCTGCTGAATTCATGCTTAAGAGGGAGGCAGAGAGAGAGAGAGAGAGGACAGGGATGGATCGGAGGAGGTACGAGTTAATGTTGAACAAGGGAAGATTACTTGGAGCTAAAGTGTCTTTAATGGTGAAGCGGCGAGATAACAACAAAATCCTATTCCTAGGCGTCCACGACAAGTTAAGACCTCCGGTTTGCCCATTTGATTGCATCTGTTTTAGGGCAAGTACAAGAGGCTACTTTGTACTCTTACTTGTTGTAGTGTCGAAACTTGGAACTGTGACGCGGCTAATTGATATTGTCACAAGTATCATCTCAATTTTTGGAATATAACGTAATTGAAAGAACCTGTATATAAAGGATCCAAACACCTTCGTGCAGTCAGGGACAGAGATTATATGAGACTGTCATTCACCGTATCAGCAATTATAGTGATACTGTTTTTTTTTTTTTTTTTGTAAATAATACTCTTTCCGTCTTATATAATTTGATCAATTTTTTATTTTATTTTTGCATGCATATTTATGATTTAGTGATATATTGTGTGTTTCTTATTATACTCTTTAGATACAGGATGTGAAGAAAGTAGAGCATGAGAGAGAAAATAGGTTAGTAAAGTGTTAAATATAGAGAGAGAAATGAATAAAAAAAAAGTAAGAAAATGAGTCATGAGAGAGAACATTAGTTGATGGAGATTTAAATATGGACATAGAAATAGAATAAAAAACGTTAAAAAGGGTAAAGGTAGAAAACTATCGACATAATATTTCTTAATTTGAAAATAAGCAATTTTTGTAGGACATCCTAAACAGGAAAATTGATCAAATTATGTGGGACGGAGAAAGTACACGAAGAAGTTACAATAAATTTCTAGATGTTTGGAATGAATTACAAGTTCTTGTATATAATTTTATGAACAAATTTTATTACCAAATAATCATTGATGTGTCGTTATAAGATGATTTTCCTTGAGGACCTACTGGTTAAAGTTGAAAAAATGTTGGTGTTCCATCATTCTGGTCATTTAGCTGGAGTTTTTTTGGCCTAAATAATTTGTTTATTTGCTGTTCTTTAAAACTTACTGTATTTACTAACGTGGTAATTTGGAAAAACATGATGTCAAACTACGATTTCGAGAAAGTATGGTTTCAATTATTTTTTCAAACAAAATAATTAAAAAAAACTCAATTATGGTTTAAAACCACACCTTTTCACACAAACATATATTGAAACCACACTTTTTTTGCCCAAAATTGTGTTTTCTTTTTTTTACCCACAAAATCGTGTTTTCAAGAAAGGTTTTTCACATTGTGTTTCGTTCATATTTATGTTTCGTTCATTTATATTCCTAAACCTGTAATCTTTACATGTTACTTTTAAGTTGAGTTATAGTGTAAGATATGATCTACTCTAATTCAATTGTAATGTATCTAAATTTATCAGGTTCTTTATTAATATTGACCGTTGTGGTCATGTATAATGAGTCACAGGAATCTCGTGACCTTTATTGACCGTTTGACAAACTCTTGTAATCGATACAAAAACGTTTTATTGTCAATGATATTCTCATCTTTATCAACAAAACAAAAAGAAGAAGAAGAAACAAGTCGGTAATAAGATTCGAAGTGCTGCAATAAGATACTCAACTACAATATTTGGATGAAGGAATCCATTTAGTTGTTCTAAAACCCTTGTTTCGTTTTTTGCGTAAACTTCACGGAGCTTTCATGTCATCAAAGCACAATGTAATACAACAAAATTGTAGAGCTTTCCTTGCTTGATTGTGAGCATATTTTACGAGTGCTCTACTTAACCTGCTTAACCAAACAAGAGCCCAAATTTGCAGCTAAATGCTTAATGTCAAATACAATAGGTGCTAGACAGTTTAGATCCTGTTTATCCAACGCCAAGTTAGCTCAATTTAGCATCCTCAACAAGCTGGTGTTTGCTTAAACTAACGAGATCGGGTGAGCTCCAGTTGGCTTCTCTACCCAGAACGAGATCAGCATAGCTCAAGTCAGCTTGTCTATTCAAAGGAGACAACATCAGTCGTGTTCATTGCTAAGCTCGGCACACTTAACGACTTCAATTCTCCAAGATCACTAAAAAGTCAATATCAAATAATGTCAAAAGAAAATCTAGTACATACTTCCCAAAATGCTTCATATTAAGTACAGCAGGAACCAGGAGTGAAAAATGCCTGCATGCCGGTTCCCAGGCGATGGCCAACTAGAACAGATCAACAAGAAATGCAATCAACATTTATCGTCAACCATTTGGTTCTTGAATATTGCTGCCAACCCTTTGCTTTGCTTAATGAAGAGGCCAAGTAGAAAAATGAGTTAAGTGATTACTGATTATCCATGATAATACAAACCTGCCCGACTTATCTTACAAATGTGTGGTCAGCAATGCTGAAAAGCAATTGCGAAGGTAAAACAAAAAGTAATTTATGATTGGAAGTGCCCCTAAGCACCGCATAGGCTACAAATTTACAGCTTCATGACCATGAAATGCAAATTAATTTAATGGCATTACCAGATCACCGTCCTTTGCGCTTAGATCTCAAATCAGCCCATTTAAAGTAACCACAATTGGCTTCGGGATTAGATGCCGGTCCCTGCAATTGTCATATATACGCGAATATAAGACAAACAAAATTCGCACCAATACCCCTTCGGTAGGTTTCCCTCATTGAATATAGCATGCAAGCAAAGCGAAGTAGGTAAATGAGCTATCGGCTTATAAGGTATCGGCCAAAGTTTTTTTTGTGAAAACTTGCACATAAACAACAAGAAAAATGCAATAATGGTAGTGTAAGGAGCAATTTGCTCACTCGATTATAAAGTTTTTGGCTACCCATGGCAGAATAAGAGTTAGGCTCCCCCATCTACACCTCCCAAAACCTCTGCCAAGGGCCAACACTGGGTAATTGTTGTTTTAGCAGTCGAACCAAGATATGGCAAAGACTAAAAAATCAATTACACCTATGTCCCTGAGGTTACGGTGAAATTATGGTCAAGGACATAAATTTTGAAATTGTCACAGTACATGACCAAAGACATGAAATTTGTGTCAGTCGTGTTCATCAGTCATTGATCCTCTTTTCTGATGCGATCAATACGCACTTCTATAATGCCAATACAGCCGTTAATAGTATACACGCTGCATATAAAGTATACTGTTTTCAAACCATAACATTCCAAATTTGGGTTTATCTTACCTTTTCCAGTTTTCCCTATTATCTCACTTGTTTAAAATTAGGGAAACATAAACCCTAGTTTCCATGTAAGGGTTTCTTTTTCCCTTATTTTCTATGTGGCAGTAGCAATGGTGGTGGTGGTATTGTGGCTGCTACTGGTGGATGATGGTGATAGCTAATCGCTCAGTTAAGTGAGAGAAGATGGAAATGTGGTTGGGGGTGGGGATGTATGGTTGTGATTGTGGTTGTGGGTGATTGTGGTCGGTTTGACGGTGTTCAATGGTGTGGTTAAGCTGGGTTTGGCGTTGCTTGATGGTGGTGGTTGTGAAATTAGCATTTATGGTGGTCGACGGTGCTAATTGTAGTGGGCTTGACGGTTGTTCTGGGTCTGTATGTCGGTGGATCCAGAAGGTGGAGGGAGAGGAAGAGGGAGGATGGTGGAGGTGATGGAGGCAAGGACGGTGTTTCTGCATTGCTTTGGGAAGCGACAGTGGTCATTGTGGGATGCACGGTGGGGGATGTGGGATGCAGCAGTAGTGGGGGATGGAGGAGTGCTGTTATGGTGATGTGGTGGTTACTGTGATATCGGTGATGGGGGGATGTGGCCGTGGTGGCTGGGCCACGATGTGGAGGTAGAGGTTAGTTTGTGACGTGGAGGCGGCAGTCTTGGATGACGGCACCAGTGGTGGCCGGTTCGAAGAGAAAGAGGAGAGATAAAGAGCAGTTCAACAATTACCCTTCAAGTCATGGGCAGTATGTCATTATGTCTAACTCGTCATGTATTTCAAGATTCTGTCTAGTCTAAGGATATCATTTGCTATTTGTCCAAACTAATGGACAAGCGTGTGATTTACCCCTAACCTCAGGGACATGGGTGTAATTAACCCGACTAAAAGTTAATTTACATAGATCTCCTCCTTACATCACAGAATTAGAGGCTCCAACTCCATATAAATACTTCAAGACGAGCACCAGAAATTCGCTGCGAAAAGAAGAAAAGCATTTTAAACGAATACCAAATAATGTCACAATGAAATCAGCATACCTCAGCACGAGCGCAGACATAAAATCTGCGGCCAGAATTTGGGCCTTCTTTCTTCACAATCCGAGATACACAAGATTCACCGTGGCCCTTGCAGAGAGGTATGCTGCTCTGCATGTGTTGTTGAATCCGTTGCCACTCCAACAAAGCGACACTCCTCTTCTCTTTTTCTGAATATTGGCAGGCATCAAGCTCACCTAGATTGCGACTGGATGCACTTATATTCAAGTCTGACTTCTCGGGTATAATGCTTTCATCGTCATTCATGCGAGTTATGCGGGAGTAATGGTTAGAACTAGATAAATCTGCCTGATTAAGTGAAATAACAGCATCAGAGCTGTGATCACCACCAGCACATTTTGAAGTTTTTTGGAAAAACGAAGTAAGTGAGAGTTGGGACGACTGGCTATGTCTTGCTTTCTTGTTGGGTTGTACACAACGCATCTGTTTAGTATTGTTACTTCCCAAATTAAGTAACATCTCATTCGAAACATTGTGAAAGGACGCCTGGGAGCACTCATCTGTTATTGAAGCAGAATCTTCTGTAGGCCCGGGTTGATCCAACGATTTGCCCGACAACTTGTAGGCCTCAATAGAGCTTTTCACACTCTGATTGCAACTTTGCACTATAGCTTTTTCATCTGAAGAACTGGACCCTCCAGGGGTGTTAACTTTTGCAGCTGATTGCCTTCTCATTAGCATCGACACTGCAGAAGATCATTGGGTGAGTAAGTGTGGAAAGTGCATCAGGTAATAAAAGCCAGAACACTTTGGTAAATAATATCAAGCCAGAAGCAAAGACTACTGCAAACTCCCAATTCTGCAAAAACGCCGCTGCAAACAGGCACAGTAAACCACTACAATCACTCAAGTATTAATAGGCGAAAAAATCCAGTGGAGAAGATATTATTGAGTCACACAAGTAAAACATCGACATGATCAAAGCACCAGGGATTAAACAGCTGAATGAGTCTAGAAAGGTTCTGGCAATAATGAAAAATCATTAAAGAGTAGCAAGGACTTAGAGTGTAACTGTACACAACATCTAACTGTAACTGTGCCAAATTAAACTAATTGGCAAATGAGTTTGCCTCCAATAAAGAACTCAAAGTGCACATATGGGGGTTACTATTTCAACCCATGTTAAATTATTATCCCGAGTTAAACTATGCCATCCCAAGTGTGACAACCTAGGACTGAAATACGTATCTTAGACTAGCATCATGTGATTCAGTAAGTACGCTATCCACCCAATGACGATGACTATTCACAGGCTAAATATGAAAATATCGCTTTTGTAGAGAGTGTTGAGCAGAATGACTAAAATTTTATGGAAGTGTGCGTGTGAACTATCACGTACCAAAACACCAATAAACAAAAACAAAAAAAAAACTAAGAATTTATCATTGATCTTTACCAGCCTAATGATTTTATTTTTCATACCAACTGATCTTGACTTCATCAAACAATTTATGGCTCCATCCCCTGCTTGGTGTGAATAACTACAGTTGCAAGGCAGCGTTGTTCTCTTTCATAATCTAGTTTGATCTCACCAAAGGGCCATGTACGCCACATTCTTCATTGTAATGATGTTTTTCAAACAATTGTTTTGTTTGAAATGGCAAACAGAAGATTGATGTGTCTAATGTCAACCAATTCAAATATGTCGAACAGTAGAAAACTCTGATCACTCCTAAAGGAATCTATAAAATAAATTTATATGTATTTTGTTTAACCCCGGGTCTCGAAATTACATAAAAAATTTCTCCCTAATTGTCTCCGATTGCCCTCAACACAAGATGTTTTGAAATTGGATGACCCAAGCAAAATATGAATTAAATGCTTGCTAAAAAATATAAACATGTCCAAGTAATAAGCAAGTTCTCGCACCAAGAGTTTGCTGACACCCTTCAACCTGGGGACAGTATCTAGTAGAAAACGAGGGAGTGCTATGCTGTGGAATATTAGGGATTTCGAATAAGCTGATGCAGACAGGAGCATGGTCCGAACCTTCTAATTTAATGCTTCTGCCCCCTTTCCACCTGTAGAAAGAGAACAGGTGACTTCCATCATTTTTTCCATGTAGACACATGCAAAATCACATACACATACTTCTGGATGCATGAAATCTTGATGTTTGTGATTTGCACATCCTATAATTCGAGAAGCTTCTGAATTTATATGCTTACACAACATCGGAAATCTATTCAGAGCTAGCAAGGTAGGAAACACCCTACTCATCCTGTTATACAGGGATACAGAATTTGCAATTTGAGGGTTACCTTTAGTGTCTCCTTTTGGTCAACTATCACCTTATAAGGTCACGAAGCGCAAACCCACATACAATTTATGTATAAATCATTCTATAGTTCGCATTCTCAATGATAGATAAGATACAAAATTATTAGGAGAAGATTATACTACTATTCGAGATATGCGCGTATATGTATTATGGGCACTCAGACGTGCATGCACAGATGCATATTCATGCACGATGTTATTAACTCTTCAAAAGTGTGAATTTTACAGCCTTAATAGCCAGCTTTTACCTGGGTGTATTTCCAGGTTTCCACCGCTTGAATTGCGTCAATATGTTACATTCCGTTACATGACATGTTACAAAGTCATGGCCTTCCAAATTGTGTTTTTTGTGTAAGCAAGATCCAGCAATAAGGATGTGGTCAATCCTTGTACCAAAATTGAACTCCTCGGCACCCGTGTTCGTTGGCCAGCAAGTATAGGCTTCTCTTCTGGTAAATGGCTCATAAACAAAAGATCATAAGATGCAAGGATCTTCTCACTCTAAGAAGAGATAATAGATACAAGACAAAGGACAATAAGCATGCAGTATTCTCCAATATTATTGAGTAAAGCCGAAGACGGATAATTGATGGTGAGATGATATACATGTCACACATAAACTGCGTTGATTTTTCGACCAATATAGAACATAAAGTCGAGAAATAATCCCAGACCTTTCAGGATGTTTGGCTCTAAAGACATCAAAGAATGAGCCTCCATTTTCCACTAACAAGGATCTAAACCACTTCCTGAACCTACAATAAATTTGTTGCCACGGATAAGTAAAACCTTCATTATAGCAAAGGAAAAACTCAATACCACATGTGGTCATTCCTGCAATCACTATAGAGGTAATAGTAAGCAGCTCACTCATTTTTCTCAAAATCTGGCCCCGCATCACAGCGATCAATAGCAGCCGGAGCAATGTTGAGATCACCGACAACCAATATCCTTCTCCCTCTACGCAAAAGAGACTCCCATCTTCTCTACAACAAAGATTACTGGAATTGATCACTGAGTAAGTCGAGTAATAAGCTGACATATGCACGTCTGATCACATAACCAATTGTACGCAATCACATTTTTGTTTTTACGTTAAAAACTAGAGTTTACTGTAGAACTTCCCCCAACAAAAAACAGAACACAACAAAACAAAGGGGAAATGACAAATGACCTCCCTCATGTATTTCGTGTTTGTGGGTCGACCACCTTGGGTATTAATTTGGACAATTGACCCCCCTCCATCTATTGATAATTGCAACCCGGATAAATATGGACGCGAAATTCCGAAAATAACACCCCTAACTTTCACTAAAATGCCAACTTTTCCTGTAAAAGGAAGAAAAGAAAAAAAGCCCTAGAACCAGCACCTCACTCCCCCACCGCCGCCAATCAAACAACTGCCCCCCTCCCTACCCCCACCCCTACCATTGCCAATCAAACCACTACCCCCTCCCTCTGCCCCACCTCCGCTGCCGCCATCATTGAGGAAGAAAAAAATAAGGAGTGAGAGATAAGGGGGGCAATGGTGTCTCTTTACATGCCAATATTGACCAGAATCGGCCAATTGTCTCAATTGCACTAAATTGATAGATAAGGGGGTCAATTGTCAACAGTAATATCCGAGGGGGTCGACCCGCAAACCTAAAAATACATGAGGGGGGTCATTTGTCATTTCCCCCAAAACAAAAGAAAGACAAGCAGAAGGACACAGCTATTGGACATGAAACTTCCCTTCATCACTCCTCAAAACACTATAATAGACAGTAGAAACTACATTACTTCAAAAGCAGGCATGAACATGTATACAATGAAAGCAAAATAAAATAATAAAATGGGTGGCCTCACTGGACCAGCAAACTCAGGACATTTCAATTAGCACCCTCACTCAGCTGAACAAGATTCCAAAAACTGCAATTCAATATTTACAGTAAGGTTCCAATGCAACCTCATTCACCAACTCAGCCAAAAAACTTATATAAACAAATGAATAATAGGAGGTCGAATAGGATAAAATAACAGACATAAAGTTGGTAGTTTTTTTTTTTTTTCCTCCCTTTGTTCTTACAGTGGCAACAGATTGCTTAAAGACAACATTGTGTCCGCCTCTCTCATCACAAGATGTGTCTTTGAAAGGCGAAAAAGAACATCGTATTGAAGTTTTTGCAGTTGGTAAGAGCAAATTATAGGTGATTTTACCACAATTGGCCAATAGGTTCTCACCAGAAATTGGAAGAATAAATGACATCGATAAATGCTAACCAAGTGTTTCAGAAAAGGATCCTTTTTTGCGCAATCGTCATAATCCAACAATCAACTACCAAGGGAAGAAAAAGATTAATGTTAAAGCTACATCACCAGTCAACTTGAGATTACAAGCCCCCAGGTTTTCATACCACTCACATTTCATAAACAGATATAAATTTCATGTTCAATATGGAATGGAATCACTGGCAAGAAGAAAAACAATGGGCAGGGATTTAAAATTCCACTATCATTATGTCAAATTGCTGTGGAACTAGATGCTTTACCTGTAATATCTTGAAAAATGTATGTTTGAATTGGATTCTTTCTGTATCATCACATTCAGCTCGAGGCCCATATATGTTGAAAAGAACTGCCAATTTCGAAACTTAACACTATCACATCATCATAAGCAAATTGATAGCATAAAAAAGAGATTGGAATCACGATGTGGATGATTCCAAATAATGAGTAATTACACGAAACAAAAGATCAGGAAAAAACGGAATCAGATTCAGAAAAAAAAAATAAACAGTCGACAGCCACTGATGGAAAAAAATAAATGCTTACACATAAAAAAAGCTCAAAGTTAAATTGAGTGGAAGATGATCTCCAACATATTTTGGATACAACATGGTAGTTATCAACCAATGGCATGATACTCACCAAAATGACCATGATCAGTGATGATGCAACGCCCCTCACTATCAACTTTAAGAAGCAACTCACGGGAAAACTCCTCAAGGCCTTCCGCTACATTAGGAAATTCGTCTTTTCCCGTTCCAAAACCTCGAGCATTCTCAAGAAGACCAGTGAATCCCTCTTCCGCATCAACCGGCAAAGCAACTTCGCTGCTCGAAAATGCAGACTTTACACGGCAAAATGTTGCAACACCTATAGAACAAATAATAAAATATAATACCATTCCCCTGACAAGCTGTTAAAAGCAATCTTCTTATCTTGGAACCTAAGAATGGATGACAGCAAGCAACAAGGCTAATACAATAAGCACCCATTGCAGCTGATCAAACCTACTAGCTAATTACCCAGCTGAAGGCTGCTTTCGTGAAAATGGTTTCAATTCCTGACCTATCCTTACAATCTCAAAAGTACTTCAGACTTTAATGTCACCATGTTTGCAGCATTTCAAACCTCTTATTTTTCCTTCAAAAAAAAAAAAAATTTCAGTTCTAGCCACACTCAAAATAAGCAGAACACTTGAGCTCTTCTAGATAAGGTAAGTCATGATCATAAAGAGTCTAAATGCACCAATATTCAACCAAATTACTCAATAGTCTTCCTATTTTCTGGGAAATTACAAGATTCCAACTGAGGCGATTGTATGGAGAGCTTACCGGAATAGCCAGTCCGGCCTCTGTCAACTGTACGAGTGCACGAAAAGAAAGACTCGTAGCCATCTGCCCAAACTACATCTGCTCTCAGTTCTTGCTTTGCTAACTTTGTCTCCTGCAAAAAAAGTGAAAGAATGTATCGTTATTGCCCTACTTGAACTTCATAGGCCTTCTGTTTCGTCTAATTTTCCCCTTCCGACCTTTTCTTGCGAGTTCCTAGGATAGATTAAGTAGCATATGAACACTGAACTACACTCATATAGCAACCGTACATCACATATTGAAAAGGCATCGACTGAAAACAACGAGTAAAGTCAAGGGTTACATGGCGAAAACAAAATTGGCAAAACGGAGTGAGAATAGGGAAAGAGGAAGAAAGTGAAAGGCACCTGAAAACAGATGATATCGGCATCCAAGGAAAGGAGTAACTGTCGGAGGGAACCGAACTGTGAAATGCGGGTCCTCAGACTGTTGACGTTGTAGGTCACAATCTTCATTCATATGAATGGATACGCCTGACCTGCTCTCTCGGCGGGTGAGCGCAAAACTACCTCCGATCAACAGCGGAACCAAATCGGAAACGGAAGAATGAATCTGCCTTTGCTCTAACCGCCAACGACGAGGCAAACGAAAGCTCTGTTACTCCAACGCCACCGTTTGCGTTTCCCCGTCAAGTCGAATTGATTTCCGTAAAGTTGGTTTAATTCACAGACACCCCCTCAGTTAAGCCTGTGAAGCTAAATAGGGCAACCAAGCATGGTCCGTCTCGGTCATGTATTGACATTTCCATAACACTTGTAGCGACAATTAATAAGAATATAGCAACAATTAATAAGAATAAACTTTGGTTCTTATTCAGGAATCTTCATTCAACCTTGTATATAGTAACAATTACTAGTCGCTAAATATTTTAATAATTTTTCTTCTAATATTTTCAACGATAGCTCTTATTAGCATTTTTTAGCGTCGTTAAATAAAAGTCATTAGAAATATTTCGCGACGATTGATTGTCTCTATATAGGGAGTAGGAGGAAGATTCCTCCAACCACAGTAGCAATCAATTTTTTTTCAATTAATATTCTCTTCTTCCCACATAATTTGATTAACTTTTTTTTTGTCGTTCTACAAAAATTGTTCATTTTTAAATTAAGAAAGATTATGTAGGTGCTTTTACATATTTATCTCGTTTATATTTTCTAATTTCTATTTTTCTCTCCACGTTTAAATCTCCATCAACTCATTTTTCTCTCATGTCCCACTTTGTTACACTTTTTTATTCATTTTTATCTCCACATTTAACCCTCCACTAATCCATTTTCTCTCTCCTAACCCATTTTCTTCCTCTCCTTTCTCTAAATGATAGAATAGAAATACATAATATATCACTTAAATCATTAATCTGCATGAAAAAAAGTGATCAAATTATGTGGGACGGAGGGAGTAGTCGGTAAATAAAGTAGTGGTATTTCGGCTAACATTTTCAGTGATAGATCGATAGTTATTAGCAGTACTTTTGAGCGTTACTAAATAAAAATTACTAAAAATATTTAATAATCATTAATTTTCATTAAAACTGAATAAATACAAACCGAATAGCAGTCAAAAAAATTTCTAAATTATAAACTTCCGACATACATGCAACTTTTTGATAGACTTTATACTATTGCCTTCATGGTTATTTTTTGTCCTAAAAAAAATAATTATATTCTATTTTTGGATTGGTTCCCTAAGGACTTATATTCTTAATATGTGTACGGAATAAATTTTTTGAGACGGAAAGAATGTTTACTAAGAATAATCAATTAGTATTTTTTAATAAAAACTTTGACAAATTTTTTTTTTGGTTTTCAGTTTTTATATAGTAGCTTAATTTTTTTTTTTACAAAAACAAGTGGGTGTTTGAGTTTTGGTAACCCTTTTTATTTTGAAACGAAGGTGGCTGCCGGCACTACGCAAATTTTCAAAACTGCGCGTCAAACGTTGCCTCAGATATCTATGGATAGAATAGAAGTATATAATATATATTATATTCCCTAAGAAGTATTTTGTGATAGTATATATATATATATATATATATATATATCATCCCAAAAGTATTTTGCTTTTTATTATTACTACTTTTTAAAAGAAGGACCCCATCAGGACACGTGCCAATCCTGAGCCGTAGAAGCACTCGTGGAGAGCACATGCCATGGCTGATGCCTGATGACGCTTCTCTCCCCTCTTTTAATATTTAATATAATATTTAATTTAGATGATCACATTCATGGCAATAAAAAAAATTTCCCCCAAGTTTCCAGCCAGAAGGAACATTGCCATTAGATTCCCCAGGCCACCAGAACCCTAGTTTCACAACGTTCCATTTCTGCATAAAATCGCCACAAACAACAAGGAATGATGGACATATGGAAAACCATTCACTGCCATTCCAGCCCCAGGTTTGCTGCCTTCTCACTTATCTGCATTAATTTTACTGGCTTCTTTGATGGTCAGCACATGTGTTTGTGTAGAGTATGAAAGAGTACACTATATGATTGCTTTCCTCTGTAAGCATGCCATCAGAATAAGCCTTGTTGGAGCTCCCTTTGCATTGCTTTATCATGCTAGTCTTCAGCTGCTAAGTTGTTCAATGGGATCAAGATCTTTCCGTTTGACTTTTTGCGGCAATATATATCTAGTACATGTATATGCTGACTGTACTCATTGTTTTTACCCAAGCTTCACTTGCCTAACGTTATTTATTGCTACTTGAGTTCGACTCCATCTTTACATGGTACTAAATCTATCCTAGGAATTCGCAAATAGTCAATAGTGGAAAATCAATGAGTCGAATTGAGTAATTCTACTCTTCCCGAATTCCTAATCCAAAGTTTGGTTTCCACATGAGGTGGATGTCCTCTTGCATCTATTTGAAAACATTGGGTCCTAGTGTTTCGAAATGCTTGATTAACAGGTCAATTAGTCATTTGTGAGTCAAAATTCCAGTCGAATATTTGGGAAGGATATATCTTTCCTAGAATATGATGTCTTGGCTCTTTTCATGTATTTAGTGGTCTATGGCTGGGAGTGTTCCATGGGTTAAGAAGATGTA
Source organism: Escallonia rubra (assembly GCA_033065855.1). Lineage (NCBI taxonomy): Eukaryota > Viridiplantae > Streptophyta > Magnoliopsida > Escalloniales > Escalloniaceae > Escallonia > Escallonia rubra. The sequence continues at coordinate 74,459 of JAVXUO010002303.1, forward strand.
GAAAACGTGCATAATCTACTCAAATTGCGAGTGAAGTACAGTTTTATTGATCCTGAAGGGTTGTTTGGTTAGATATGGGAAGCAAGGGGCCTCTTGTAAGATTGTTCTTAGTTAAGGTTCTCAACACGTAGTTTACCTTCAATTAGTCTACTAGCCAAGGCAAGTTTATGAGATTTGGGGTGCCATATTGGTTTGAAAAAGAACTTTTGATAGCACACTGATTGGGGTTGCAGAATCTTTAGCAATAGTCTACATGTCGTACCATTGTCAAGTACCTGGATTCAGAGTTTGTAACACCTAACACCTGGCGTATCAACACTCCGTACTGTTTGTAACACATAACACCTGGCGTATCGTCCAGAAAAGCAAGTACTACAACGTAAGGCTTTTTATGTCGAGATATCCAATAAAGTTAACCTTCTGAATGAGTTGCAAATATTCATCAGCAGATTGAAGTGATAATGTAATCATGTAGATTTTAAATTCCTAAAATGTTCATCCCTCTTTCTCTTGGGATTGGGTTTTCTCTAAGACAAAGGATTAAAGTGGACCAAAAATAATCAATTGCTGAACTTCAGCAGGCAGACTGTAAAACAAGGAGGGAAGCTAAAGTAGGAGGTTGTCTTGTTGCAAATTGCACTGCACCCATTGGCACCCTGGACGGAACTTTTTTCTACGTCCACCACTAAGTCAACAAGGTCCTTACAACCCCCTTGAGGTCAGTCTTTCTCCCAATTTCAGACGAAGTCTAACTTCTAATTAGTAGAAATTAATATTCTATTAGGGTGAAATAGGATTAAACTTGAAGATATAGTTGTCGGGGTTGAAACTATGTAAGAACTTCCAGTTTGGGGTAGCATGTATGGAAATTCTGTTGGCTTCATCTGCCAGAATTCCCGCCAATCAGCTGATTCTCTTGACATGAGTATATTTACGGGGTGCGGCTGAATCACTTATGGGAAAAGGGTCTAGCTAAATTTCGTATATTTATTTGTGTTCATGTATTTATTCATGTGCGCTTGTGTATTGAAAAACACACACACACACATTGGGAGGGGGGCGGCATTTTATGAATGAAAATAGTGCATAATGTCGACGGTCTGAGGCTTCTCATCTCACTGTCCAGCTTCCCCTATAATCACTTGAATCTCTTGACCCGACATTGTCTGTGTGATGCGTTTTTCTCTCTGTCTCTGTCTCTCTCTCGCTTACTCTCTCTCTGTCACCCAGACCCATCTGTTAAGCATTTCACTTCTTACTCCTCCGATCAGTATATAAAACAGGCAGAGGAACTAGTATACAAAGTAAGGCAGTAATGTCTAAGCCAGTTCTTGCATAACTAGAGCGACATCCTTTTGTCATTGTTATGTTTTGTGCACAATTTCTTTAAGATGGGACAGCATGTGAATGTAGCATTCCAAGTCATTAATACTTAGCTTGATTGGCAATCAATCAATGGAGTCGATTTTATGCATATTGAAGTATGTTACTTAATCTGGAGAAATTTACTAAAATCAAATGAAAATATTGTTTTTTGAACCTTTTTTCAGCTACATCTATGCTTCTTGATGATATGCTTAATTAAGAAAAGGATTTGAACTCATGTCATGCTACTAGCTAATCAACCAACTAAGCCTTGTTGTGCTTGTGATGTCCGCACATCTATAAAGTACATAAAAGGTGCACACCGAAAGCTCCTATATCCGTAATATATTTTTCTCTGTAGGGTGCTATTATGATGGATAAAGTAGGAGCCCTCTAAGTTCTATTGATTTTTCAACACTTTTAGAGCTTCAAAGCGTTTCTGATATTGGAGTTATATAAAGCATCTCTCAAGGTAAATTCCATACAATTTGACCCTAGCTAAACCAGAAAAAATCAAAATGAGAAAAAATGTGTTATTACATGTTAAGTGGGCAAGGGTAAGCTGGTCTAAGAGGTTCAGCCTAAAGTGGACTGCACTTGGAAATGAATAACCGTCGACAGATGGAAATGGTGCCCTTTCCTCATGGCTCGTGGAAAGCACAGGTCATTGCCTGGTGGCAAGGTCCCGGCCTTCTTGCTCATGCCTGGTGGCATTTTTCTGATTCTTTACTTTCCGGTTACAGTTTGTCTCGGTTCCTCTTACCTCATGCCTCCTGCCCTCTCTTCAACTATGGTTCTGAGTTAAAAATTATATCAAGTTTCCCAAGAAGAAAACTTTCAAGTGCAGCTAGCCTCTGCAGGTTTGCATAAGCGTCAGTAAGCAGATGGATCAACAGAAAATGAGCAAGTATATCCCTCAACCTGTTAGTGCCAAGTTCGTCTCCAATCGCCCTCCTCCTAGGCCACTGTGCAACTCTAACAGCAAGTCGAGGTTTGTTGGTTTGCTTTACCTCCATTTGGATATTTATCGTCTTATTAAATACATGCATACAGATGTCTGCAGTAATTGTGTTTTATCCCTTTTATGTTCGTGCGTTAGTACAAATGCATGCCATATATTTGCGGTAACTTATTAATTGAACAGAAATATACCAGAAAAGAGATGTATTATTCCATACAAGGGCATGAGATGCGTCTTTTCAGCATCCATTAATCTCCGTCTAGTCCTGTTTATTTACTTGGAGCCCCTAATTGTTACGATATTTTTGCTCGAAAATGTTCTTTTGATTCTCATAAACTACTATTCAGCGTAGTTATCAGACCAAGATACCTACCGTGTTTGAAAAAAATGCAAATTTGTGTATTACGCTATGTATTGCGTACTGTATACGAAGACATAATACGTATCAAATATAAGCAATAAGACACAATTCACTCTTCTTATAAAGGTATACAGACGTTAATAAAAAAGAATAACTGTTTCAGGTTGTTATAGCCAAGATGAACCATTAGAATGGCATATATAATACACATGAGCAGCCCAAGAAAAGAGGAAAATTTGAAAATTCACATATGCATCGCATTTCTCATAGCGGCACCTGTATCATAAGGTACACTACAGTCTCAATTTCTTTGCACATACTAGTTCAGATTGCTTTTTGTGTGCACCGTATCTTATTGTACTTCTGCGAACCAAGCATATGAATTATGTGCATAAGCTCTTCAAATGTATATTCCAAATATTTTTCTATTGGCGGAGTTTGATTTCTTGATTATGCAAATTATGATATCTTTAAACACATGGAGTTGGGGGGACTGGGGGTGGAAGGGGAGATTAGATGATGACACAAGAATGTTACTAACCAGCAAAATACACCAACTTCTGGTGATGTCTCTGTTCATACTGCGTTTCTGTGTTCAGTTAGTTTCAGATACTTGACCACCACATTGCACGTTATAATCAGGTTGACTTCATGCTACATACAATGAGATGTATGCATGTACATTCATAGTTAAGGATAAATATTGCATTTCATCTAAGTTCTTGCCTTAGGAGTCCCTGATCAATTTCCTTCACAACTATGTCTAGGTATCGCATATCACCCTCCCAACCCAGTGGTACTGGTCCTCATCGTGCATCTGCAAAATTTCGTCCGTTAGCTAAGAAATGATTTAGTTTCTTTGCACCCAGCTACTAGATGCATTGGTTTCACTCATATATACTGCACCTCCCTGTTTCTAAATTTTTTCAGACAAAGGACTGAAGTGGAAGCAAAAGATGCTGTGGCTGCCAGAAAAGTTCAAAAGGCTGACCGTGAAAAATTGAGGAGGGATAAATTGAATGAGCAATTCATTGAGTTGGGAAATGCACTAGGTAACTTATTGCATTTTATCACTCCAAGTTGTTTTATTGTAAGTTACAACATGTATTCAACATTCAAATTTTGTCTTCTTATTCAGGCTGTTATCCATTATTTACTGCCTTATATACGGTGGAGGAGTAGGCATTCCACTAACCTTTAACCGAAATAGATACTGCAGATTAGGTACTGCGCCTTAGTTCCTAGATAATTCTGTGAGTATGACCAGCACATTGATTTGCTGGTGGGGCCCCTTTGGTGAACGATATGACCTCTCTCTCCCAGTTTATGCCAACTAATACGTGCCCACCCATGGAAAAAGTGTACTGTGGGCCGTTTTGCAGACACGAATTGAAACCATTTCCAATAATAAGATGCACAAAACATACTAATTTTTTTACCACTATGCGAAGAGAACCACAGATCGGGAAAACAGTGTTTTTGGAAGTTTTTACCCACCATTTGGAATTGAATTAATGCTGTTAAAGTGAGTGTTTAGAATGAGGAAAGATATATTTATTTGCTTATCATTTTTCCCATTCTAGACTTCAATTTACTAGTCTTGGTTGAACTGAAACTGACTAACTTCTGACGAAACGGAGTTATTATTTCTATTTTACTGTGGTTTAGGGAGACAAGGTAACGGGATTGTAGATGTGCAATCTTTTCTAAGATTTGTGCAGATAGAAAATATTTTGAGTGGAAAATTCTCAATATACAAGTTAGGTTGGAGAAATAGGCTTTTGGACTATGAATGACTAGAAGTCTAGGAGGAAGCACCTACTTGATCTCCATTTGGAACAGGATTAGGCACTCAATATTTCAATGCTTCTGCTTCTTCACAGTTTGCTTATGCATCGCATAACTGTGCAGCAAGATTAATTGGTTATGTATCTATTAGTCAGTGAGACTCACCCTCTCGCATATTAGTTCACCAGTTAATCTGCTTGGTTATTTCACCACTCACCGAAACGTTGTATATTGGTGATAGTGACTGCTGCTCAGGACCAAGTTCTTGTCCATCTACTTCAGATCGACATCAAATCTACGTTCAAACCCATAGTTCCCTCATTTTCATTTTTTTCAAGGCAGGCTTTGCTCTTGTTGTAAGCGATGTTCTCTCATTCTGTTGACCTGACTATGCCTGTATTGAAAATATGGGTTAAACCAACTGTTTATCATCTTGCCAGTTTAAGGTGACACTTGGAAGATCTATTAGGAAATTTTTTTCCACTGCTGATTTTCTTTAGCATGGCTGTTTGCAGTGTGCATTATTATGTTCAGTCTAGGTAGAAATAGGTCTCTATTTCCTTGCAGTCTTTTGCTGCTTGAAACTACAGCTCGACAAATAATCCAATATGCAGACCCAGACAGACCCAAGAATGATAAGGCAACCATTCTTATTGATACCATCCAAATACTGGTGGATTTGACAGCCGAAGTCAACAGGCTAAAAGCTGAATGTGCAGCACTTTCGGAAGAATCAAGTGAGGTGACAAGCCACTAATTCTAATTATTAGTTTGTTAATCCCTTTAACTTTCTTATCTCATTAGCTGAGTCCATCTTTAAACAGCTCACTCAGGAGAAAAATGAACTGAGAGAAGAGAAAGCATCTCTAAGAGCTGATATTGACACTCTTAATGTTCAGTATCAGCAAAGACTAATGGTTATGTTTCCATGGGCTCCCTTTGATCCTTCAATCGTCACGGCACAACCGTATTCCTATCCGGTTCCTCTGCCTGTTCCTCCAGGCCCTATCGCGATGCACCCATGCCCTCCGTTCCCTTTCATTGGAAATCAGAATCCTGGTTTTATTCCTAATCCCTGTTCAACGTATATCCCTTATCCAACTCCTGCCAATGCCCATAGCGATCAACTATCTACCTTGCAAACCTCTAGTTCCCGCATTTCAAGCAAACATGAATGCAGAAGCAAGTTGTCAGATCGGGAAAAGTGTAGTAATGATGGGAAAGGTGATGACTTTATTGACGTGGTTACTGAACTGGAACTTAAAACACCAGGGTCTACAGTTCAGCAGGTGAATTGGAGTTTGATTTCCACATGTTACGGTAGCACCATGTTGAAGATGAAAATAAGAAAGTGTGAATTGTACTATGCAGGTACTAACAGGAGATAGGAAGGGCAAGCAACCCCAGAGGCGGGAAAAAAGTATTGAAGACGCGAGCTGTTCAAGCAGATTATCATCCTCTCAAGGTTTTCAAGGTAGGTATTTCAAAAGTGTGGGCGACATCGTTAGGTCCGATGACTGAGAAGCTTCAGTGCTGGCAAAGTCATAATCAACTAAACCTGCTACTAAACATTTTCGTTTTCTTTTGGAAATTGGTAAATCCACTCCACAAACAAACTAGGTGAATTGGTTGATTTTTGGAGTCAGTTTACCATTTCCTTTTTCTTTTCCCCTTTTCATAGAGAGGAGGGGGGGTGTACATATGTTGTACTGTAGCATACAATCTGTCATATCAACGGTATTTAGCAATCTGATTTGCTAAGAACAGTTTAGTAACTGTATATGAGCTTTCGCAATGTATTTATTCAGAACACGAGTTGAGAATCTGATATTACCATCTCATGTTCTTTGGTCGGTTTATATTCTGAATCTGGTCACGCAAACTTGCTTGTTTTGACCTTCTCCAGCTCTGGTGTATTAACTCTTATCTACCAGTGTAACTACTCCAAAAGTTTAACCGTCTGGTAGGTTATAAAATAAATGCTCAAAATTTACCCAAAACAAATTGAAAACATAATCCCCAAATGACAATAAACGTCCCAAAAGTTTTTATCCACCGGTACACGCACGAGAGAGAGGGATTCAAAGAAGAGATGAAGCGTCTATAAAAGAATGGAATATCTGTAGTTACAAAGTTTGGGTGAACTTTTCGGTTGGATGCTCAGTCTGCTCAATAAAATCTTCATATGCGTCATGGCCTTTTAGGCTGCTGTCATCTTCAATCCAGACAGGTTTCATGTAGTTATCATCTCCATCGCAAAACCAGGTTACACGAGATTGAGCAGGTCGCAGCCGATTGTCTAAGTTGATTGTAGGCTTATGCGCCACGTACAAACCCATCATGAATACATCCATCATACACCAATTACGTAATATATATACACTTGTAAATGGACGCAGGTACAAAGTAGCATTAGCGTAAACCAAGCGCCACCCCCACACACCCGCACCCACAAACTGCGGGGGGCGGGGGGTGGGGGGGGGGGGAGGAGTTGTGGGGGGGAGAGAGAGGGAGAAAATTTTTCTTTTGCAAACATAAATAAAAAGATATGAGCGGGTTTTAGTACAAACTGAATTTCTTATAACTCACACTTACATTTCGTAAGAAGCAACTCAAGAAACTCAAAAAACAGTCTAAAGAATGTACACTACCATTACCATGTTTACATTCAGCAAATTCTGATGCACGGGCAAAGCCACGACCATCGATACCAACTCGTAGCAATATCCTGAGCTTAGGCAGGAATCCTATCACTAACTACTTGAGTTTCCGGAAGAACACAAAATGGAAAATGGCAGTAGAGACTAGCAAATAAGAGCACGTATTTGGAGTACCATTTTCAAGTTTGAATTTTTGACAAAGGAACTTTACCTCTCTTACCCTCTCTTCTCTCACAAACTTCAACCTTTTCTGATCTACATTCTCCGAGATCCATGATGGGTGGATGGACTAGTCGCTCTCAGAAACTTCAACCTTTTCTGATCTACATTCCCCGAGATCCACGATGGGCGGATGGACTAGTTGCATTTCGAGCACTCAAGCTCGCAGTTCTTAATAGCCTACGGAACTCTGACAAGCTTATCTTCCCGTCCTTGTCAATATCAGCCTCCTCCAGAAGTGGGTCTATGGAACCTCTTAAGCCTGTGTGCTGTAGTCAAACGTGTAAAATTAGTAGGAAGCAGCTTGTATACTCTGAAATGTTGTGTGCACGCATATCATACCATGGCCAATGTGGTGGAAATGACTTGAAATAAAAAAGATGACTCCCTTTGTTTGAGTCTCTATATTGCGGTAGGACTTTGCACTGTAGCTTTTACTAGTTGAGTTTCATCAACAACATATTTTGATTATTCTTGTGATATAACCTCCATTTTGTCCTCTTATGATTTTATTCTGATTTAAAAGGTATTTTCTGAATGATCGCTATCGTTTGTGGCATTCTGTAACTTGAGAATTTGCTACCAGAATGACTTATAATACATTAGATGCAATATGCTTGGGAGACACTGACAAGTTTTTTCCTATATGTTGTACCTAATTTTATAGGCCTCAGTTATTTTGAAGCCCCGACCGCTATAGAAATAAGGTTCAGCTGATTTGTCTCGTCTATTGTGCCCAAAATCATTCACATAGACAATCTTAAGAAAGAGGATGAATACATAAAATATCTACGGTTCCATCATAAAGTTACCTTGTTCATTTTTGGACCTTCAGCATAAAGCTACATTATAATATGTATGCGACAGTCTATTTGGTAGCATAATAGTCGAAGTCATAAATGCAAACCTCTATTTGTGTTATAAAACAAGGAAACAGAACAAACTAATTTGTGGTGTGTACAGTAATGCAAGACATAAAACTCACCATTTTAAGTTCATCAGGGGTTATGTATCCATCTCTATCGACATCAAACTTTTCAAAAGCAGCCTGTGATCTCAGCTGCCACTTTTCGGAATTGTGTTCCTCCAATTGGTGGACATGAAGAGTGGCTGCGACGAACTCATGGAAATCAACAAGTCCATCAGTGTTACTGTCTATCTGTCTCAGACAAACAAAAAAAAAGCCACATCATGATTCCAAATGATAGAAAGATACTCCACTCAGGGATAAGATGTATATAACCAGGCCAATCTACTTGAAGAAATTAACAACGTTTTTTTGCTAAAAGAATTTAGATAGAGGTCGCGAAAATTAAATAATGAACAACCAGGATTTCCAGAAAAGCAATATGGTCACTCTGCAAACAAAATGCTTAGCAACTCAATTTCCCCCCTCTTTTGCTTCAGTGCCGAAGAAACTAATAATAAGGAGACAACAAGAACGGCTCACAATGGGAAGAAAGAAGGCTTAGAAAAGAATAAGCTTACCGCTTGTAGAATCTCCAGAACACCTGATTCTTTCAACTTCCACGGAAGATCTTTAGCAAGGGCCTGCATTGAAACCAGCCCCGTTAAGACAGATGTGCCAAATCATATGCATCTGCAATTGCGTTTGGTGAAAGATTGATGGATGTAGAGCTCCAGGATTCACCTGATCTTACCCAGCATCTTAAAAAATTAACAAAGAGATGCAATCTTCAAGATCAACTATACCTGTCTCATTTCTTCAAGACTGATAGAACCACTTTTATCCACATCAATTGCCTGAAATTGATCACGGAGATCACCCAGCTCCTCTTCATCAAGTGTGCTAGCCAACGCCTGTCAGTAATTTCCACGTAAACCAATTACTAAACAAAATAATGTTTGTAACAGAGACATAACATAAAAAGATCCAACAGAAGGGGGGAAGGAGAGCAGGAGGAGAATTTACCCGTAAAGCAAATTGTTTCATATGACCATATTTCACAAATTGCCGCATATTGGATAGAACAGATATGTCCAACGGAATTTCTGAGGCATTTCCCCCTTCTCTAACCCATGGGTGTGCTGGAACAAGTAGAACATGTCAGGAGCAACACAGATACATGACAAAGTAAAAGGCCACAAGGAGCAACACAGATACATGACAAAGTAAAAGGCCACAATACTGCTTAGCCCAATCACAACGAAATCTAAAGATACTTGAGAAGATAGTGAGTAACTTATATTTATGTAAATTTCAATCTACTTTTCTGAATCCTATTAGCCATATAAAGTAAGACTTGTGCAATCTAATTTGGACCATTTTCCAGTCCCTAATTGTCAACTGCTCTGGTAAAGATTCGTAGAGTCTTTCCTATGGACTGACCCGAGAATTGGGTACAGGGGGCATGTAATAGATGTGAGGCTGACAAAGCCACAAGATGGACCAACACATTTGACACAGAGACCAAGCTAGAACACTTCTAGCTGAGGCACACCAGTCCTTTATAACTCTGGTTCACTAAACGTGGATGCAGTTTATGAGAAACATACATAGGGCCTGAGCAGCAGTAAGTCTTGCACGAGGATCCTTCACCAGCAATTTCTTTACAAAATCTTTAGCGCTGCTGCTTATATTTGGCCATGGTTTGCGGCGAAAATCAGGCTTGTTTCTTAGAACCTGCAAGTAGAATAAATTAGTAAACTAGATAAAGGAGAAAGAAGCAAAACAGGAAAACTTCTAAGAAAGAACCTCACAATCCCCAATAAGAAACATTACATTGTTCTTACTTCTTGACTTCTCAAGACTTCAGATTAATTGATAATGACTTACCACTTAAACCCTTGAAATGCAGTCTAGTTCTTAATGGAAGGGATTCAAGTGTTCATGTTGATTAGAGATGAACAACAAACGTAAAATCTACTTTGTTGTTGATGTGGAGAGTTGTAACTCGAAACTTGATTTTAACCTGTAAAGATGCATGCCGCCTATGTCGAAATCCGACAACCTTGTTCATCCTTGGGGTCCACTACAGAAACTATGTTCAAGCAATCCATGTCATATGGCGAGTCATCATCATGCATAACCATCATCAAACAGATCCTGTCCTGACAAGGTAAACTGCATTACCCACTTTCCAGCCACCATCCCATCTATATATTTACAGAACTCCGAATTCATTCCTACCATTGACACCAACAACATATTCTACCTCTAGGCCCTTCAAATCAATTCCTATTCAATTTTAAAGAACTTAATGTAGTATCTCGATGATGGCTTAACAGAGTTGACAAGATTAATTTTTTTCTTCAGAACTTAGTCACAAGATCATCATGCCTTTTGGGGTTACTGTGTTACATGTCAGGGCAGTGATTTCCAGTAGAAACAGATCCTAGTAGGAAAGAAGTGGCATCAGGCAGCCTTAAGATAAACCGGTCAAGTAAACAGCTTAAAGTTCATCAAACATCGGTAGATATGGTTTCAGATGGCTTGCCAGAAAGTAACTCCAAAAAAAAAAAAAAGTACAATAAAGGGCAATATAAAATGTATCAGCTCAGGGTTTCCCATATAAGCATACATGATGGTTTATACGATTGCCGCTAAAGACATCAGTCAACAACTCAACACAAATATTACGAAAATGAGTAATATCAAGTAGGAAAGGAGAGATGGTTGATGGAAAGAAAAGGCTGGAAAATATCTTTAAAGCATCGAACTAGGGGGGACTGCTTATGTCAGCGGAAACAAGCTGGCAGCAAAAAGTTCATCAATATTTTAGAAAACATAACAAACACAGAGGATTAACTAAAGTTTGAAGAATAAGAACAAAGCTAGGAAATAAGATCCGAAAAATGACATGCAGAACATAGGTACCAGGCACTTATGTACTTATATGAAGGCCAGAGAAGAATATTCCCACATTAAAGAGGACTTAAATATTGATATCCAAGGCATGAATGAATAGTACCTCTTTGAATATACCGTCCTCGGTTTTATCCCAAAAAGGACGCCGTCCACAGAGTAAAATGTAGGTGATCACACCAATACTCCAGACATCCGATTCGGGACCTGATTTACGTTTTAATACTTCCGGGGCAACATAGTATGCACTACCAACAATATCTTGGAACTTCTTTCCTGCGTTGGTTATAAAATTATACACACCAGATTCAGTATAAACCCCGTAACGTGAAATATAAAAGGTATCGGGCAAGGAGATATCCGAATATATGAGAACAGAGAAAAATAGGAGAAACTAGAATTCAATTCGTCGGACGAACAAAAAAACACCTTAAAGTAGACCAAAGATTTTGTATAGGTCAAAGTCATATTGACAATCTTCATAAACTCTTCTTGGCCATATACACAATTGGTAAAAGAGGAGAGAGACTCCAACTCACCTGGTCTTATAAAATCTGAGAGGCCAAAATCTGTGGCCTTTAATGGTGAATCATCTTTTGGTGACTTGAAAAGAAAATTCTGCAACAACAAAAAGAAAGGTAAGGGAAGCACCATCAACAAAAAAAACGTAGAATGTGCATTGTGTTTGCATACCTCTGGTTTCATGTCCCGATGTACCATACCATGTAAATGACACTCTGCTGCAACTTTTAGCATCTGCCTCACAATAATTGCCGCATCCTTCTCAGAGTAACGGCTGTCTTTTCTGATTGATTACAAACAAATATCAGTAAGTTTTTTTATCACACTTCTTAAATAGATATGCATATGAAGGAGTGCAGCCTGCAAACAGTACAATCAGACTATGAAAATTCTTACTTGGCCAATATCCGATCCAACAATTCGCCACCCTCACATAACCTGGTAGGGATATTGAAGAAAATAGACAAATTATGGTGATTTGACATGAGTGACTAGCAGTAGAAGACCAATGTGCACGAAATGTAAAACATGCATCTTAGAAGAATCAGAAGAAAATCTATGAGACAACATAATTGAACTTACTCCATAACTATATATACATAAGAACCATCCTCAAATGCATGAAAGAACTGAACCACGTTCTCATGGCCACTTAAGGCTTGCAAAATTTTGACTTCTCGCTTCACATCCTCAACTGCAATCGGTAGAATCATCTGCCACAGAACGCAACAACTTATTTCAGTGTCTACTGTCTAACAACAATGAGTAAATTAGAACTCAACTTCTGCTGAAGTTGTACTTTTTACAGAATTTCGAGTATAAAGAAGAACCTGCTCGTTCTATGCACGTATAGATAGGTTTATATTATCTTGACTGGTCACTTTTGATATACCACCTCAACCTGTTTTTTTAAAAGGCTGCTTCTTTGTTTTCTCCCATCTATCCCTTGATATGTACGATCTAATCCATTCATGTCCGACTCGTGGTGCATAGCAGTTTTTTGTATTCAAGGAAAAAGTATATATCCCGGAAACAGTTACAATAAGTACTGTTAGCAACAAAACTTTGCCTGTTGCAATGATGCTTTTATTGTTCATAACAGTTGGTTTAAAGTTCTAGATAGCTAGTCTAATTCATTGTTTGTCTTTAAACTCTATACACTGTGATAAGAGTAGTAACACGACCATTATACATGCTAATTTTCCGCTATTATACACACTAGTAAACTAAAAGGAAAACATTCTCTATTTTCATTTCCCCTATTCTCTCTCTCGTTTCTCCTTTTTCGATTCACATATCCGTGAAGCCTTACCTGGTTATATGTTAATCCGTTTTCTTTCTGGATGTTCAAGCGAAAGCAGTCAGTAAGAAGCAAGCTAACAGAATAAAGGTTTGAAATGACTAATGGATTAATATAGGACCAACATAGGAGGCTGTGGCATATAGGGGATGCCACTACCCCCATTATATAGCTGGTACATTCAATTGCCAAAACGTGGTACTAAATTGACAAGAGAAAACCCACTAGATAAGTAGACGGCAACGAGACCACAAAGTCCTAACTTGGTTCATTTTCACTGAAAGGGGATCCGCTACTGTTAATAGCCATCTCCAGCCTTCAGTTTGGAGATATTATTCCTGTCATTGCACAAGTTCCAAGTTTACTAACAAACAGGTAAGGCAATTGAACTGTATTTGACTTTGCATCATTTCACACTTTGAGTTGCGATCAAAGCCTTAGTTTTATCACCTACGATCTAGCTCACTAAATACATCTATATATAGTAATTCGCTTGATAAGCCGACAAAGTGATAATCTCAGACAAGAAAACCTTCGCCAGCTCATCTTCCACTATTCCTGTGCATAACTGCTAACGCAAGCCAAAACCCAGAACCACTAAGGAAAGAGTCCCTTGTTCATCGGAGATTTGACAAAAGCTCAACGAACCCGTGAAATTGAAGCCCCCCAATTAGGAGTTTTTTGGACATTTCATAAGGAAAAAATACCCATGATTCAGATTCTCAAACTTGAACATATACCTGGTTAGAGTCGTTTCGAATTAGCTTCTCATAAACATGAATATGGAAATTCTATTTAATCCGTTGTCACACGAATAAAAAAATAGACAACCAAAAAATTCAACAAGATTAAGAACACATTGACCCAACTCAAGGAAAAATCAGATCAAGAAAAAGAAAAGACCTTGTTTTTCTCAATCTTCTTGACCGCAACACGATCTCCATTAACTTTATCCGTGGCAACATATGTGTAGCCAAATTGCCCGTGCCCCAACAACTTCCCAATCGTGTACTTCTTGTCAAAATCCTTCTCATACCCGAAATCTGTCCGCTTCCCACACGGTATAACCCCGCATTGACGCTTGGGATTGTCCTTCTGCCGTGCCTGCTGATGCGAAGCCCTATGCTGCTGCTTCTCTTGATGGCTCTTGGCTTTCTGTTGATTATAATTGGACCCAGCTTGCCTCTTGGCTGTAATTGTGGCTGTTGTTGTGGGTTGTCTGCGGTTGTTTTTGGTTGTGGTGGTGGTGGAGGTGGTGGTGGCGGCAGAGGTGGAAGCGGTGCTGCTATTTGCGCCACTGATCTTGGTGCTTGAAAAACAGCTGCCCATCTTGTTTGTCAGAGGTTTTTGGAGATGATGAAAACGCGCAGATAATAATTCATTAAATACAAGTGATCAAACACATGGACAGCAATAGAATCCAGAACTAATCACAGATATAATAAATAGGAAGAGGAAAGTTTGAAGCAGATAGGAGGAAGAAGGCAAGAAAGAGAGGAAAAGGGGGTGCTGATGGTCAAAATAGACTTTTGAAGATGATGGGGAGAGAGGGGAGGGAGGGCTCCCTCATTTTCCCATTTGGCTCCATTTTTTCTCCTTGTTTTACTTTCTCTCATTTTTTTTTTGCTTATATTTTCTCAGACAAGTTTACGCGCTCGCCCGGATGGAATGGGCCAACGAGGCTCATTGAGACGACTGCGTTTTTACTACGACCCTACATCATAAATATTCAAAATTTTGAAGAATACTCATTTCTAGTCGTTCGAACTCAATTATAGAAAATTATTGGTATTCAGAATTCGTTCGAAGCGAATATAAGTCGCATGCGTTTAGAAGGTACTAGCATATATTATACAAATTATGTTCAACGCATATAACACACTCTAGAACTTGTTTATGATAATTTTTTTTATCAAAAAGCAAATATTCAGGCTTCGAATCTCTTAGATTCGTGAACTTATGGAGGATACATATAAGAAATTCGATAATTTTTTATGACATGTGGCAGAAATCATTTGTTATGACCCAAAACTCGACAACTTTTTATGGCATGTGTCAAGTATCGTCTGTAACGATCCAAAACTAGATAACTTTTGATGATATATGACGGACGGGTACCATCTGTGACGATCCAAAATCACATCCCCCAAACAAAACAACTCCTCCTCTTACTTTTTAGTTCCTTGACAGGGTCTTTAGGGCTAATCTCATTATGCCTTACCTCCGATTAAATATTGCACTCCAAATCCTGAATTAATCACTCAAAAGGACAGGAGTTCATCCATGACTATAAGCTCTCTGAAACTTGGTTTGCATGAATTGAGCTGGCTTTTGTAGAGATGCTTATAAAGGAAGGAATATTAAGTACTCTCTCTATCTAAAAAACAATTGATCTTTTTTTTTTTTTTTTTTGTCGTCCTAAAAAATTGATTAATTTTCAAAGTTAGAAATATTTTGTAGGTATTTTTTCATGTTTATCCTTCTTATACCTTTTTATACTCTTTTCACATATAATCCTCTACTAACCCATTTTTTCCCTCTAATTACCCACTTTCTTCCCTCTCTCCCTCTTTCTCTCTCTTGGGATATATTGAAAAAAAACTCATAAAATATGACTCATATTCCTAATAAGTGTGCAAGTTAAACACGATCAATTAATTAGGGTCAAAAGAAATATATCACAAAGAAAGGGTTTCATTTTGTAAAGCACCACAGAATGGTTTTGGTAATGAGCCACAAGAAGCCCTTATGAGTAACCCGCTTTATTATTGTGACATTCTTTTGTCAAATTTACACTTCTTTATTAGTTATAATCTGGAGAACTATATTAGGAACGACTTTCAAGTTACCCTCTCACTTTAGCGCTTATTACCCTCTCGTTTAGTTAAAAAGACGGGGGTTGACCCCCTTCAAGGGTAGACATGAAGAACTTCCACCTAGCACCCCTTTTATGTGTCACTTGTTGTGTTCTTACTCGTATTACAAAAACTTAGCAGACAACAATCTTTTTCTTCGTTGTGTCTCCATTGCTTGGCTTTCAAATCGGTTACATGTTGCCCCGATTATGTGGGAATTGGGAAATGACTTATAGCTTGGATAGTCAAACCTCCATCATCAATTACGACCACCTTGAATTATTAGGAAATATAGAAATGAGGTCATATTCAGAAATTAGTTTTGGCTCAAGAGTCTATTCTGTTTTAGGTTTCCCACTTACTTACTTTATATGTGAAAAGTTTCTCTAATTTTAGATCTTTTCAGTTTAAAGTTGTAATCTACAAAACCAATTCATTTAATTCTTTTTCGTTTGTAAGCCACCCTGACAGTTCTTGCACTCCCTCTCCTAATACCTTTCTCTATTTGGTACAACATATAATAAACATCAAAAACGAAGTTAGCATCGATGTCTACAACAAGGATGGCAGGTGGTTAAATTGATTAAAGGCCAGTTTTATGGGCTTTTGCTCTAAGCACGTCGCAATCACAAAAGCTCTCTACTTCTGAATTTTTACGAGCAAACTACACTGGTTATAAACAATACAACTTTTTTTTAACACGGTAAATCTAATTAATTATACAGACGAGACAGCGTGAAAAGCAGGAACTAAAGATGGCTGGGATCTTCCGCGGCCTCTATTTTGCTACAGGAAATCTATAACATTTTCAACTTCAGAAGAAGAAGATTAAAGGAAGGATGAAAGCAACTTTTCAAATTGCAAAAGCCTAAGTAAACATCTGGGTTATGTTTGGGACGGCACGGGATAAGACTTCCAGATAGGATAATCTTATTTAGCATTTGGCCACGCATTTAAGGTGCAAAAAACTAATCCTTTGGATTCCTTTTAATTATGTACCATTCGGGAGAGAAGAAGGGGGGGGGGGGGTTGACTTTTATCCCAACAACGACTGATTTACAACACTTTTGTTAATTACAAATGACATTATTGTAAAGTTATAAATCTATATATATACTACCTATAAAAGTTTGAATCTTGTAAATCATTTTATTCCATTTTTACCATTTGTTAATCACTCCAATAACAATCATACATTTTCATAAATGCTATGATTATCCTATCCTTTCATAAATACTATTATTAATTACTAATTTTGTAATCATTTCTGATTTTGCCCCTTCTTTAGTTATTCTAATAACAACTCTATCATTCCCTAATTAATTTTTTTGTAATGGGTTTAATGAACATTAGGTCATTAATTTAATCTAAACATACATTTACACATTGGGAAACAAATTGTGTGGTTACAAAAAATATATTTATATCTATGTATGTGTGCGCGTGTATGTGTGTGTGCGTATATCTAAATTTATGCTGCCTATAAAAGTGTGAATGTTGTAATCATTTTTGGACGATTATGTCATCCGTTAATTACGTCAATTATATTCTTACACTTCTTTTACTACTCTCTTTTAAATTTTGATGAAATTAAAAGAACATTGGGTAATGAATTTATTCTATACGTTGAAAAATGAAAAGTGCGATGAGAAAGAAAAACTGAACAAAGAAATTCTTTTATTATTCTCTTTTTAATTTGGTTAAAATGAAATAAACATTAGATATTGAACTGGTTAATGAGAACTGTGATTTTTTTTCTTGCATCTTTAGGTTAGCAAACAATTAACCAATTAAAAAAATTTTAAAATAAAGAAACTGAAATACGTGAAAAATCAATTAAAAAGGTTAGCAAACAATTAACCAATTGAAAATTTGAAAAATAAAGAAACTGAAATACGTGAAAATCAATTAAGAAACAAAAAATTGTTGGAAAAACAAATTAAGAAAAAAAAGGGGTTAAATATGCATCAAAAAACAAGGCTTAAATATGGTGCTAATTTGAACTGAAAATATGTTTTGTTATTGCAGTTGAAGACCGGGTGTTCTGCATATCTTATTGATGAAATGCAAAGCATCTGGTCTTAAAAATTACAAATCTTAATCATAAACCAATTTAACAGATTACAAAAATAAAGACGTAGATTCATTCTTTTAATTTATCTATTTGCTTTTATTTTCAGCAGTACCATCAAATATTTTTTCAATCCAGAAGTTTACAAAGAATATTTCTAAACATTGAACTGATTACGATTGCGAACATCAAATATACATTTCTTCTAAAACAAGTCACAAAAGAAATAAGAACATAATTGAATTACACATTATTTTGATCCAAAAAAAAAAAATAGTATCATCTCAAACGTTATTCTCGACTACACGTGTTCTATACTAGTACTGAAAAAAGTCTATAAAAACGTGTAGATCATAAGAGACAAATCACTATCAACCCTTTCGATAAAAACACTTCGTATTTGAAAAGTAAATAATACGCTTGTCTTCCGTTCATCTTACAAAAACAGTTTCTTTCCATTCCAGCAATATCTCCCTTCATCAATACAGCACACTCGTGGCCACTGGCAGATGGGGTTGACCTGGTCTCTGAGACATCTTCAAGGGCCACAAATCACTGTCGTGTACAATTCAAAACATTTATCTTAGAAATGAAAGGGTTGAACAATAGAGCTCTAATCAAAAGATCCATATTAAATACATACCCACTCTCTAGCATTATTTTCAATTATTTTTTCCCGTTCTCTTGCATGTTAATTCAATCTTTTTTTTCCCCGTTGAGGAGACTATCGAAAAAGAAGCGTTTCGCATCGACAAGAACCTTATGTTGTCAACCCTTCCATCGGATTACAAAGTGAATTACGTTGTAGAGCAAATAATTTTTTTGCTTGTAACCTCACGCTTCCTCTCTCTGACAATCAAACTTACGACACCCGCCTCTCTCTCTTCTTTGTTTGTATTATGGTTCGCCTGTATAATTTTTCATATAAAAAAGGTAGTTAATTAGTTTCTATTTGATGACTATCCGTTTATTTTTACAAACATGCTCTTATATGGATCTGGTATATTCGAATTTGATATTCAAACACAACTTCATCATCTTCATGTTAAACTCGAATTTGCTAAACAAATAACAATGTTGAGTTACTATAAATAAAAACTTTTCAGCAAATTCAGAAATATGAAAACGAATATAACGAATTTGCTACCAAATAAAGCGTCAGCGTAGCTAAAATAAAATCTACCAATATAGTATAAAAAAAGGACTAGTGGGAGAGTGGGAGTGTAGACCAGACTTGACCAAAGACATCCAAGAGTAATTATGGAGATGGACTTCTCTTGTTAGCCACCCTCCAATATTTTAAAAAATTGCCTCTTTCTAAGTCATTGAAAATGGATTTGAAAGAGTGCACTTTCAGTCTCGATCGTGTTGCTCCTGTCTGTACCTTAAGTTCTCACCTGGCTGTTAAGCTTTGCTCAACACGCCTTTGGTGGCGTGTTTTTCAGAAAAAAAAAAAGCATAAAACCTCTGCGTCATTAACCAAAGACAAGAAATAGCAAACGAAGTAGGCATGGATGACATGTACAGTTATGGTGCATTTGGAGTCATTGTCGTTTCTCATTTTAGTTTTTAGTTTTCATTTTAAAAAAAAAAAGCATGTGCTTGATAACTTAATTTCTATTTTGAGTTTTCTTTCTCGTTATTTTTTCTCCTTTTCTCCTTCAAAAATTGGCTTTTATTTTCCTACAAACCCCTCCGGCCACCTCTGAACAACCATCGCCAGTAGTTAACACCACCACTACCCATATCAAATCAACCCCCCCTCAAATCACAAGACTTCCACCACCCAAAAACCTAAACGGCTACTGAAAGAATCACTCAATCGAAAGCCACCATCAACTTCACCACCACCATCACTGGATCATAACCACCATTAAGTTCCGCCACCACAATATGTTTAACACATGGAGACCGTCCTTTAATGGATCTGGCACCTCGTCATAACGTTAGCCAATTGGTGGAGATGGCGAGTTGGGTGTGATGGGCCTGGTCATGGTTTTTGGAGTGGCGGAGTTATTTTGGTGGTGATGACAACACTGGCGACAAGTAACAGCGGTGGGTGGAGCATATCTACTACGGTGGGGCAGATATGGGGGTGCGGTGGCGACAGTGGGGCAAGGATGTTAACGACGATGGTGGGTTGAGATCAGGATTGTCGACAGTAGTAGGGTGGCGACAATGGAGCAGATACGTGCGTGGGAACGGCAATGTGGTGGTGACGGGCAGCGGCTGCAGGTTGACGCTTGGTGGTGCTTGGGGCCTGGGGGGTAGCTGGTGTGAAGTGATAAAAAGAAAAGTGAATTTCGTAAAAAAGGTGGGTTCCAAATTGCTTCTATTGAAGCTTGAAGGTTGCATCTCAAATCAAAAAACGAAACTGAAAATCCAGAATTCCAAAATGAAATTTTTAAAAACAAGTCCAAATTGACAACTAGTTTAAAAACTGAGGCCAAAAAAATCAAAACTGTCTACCAAACATTTTTTTTTTTTTTTTTAATTTACAAAACTGAAACAAAATCCATCAAATGCCACCTTAAAAAAAAAAAAAATTCCCTCCATTCTCAGCTGAACTTGACTTGGTTGCAGGTCCTTACTTATATGCAAGATTTGCAATTAAGTAAACGTGGCAGAGATTGACTAGCTAGAGGAAGAGGACGCATTAAACAAATGACTGGGCTGCACATAAACTAATTGAACAAGGTGGTCATCAAGGAAGGTGTCTAATGATTGTAAACACTAGTTAGCAAGTAGAATGTGGACAGCACAAATTGTGAACGTGAAGATGTGAACACGCTTCGGCCAACCCTCTTTATCATATGGATACAACGTGATCTGATAGACCAGATGAGAGTTGGTCCAACTACAATGTTTGTTATGTCGGTGCATGAGGACGAAGAGGGGGCTTTGTGGGTGTTCTCTAATCTAATAAATAAAAAATGAGAAGAGAAAGAAGTCGGCAAACATATATGTAAAGCTTTTAGTTGGCTAAGTTGAACTCAAGAGGCTCGATCTGTTGCTTCTAAGAAAGTTTCAAGCCTCCCTAAACTCTCTTTTGCTGCTAAGAAGTTCCACCAGATTTTGCCTTTCGGTTACAAGAGACAAGCGGCGTAATGGCGTGGAAGAAACCCTTTTCCAGCCGCACGTTGACGTCGTAACTAGTTTCAAGTTGCTGGCTTTTGAGAAGAAGGAAGCTAGCTCAACGCGTTTATCGATTTCTGGTGCGCGAACCTTGATTACTCCTGAATGGACTCAACAGTATGGCAACTGAGGGAGGGTCATGGCTACCAAAATTAAAATCTTGGAAATGTCTGCTGCAACTTATTCTTGAAGATACTTGTTATTTGTATGTGAAAGGAACTGTATACTACCAATATATATATCATAATTGTATTTGTTCT
Organism: Escallonia rubra; assembly: GCA_033065855.1. Lineage (NCBI taxonomy): Eukaryota > Viridiplantae > Streptophyta > Magnoliopsida > Escalloniales > Escalloniaceae > Escallonia > Escallonia rubra. The sequence continues at coordinate 95,782 of JAVXUO010002303.1, forward strand.
TAAATCAAGGGGGCTTCCCATATACTATGTCTTAACATTAGTTAAGCTAAAAATTGAAAGCAAATGACTACAGTACTTTATATTCTATGCAGTGTTTAATGAATAATAAGTTTTGTTTTTTTGCCAAAATGAATAGGTTCATGTTTTTTCGTACACGTATATTTGTCTAGTGACGCATATTTTCTTTGCACCGTTAACCGATTTAGATCTTGTTTGTATGTCATAATAACTTAATTTGTTTTTGTCATACATGTATATCTGTCACAACTCATGTGAATATTTTTGTCTAATTTTAATGATCTTTTTAGTCGATGCTCTGATCAGTAAGAATGCCATGGCTCAAACTAATCTTTCTATAATTCATAGAAGTGGAATGTTGGTCATGTATTCACACGCTTAAAGACTCTCTAAATTAGTGAAGGAAAAAAAAAGGATATTTTCCAGCACAGTCACGTCTGATGCAAAATATCGAGAATTGTTGAAGTACACGCTTACTTTCCCGAACAAGAGGCCTTGAAGTGATGCCAATGATGCCTTTTCATGTGCTATGAGCTCCCAAAAACAGAAACCAGATGGAGATATTTGTGCACTGTAGCTCCTTGCTGCTTTTTCATAGCAGTGATAAGTGCTTTAGAGTAACACTTTAAACCAAAATCTTATAAATTATAAACTGCGTTGACAAAATTTGTATCGAAAAGGCGACAAAAAGTCACTGAACTATAACGTTGTAGTTGAGATTTTTCAGGAGAAAGGAGAAAAGGTGAGTCTAGTTGAAAAATCATGCATTATTGGTAGACTCCACCTTGTCTAGTTGAAAAATCATGCTTTTTTTTTTTGGTAATCAACTTCCTATATTAAAATTAAAGATCCATTACAAAAGGGAGGTTGTTCCGCCCTTCTTCCAGGTTAGACAAAAGTCTGGATGAGTGGGGAACAAAGTGAAAGAAATTACAGAAGAAAGACCTAGCAGCAAGGTTTGCACATCTGGGAACATGGACAACATCCCAGCAAAAGACTTTAAGCAATTCCTTTTTGGCTTCCTCAATGATCGATTTAATCTTCCAGCTTGGTATGGCTTGGGGATCTCGTAAACAATTTATGATTACTTCCGCATCACCTTCGAAGATAACGTACTGAAATCTGTGTTTTAGCGCTGTACGGATGGCTAGAAGCGCGGCTTGAAAAATCATGCTTAGTAAGTGATTACATAGCTAAGTATATTTTTCAAAATTCAACTTCCTTCACTCCACAGCTACATAGTTACTACAGGTACATAGTTAATAGTGGTAAGACAGAGAATCTATACTATTGTTAAGGAAGAGCATTACCTTTATGATGAACTCTTATATGAAACCTTCAACTATACTCCTTCCTAACATACTAACTTTAAATTACTAAAAAGTTAATGAGTATTTCTAATGTTCCTTTCCTCTTGATTTCCATTGTTTGTCACTTGCACCGACCATACTAGTAATACACCATTCATATCCTCACTAATACATATGTGGATACATACATATGGGGGCCGATCCACATCTACCGGCTGATGCATATACTCACTAACACACCATTCAAAACAACATATATTTTCGTTAGGCCAATGCATATACTCACTAATACGCCATTCAAATGATGGTCAGTTTTATTGCCAAAATAACATGTGTTTTGAGACAGTTGTATTAGCGTCTTCTGAAATTATATACTATTGTAACAACAGTTACACATGTTTTGCCATTAAAACTAGCAAGATATAATAAATTTTCGTCAGGTCGATGCAAGTATGCAACCAACAAAGTGATCCCGGCCGCGAACCACAAAAACTAGGCAACTAATTTCACGATGAAGTGAATATAGGATTAAGAGTATGAAAATTTCTTCTTCTCCTTCCAAGGTAAACATTTAGTATTTGCTCTCTCTCTCTCTCTCTCTCTCTCTCTCTCTCTCTCTCTTTCTTTTTCAATTCTTATAACAAAAATACTTTTCTTTTTCTTCTAGACTAGATAGTGTTCACGGAGAAAAAAGAGAGAAAACGAATGGCTGTTTTTTGGTGCAAGAATCCCAAATTTTCTTTGCCTGTAACCAAGGGGTTTGAACAAGGAACAAAGCATAGATGGTGACTCTTCTTCAATCTATGACATGCATGATTCTCGTGCTTGCTTTAATTAGAATTGACCATTCCTCGATTTGGTTGCTTTCAGTGGTGGCGGAGCCAGAAACGTTGAGCTGGGTAGGCACTTGATTTTTTTTTAAAAAATTTAGCAAGAAAAATATTCCCAAAACTCATGCCCTAATATGCTTGTCCATGCTTTTACATCAACAAAAGTTAAATTTTCATGGAATTAAGTCCACTTTCAAACTAATGAAATGGTGAAATTTGAATTCCCTTGGTTCTGTCTAGATGGCTCAAGTAGAAGCTCAATAGAGAATTATTTGGGTGTTAAAGGGCCAATTGCTACTACAGTTAAACATGAAAATTATAAGGCCCAATTGCTACTACAGTTAAACATGAAAATTATAAGTTCCAAACACGGATCTCACCGTGAAAATTACTGCCATGACCTTCGGGTGTTAAAATACAAATAAGGAGTGCACCGTGAAATTGCCACAAGCCAACAAGCAGCACTTCAGCTTGATTCAGGCATCTCAAAAATAAGATAGAAAACCTCCTTATGTTACAATACCAATCGAGGGAAGCAATTTTTACCCCAAAACCACCAGACGGGGCTCGACTTTATTGGATCTTACGCAACGTGTAGACCGGCTGGAGGAGGGAGAGAAGAAAACAAGTGAGGCCAGAGGCAGAGAATGCGGTGTAGCAATCAGAGCCCAAATGCGGTGTAGCAGTCAAAGCCCAAATGCGGTGTACTCTGTTGCCTTGTGAAGTCTAAATTGTGGGGTTAAATACGTTGATTTTATATGTTTACTTAAATGGAGTTTGAACTTTGTTTCTTTTGTGTTTATTTATATAAGTTTAACTTTTTAAATGACTAAAAGGACATTTCTTTTAACTTCGCTAAAATTTTTAGATCCTTTAATATGTAAAATAATTAAAAAATATATCTCATTTAAATAATTTTAGATTTTTTAGGTAGACACTTTTATCATTGGGTAAAATATACCACATAAGAAGGAAAATTTTTGAAGGAGCAGGTGGGCACCGGCACAGCCCACCTGTGCCACCCATCAGCTCCGCCACTGGTTGCTTTCATCCTTCAGCGTGGATATTGTGATCCTTCTTTAGAAAGTTTCTTTATTTCCATGGTTCTTTTGTACAATCGAGACATGCTTACTTAATTTCACTATGTCTCTCCATACCTCATTTTGTGGTAAAAACTTAATTGTTCGTCACTGAAATCTTTATTTTAGCAAGTAGCATGTCAAAGTTCCTTGAATCCAATTCCTAAGCCTCATTATTCCGCCAACCATATAGCAAACGATATCAGTCTTTCTTGACATCTGTAAACACTCACACCCCTCAGACTCAAACACTTTGTTTAGACAAAAACAAAAAGAAATATATATCACATCTGACGAGGAATGTCTCTCTCAAAAAGGAAAAAAAAGAAAAAAAAATCATAGCAAAAAGAAGATGTATTAATGAAAATTTGGCTTAACTACCTACAATATACAAGAAATTCTATGATTCAACCTTGTAGCAGACTAGACTTGGAACGAGCTAATTTAAGATCATTTGACCCTAAGATTTTGAGACGAATGGATCTTGCATTTGCTAAACTTGGTCTACGTGTGAATTTAAAGTAACATCAACTATATAGTTCCATAAGATTCATGACATATTGAATATTTTTCAGCAGAGCACAACTAGTACATGATGATCAGCAGTGGCAAGATAGATTTCAAGATGAAGATTGGGTCACTGCAGCCTTTTGGTGTGAATTCTTTGCCTACATATTCTACGGACAATTGCGATAAGATTTGCATGGAACTCGTTGGGCATGAACCTTTTGATCATGCCAAACAGACGGTTGGATTTGGCTAAGAGAATAGCTGATCTCCATGTACATTAATGAACTATATCAAAACTGTTTGATGATACCCTATTTATCTGTGTCTACTTCTTATCATTGACGTTTGGACTTTCGTACACAAAAATATGAAAATATAATAGACATGATGTGATGTAAAGAACGGATATAGATGGATTTTTAAATAATAGGGAGTTAAGGTTTTAATTTTATCTCATCTTATTTATTGGTTACACCGTACTGTAATATCATCGCTATCACCGTTACGTTAAAGTTTTTATTGCAAAAATAAACACTTATTCTAGAAAGTTATGGAGGCGTTTTCCCTATTTTATTAAATAAAACTCCATTAGATTAGTTGACCCTTTGCGATATGTTGAATAGTGAGCTAGAAATCTTAAATATATTCACCTGGGAAACATAATTAATGGTTTTCTTTTTCCCATCTTCAAAGCACCGTAGATTACCAAGTCCAATATAATTTTGATTACCAAGTCCAGTACACATGATTAACGCAAATATATTTAGACTTGAGTTTCCCAAAGCAGAATAGTTTTTTAAGATGAAGTTAGAAGGATGACTTAAGTTCGAAAAATTAGTAATAATAAGTCATCATTTTCGTTTGAAACAATAATAAATTAATTAATGACGCGTAAGTTGCACTCCGAAAAAACTCAGTTGAGTTGACAATAATTTATTGTCTTTATCAAAAATGTAAAAACTTGGACCACTTTCTCATGTCACTCCCGTAGTTTCCAAACCTCGACAACCTTGTAATTTCAAAATTTTGCTTCTGAAATTCGTCAAAACGATAATTGATCAATCCAAGTAGTTGAATTGAATTGTATCTTTCAAGGTACCTAATCTCTTGTTGAAGACTTTGCTGTCGTCGAAATTTTTTTTTTATCAACTTATGCGAAAAAAAATTATTTATATCATCCCTATCCACAAGCTGTTTATTCTATTGATTTTCTATTTTGTAATAAATTATTTGTTGGATTCCAAGTCAAGGTAGTCCATAGTTATGAATACCGTACCGGAGTGCGTAACTTTTATTTAAAAAAATGGTACGTACCGGTACCAGTACCGTCTTGATACTGTCTCAAAATTTTCATCAATAATATACATTTGTAGTATTCATTCATTAGCTAACTAACAAAATATACATATATTGTTTTACTAACGGCTCTTCTAGAATAAACTGTTTGTCCTATAGAGCTTGAATTGCGTTAATTTTCAAACAAACAAAATAGCTTATTCAATTGAATTATCTCCTCTAGGATTATCTTCCTTTTCAATAATATCTTTCGCAAATTCTTATGTAAAAATAAATTGTTTGTTTAATAATAACGTCTTCAGGTTCAAGAATAAGTTGTTTTTGTGTGTGGGCATATGTGTGTGTTTTCTCACATGTGTGTAAAGCAGTACGTCATATAGATGAAAGAATATAATCAAAACTTTCAGGTATAAAGTAAATTAAAGTTAAGTGAATATTATGAGTAAGAGAGTACAGAAGCTTTGATTTGTATAAAAGGACTTATAGTGTTTTTCTATTTAGTTTTTATATGGTCAATTTACAAAATTTCTAACAAAATTTGTTACTTTTACATTTTTTAAGGAACCGGTACAAAACATAGTATCTTGGCTGGTACGTAATTCTCGGCCGGTATCACATGTACTGCTCGGTACAGAGCGGTGTTTTGACCGGTACGAAATATAAGGGGTACTGTACCAAGGCCGGTACCGGTACGGTATTGATAACTATGAGATAGTCAGCTTCTCCTTTTCGTTTAGTGCATGGCTTTGCTAGGTTGATTCTTAGGCCACTGATTCAACTCATTTTGGATTACTTGCAATGTCTTTCTCCACAAAGTGGAAGATTTTATGATTGAATCTTGCTTTGTATGCCACCTTTCTTCTGATCATTGCCCATTGCCCATTGCCCATTATCTTTATGCTATGAATCACTACTCTAGCAAAATTCATAAGAAGTCTTTCAATATGTTGTCCAGACTCATGCGTGTTAAGTCACCCATAAGAATTCTGGTCTTGTTTCATCGTATTACCTTTATTTGTGGGGGTAAATTATACACTGCATCCCTGAGGTTTGCCTTAAAATACATACGGCTCATCCTAACTTTTTTTTATTACTCCCCGCCCCTTATAGTCTGTCATTGTGTTACATTAGACCCATTTTCATTAAGGCACAGTGAGAAAAAAATCATGGCAAAATTGATTTATTACGATATACCGAAAATGTCCTTATATCTTCCTCATCTTTCTCACCAAAAAAAGCCAAGCTACCGTCGCCACTAGGGGTGAGCACGGTTCGGTTGGTTCGGTTTGGAGGCTGAATACCAAACCGAACCGACCAGCCTCGGTTTGAGAAAAAATAAACCGAACCGTAGTTGAACGGTTCAGTTTGAACGGTTCGGTTTGAACAGATTAGATGGATCGAACGGTTCGGTTTAAACGGATCGAACGGTTTGGGCTAAACTCCATTCTAGGCCCAAAACAACTAAAAATGTGTAACAAAAACAGCAGATCTTAGCTCATAAGACTAAGGGGCCGTTTGACACTCTTTTTTTTAGCTCTTTTTAGGCCCAATTTTTAAATTTTGGAAAAGAGCAGGTGTTTGGCTGGATTTGCCTTTTCAAAAAGGGCCCAGGTCTTTTTAAAGAGGGGCCATTTTTAAAAAGAGCAAAAAGCTCTTTCCTCTTGCTCTTTTTTTCAGATTTCACGCGGGCCTGAGGAACCCATTTAATGAGGTTGAGGGTTCAAGCCGAGGCAGCAACAGAAAATGCATAAATTACTTGCTGGTATAAAACCCAAAAAAATTAGGGTTTTTTTCCATCTCTTTCACCTTGCTCGACCGGCCACAACGCCTCCACCGGCCAACGCCTCCATCGCCGTGACTCAGCAGCCCAACGCCTCCATCACCTCCACCGGCCACCGGTCACCGCCACGATCTTGCAGCGCATCCATCTTGCAGCGCCGCCGCCGCCATCTCCTTTATTTGTGCCGCCGCCGCCACGATCTTGCAGCGCCGCACCGTTCACCAACTGACCCAGCAGCCCACCGCCTCCATCGCCTTCACCGGCCACTCTTCGGTCCAAGATGAACATAACCGTTGGAGATGGTTGCGCCCAATACATGGGAATCGGAAAATGGGTTGTCGTAGGTTGGGGATGGGACTCGTGGGTTGCCGTAGGTTGTTGTGGTTGTGCTGGATTTACATCGGCAAATGGTTGCCTTCGTTGGCCGGCGACGGTGGGTTGGCGTGATGGACAGATTTGATTGGTGCGGTGGTGCTCTAGGTGGCGGACAGATTTGTTGGTTGCCGTAGATTGTTGTGCGGTGGTGGGTGTTGTGAGTTGCCGGCGGTGATGAACATATATTAATTATGTTTAATTACATCGGCAAATGGTTGTTGTGCGGTGGTGGGTCTTGGCGCCGGTGATCAATCTACACTTGTTTAGGATTAAAATGAGCTAATGTTGGTTTAATTATGTTTAATAATGTTGGTTGTTATTCGTCGATTATTTGTAAGACATTGTAATATAGTTACTTAATTATCTTTAATAATGTTCAATTATGTAAAAATGTATATTAAAAAAAAATAAACCCAAAGAGTTGTCCTGTCAAACGCTTGCTCTTTTCTGTTTTTTGAAAAAAAAAACTCTGTCAAACAGCCACCAGTTTTTTAAACTGGTAAAAAAAAAAACCAGAACTCTTCTCTTTTTTTTTAGAAAAAAAACTGAAAACTGAAAGCCATACCAAACAGACCCTAAAATTCTAATTAGATTACATTAGATCCAAAAGAAAATAACTCATTACACAAAAAATCATTACATAACATTTCTAAAAATTCTAACCAAAATTGCATGACATTCAAAAGAAGTGCTCTTTATATCCATCAGATGTAAACTTCTAATCAAATTCTGTTAAACTTCTAATCAAATTACACATTATTACACATCAAATATATCCATCAGATTAACTTAAAGAAGAAAGAAGTCCTCTTTAAAGCCAAACAGGTCACAAAAATGACTTCAGCATCTTGAAAACCTTCATTGCCAATCAACCTTCAACCAACATATAATCCATATTTCTAAAAAAATGCAATGAACAAAAAATCAGTCATAGGTGAAGAATAGCATCTGCCCAACTTATGGTAACCAAGGTAAGCTGATATTACCATTTCTTAATAAGGTCTTCCCCAGCATTACAGCAGAGGAAAAGCTTTATGCAATGGTCCTACCTGGGTTTTGGATGGACATAGGACAGCCAAAGGATTACATAACAGGCTTAAGATTCTACTTGAACTTCTGTATATATTAACAATGATTTATGTATATATTAACAATGATTAATATATACATGCACATGGCAATTGCATTTTTTCACTAATTGAAAATCAATCTTATAAAGTCCATTCAAAATTCAAACAATCATTCCATATAATTGTTATCTAGCATTAATAAATGAAAGGGGGGTTAAGGTCTTATGCAGTGAACCATCTAGACTGGTTCTTAACAATTTTATTCCATACAATTATTACTTATATTCACCATTGCTGACAGTAATTATTTTGCGCATACGATCGAATTCGTTTCAAGCAGTCATTCAACCAGAAGATTAATTGAAATAGAAAGCACTGAGTGAAAGAGAGAATCTACATAGGTAAATGGCCACAAACAACACAAATCACTGCAATTCCCACTTTCGTCTTCAAGGATTAAGCCAGTGGATTGAACTCGAACTTGGGTTTACAATTAACACAAACATGTGATAGGAAAACAAGTAGATAAAAATCCAGAACAATCACAATCTGAACAATACCCACTACAGAAAACAACAGACCAACAATCCTCAATCCATTGAATTGTAGCAATAAAACAAAAAAAAATGGAACTCAAAGACACTTTGTACGTACTTGTGTGAGAATGACTCTGAAGGACATGGAAAGAACTCTATAAAAAGCAAGAACGAAGCTGACCCTTTCTACGCAGCGTTTCAGCATTTCAGAGGTGCAGCCGTGGGAGGTGGAGACGGCGGCTGGAGGAGACAGTTGCTGGAGGAGACGACGGGCTGAAGGAGATGCTGTCGTGGTGGAGGCGCTGCCGTGGGAGGTGGAGATGACGGGATGAAGGAGACGACAGCTGAAAGAGACTGAAAGAGATGCTGCCGTGGTGGAGGCACTGCCATGGTGGATTTTGAGACCTAAGAGTTTATGGCTGAGGCGTGGAGTGGAGGTTGTGGAGCAGATCTGGGCGGCGATTGAAGAAAAGAATGGATTAGGATTTAGGGTTACGCATATATTTATATGAAGGGTTAAGTTTAACTACCTAAGTCAGTTAAAACTAACTGGGGTTAGTTTAAAAAAATTATATATTATATAGTATACGGTCGGTTCGGTTTAGGTCGGTTTCAAAAAATCCAAACTGAACCGACCGAACCGAACATGCGGTTTGTGAAAAAAAAAAAACCAAACCAATTGTTTTTGCCATCGGTTTGGAATTAGTCGGATTGGTTGGTTCGGTTTTTACGGTTGGATCGGTTTCAACGGTTTAAATGCTCACCCCTAGTCGCCACTGATTCCCACCATCACCGCTGATAGCCCTGCCCACACACACACACAAAAGCACATACGCACAGAGAAATTTGTGGGAGAAAAAAAGATAGAGAAATCGAGGCAAATAAAGAAAAAAAAAAGCAAGGCAGAGAGAAACAGATGGGGATGTGAATCCATAGGGAATAGAGAGAGTAGGGAAAGGGAGAAAGAGAGAGAGCAGATCGGCGGGTCAGTGGCGTCCTCCACCTCCGGTGGACGTCGACCAAGGACGACAGGTATCAGTCTTTTCATTTATTTTATTAACTCTGTTAACCGAAAATTAAAAATGTGTAGCTAAGTGTAATAAAAAAGTTAGGTGGAGCCGTGTGTAATTTACCCTATTTGTAGCCTCATTTTTTATGCCATGTAATCACCAAATTCTTTCTTTTTGGCTTGTAAATTCCATACCTGGGCAAGCTTCACAGTATGCACAACCTTTTTTTTCGATTTGAAGTATAAATATATATCATGACCAAAGTTAGAATCCAAACTATGCATCAGGGAGGAACTCTTTTGTTGAAAAATATCGCCGTGTCAATACACGAGCCAAAAGGCTATTCGGTTGAGACCAAATCTTTCAAGCATGTTTGGTTAACTAGGCCTTGTTTTTTTTTTGGAAGGATAGAACTGCAATTGTATATGACCCTGTCGGTATGGGGATTCGAATTCGAGACCTCGAGGTCACGCCTCGAGGCTCTTTGTCATCTCCACCACCCCTTGGGGTTAACTAGGCCTTGTTAAACAATCGTAAATCCCGAAAGTTCGGTCCTCCTAAACTTTTAAGAAATATAAGGTAAGCCAAGCTACTTAACGAATAGAATTGTGAGTAGCTTCACTTAACCACAAAAAAGAACAACAATTTGATCTAATTATGGCCTAATCCAAAAATTGTACCCTCAAGTTTACCCCTAGTACAACTTTAGTACCCAATTTGAAAGTGTGCCAAAGAAGTACCCAAATTTAAAAAAGCGTATCAAATCAGTACATCGGCCGAAGGACGACAAACGCCGTTAAAAAGTCCAATAGGCAAGACTGTCATTATAAAAAAGAAATTATCCTAAAAACACGTGACACTATCACAACCATTCGATGTTTTGTCTTCCGTAATTTAATCAAAACAAAAGAACTATCTCCTCCCCCCCCCCCCCACGACCAATTTATGACTATTATCCATCACCCCATTTACTGCCACCACCCACCAAAACAGGGCTGCCGCAATCGACGCCTTTTTCTCCGATTACCCCGCTGACGGTGATGCCTGTTTGCGGATCACCGTGGAGTTACAACTCCCAAAGAAACAAATAAAAAACGGAGACCGGAGCAACACCACTGGTCGATTAACGACCACTGCTACATCCTCGAAAATTTTCTTTTTTCTTGTGTGAAATAAATTTTTTTAAGTAAATAAGTTTGTGGTATTTTTGATAATATTGAGAAAATGGTTGTTAACGTTTCTGAAATTTTCGATCGAATGAATAGTGGTTTCATTCGAATCAAAATGGGAAGGGAAATGGTGTTTTGGAGTGACAGAAAAATTCGGTCGAATGAAAATAGTTTTGCTTCGAATGAAAATGAGTTTGCTTCGAATGAAAAGATTTTTGCTTCGAATCAAAAGTGTTTAAAATCGTGAAGAGCGATACTGAAGTTTTCATTCGAATTAAAAGTTTTAATTCGAATGAAAACATGTTTTCGGTCGAATTGGGAAAAAAAAATTCTGAAGTTTTCAGTCAATGAACAGTAACTTTTAGTAGCTGAACAGTAACTTTCTATCGATGAACATTACTTTCAGTTGATGAACAATACTTTCAGTCGAATTAAAAGTGTTTTCGGTCGAATTAAATGTGGTTTTGGTCGAATGAAAACTATTTTCGGTCAAATGAAAACTTGATTTTATCCCATATAAATAGCTTTCTTATTTCCTTTCTAGCCTTTTTGGGGTTTCTCTATTCCTTTTTCCCTTGTGGTGGAAAGAGAGACAGGAGAAGGCTTGAGAAGTTTGTTTCCTTTTCCCTTGCGGTGGAAAGAGAGAAAATAGAAGGCTTGGGAAGCTCTTAAATTCTAAAGTGGTGCTTGAGGATTTGCTTTCTTAAAGGCTTGATTAAGGTAAGGGTTTATTTTCAAAATTCAAATCAGCGATGGACCAATAACTCATGTAAGTCCTTAATTTCTTTTTGAAATCCGAACTTCTTCAAATGGAGTTAAGTGATTCTTCTCTCATTTTGTTTTGAACTTTGTTATGAATGACTTGTTCTCAATGCTATGATTTGTGAAAATCAAATTCCATCGAATTTGTTTGACCTCGGAATTTGACATATTGATATCGTTCATTTCAGTGATTAATGATTATTATTATTTCATAAACTTTGAATATTGTTTGACATGTTCGATATTTGATGACGGTTATTTTGAGATTTTTGTTTTGGTAACTTTATGAGCCATGTCACAGTGTATGTGACTTATTTCCGATTACCTACGTGGATTGAAACGTGGGCTAGCTCAGCGGGAATTGAGCTAAAGATCGCGATCTTACTTTCTGAACCGGCCTCATGTGTCAGTAATGACGTATGTGACCATTTTCTGAATGACTCTTTAGTATTTATCTCCGTATTCAGATATATTTTGAGCATTTGACCACTTTCTGAATGACTCTTTAGTGTCTGTCTCCGTACTCAGATATATTTTGGCATTTGATATTTGGTTTGACCTCTGTTCAGTAGATACTGGTGTGCCTTTGAAATCTTGTTTTTCAAATATATTTTGACATTCGAAATTTGGTTTAATATATGTTCCGTTGAAACTTTTGCGCTTCCAAAATTTTGCTTCTAATATATTTTTGCTTTTGTTTGATTGGTCCTTTGAGCGACCTTACTGGGCATTTGGCTCATTCCCTTATTGTTTTTTTTCCCTTTCAGGTGATCAGTATGTAGGATTTTGGATTTGAAGGGCTAGCTGTGTGACTAAGAGTTAGCTGCCTTATTTCAGAGTTAGTATCGACATTTAAGTATAACAACTAAGACAAGTTGGCATTACTTAGGTTTTGTTTTGAAATTCCGTGTTAGAGAAATTTTTGGATTATATAAAAGTTTTGGACCACTATGTCAGTTATTGATATACTTTTGGGAATTATTAGTGCATGATCTGAATGATCATTTGTGAGATTTATGATATTTTAAGGTTTTCTGATTTCGTTTGGGAGACTTCTGATAATTTTAAGGCTTCCTCTGAATTCCGTTTATTCGTCATTAACGCTCCGGGAATAAATAATTTTCGGGGCGTTACACCGGTGCCAATGACGGCTGTTACAACAGCCTCCCACAACCATCAGCAGACACACGACCACCATGTAGACCCACGACAACCACGCCGGAATTTGTCCCACGACCACCACGCAAACCCACGACAACCACGCAGACCCACGACAACCACCGGTAGACCCCCGACCACCACGCAGACCCACGACAACCACCGGTAGACCCCCGACCACCACGTCGGAATTTGTCTCACGTCAACCACTGGCAGACCCACGACAACCACACCGGAATCCGTTCCACCTATGGCCACACACGACCATGCCGTTGACTGTGTGGGTTGTGTGTGTTGTCAGAGAGAGAGAGAGAGAGAGAGAGAGAGAGAGAAAAAAGATGGGGTGGGTGTGTATTTATAATATATATATATATATATATATATATATATATGTATATGTATATGTATATGTAATATGACATGTATATATAATATCTGATGTGTGTATATATAATATGTATATATATAATATGTGTGTGTGTGTGTATATATATATATATATATAGAAAGAGAAAGAGTTCATAATCAATTTGTATTCAAAATGTAAAAAAGGACGGTCCACAATCCATGTAGACAGACTTTATGGCATTTTTTTTTTTCATAATGACGGTCTTTCCCCTCGGACTATTTAACGGCGTCTGACGTCCGTCGGCCGAGGTACTGATTTGATACGCTTTTTTAAAGTTGGATAGTTTTTTAGCACACCTTCAAACTTGAGTACTAAAGTTGTACTGGGGGTAAACTTGAAGATACAGTTTTGAGATTAGTCTTCTAATTATTGCAAACTACATGTCAGAGTTTATATACAAACATAGAATGAACAAGTTGAGACGAGAGGACCTGCATGAGTGTGGCCCAACCTCCCTTAAAGCAGGATAAGAGACTGAACTAAGTCCTTATTTGTTTTTTGTTTTGGTGCAAACTAAGTCCTTATTTGTGTGAAAGGTCTTATTTCTTTGTCAGTTTTCTTTTACATGCCAACTCACTTCCTTAATCTACTTTCTATTTGCTACTTTGTAATGTGTCATTGAGGTTACATGGGTGCTATGCTTCTGATTGCTTTAACCTATTTAATTCATCCTTTAATTGCTCATTTTGTGTTTAGCTTCGTCTGGTCTCATCTGCTTTCGAAATTAATTGACTTACTAGTTTTAACCTCGTGCGTCGCACACAGAGTACTAAATAATAATTATTAAAATACTAATTCACGTATAGAGAGTCTCTTTTCATCTCTTTTTTGTTGCTAAAAAGTTAGCAATTGCCTTTGAATTATGTTTTTAATAATAAAACAAAAAGTTAAAATCACATCAGAGGGTGCCAATAGCATTTTTCAATCACTTGATAAGAGTGATATAATATTACTTAAAACATGAAAAGTGATATTATTAGGCCCGAATATTTTAAAATGTTTTTCAATTGATTAAAAATAAAATTCAATAATTACCATTTTTACAAGAAAGTCTTCACTATGACATAGGGTAATAGCACTGGCACGTTATTAGGCCCAAATGCAAGTCTAGCTTTGAACCCACCAATAGATACGTACATTATTAGGCCCGAAGGCCGGAACCCGGAGGTAAAGCCCGGCCCAACTATTCAAAAAAAAATTGATTATAATAAGAACATCCAACGGCTAGTTTCGAGATAGCGCCGCCTGAGCACGCCCTAACGGTCATATTTGCCCCCTTTGAAACCCTAATCTTTGCGGAACTTCTCCTTTTATAAATCCCCTAGTTTTCTCTCCCCAATCAAATACCTCTTCTATACGTTTCTCTTTCAAATCTTCCATCTCCCTCTCTCTCGTGTCAATCTTTTCAATTCTCTGATCCAAGAAACCGTAATGGAGACCCCATCATCAACAAGAAGGGTCACAAGATCACAGGCCTTAGCTGCTGTAAGCGGCGGCAGCAACATACCCATGTCAAGTAAGTCCGGTGGCTATTTACTGTTTTAGTCCCTCAAAAGCCACTAGAGAAATTTGTATCCCTCTCTCTCCAATGATTTTAACTGATTCTGAGTCTGCAGGAAAATTTGAAGAATCTGAAAAGGGTGTTTCGAAATCTCGACAGCTAAGTGGGAAACAGAAAGAGCGATCTGCTCTGATCGACATAACAAATGATTCACCGATTGTTGGGCTTGCAATGGGAAGCTTGGGAACCCCATCCTCTACACTGTCCAAGAAGAGGCACGACAACCGGGGCAAGAACAACAGCAGCAGCAACACTCCGGGATCTGGAGAGGCACTGTTAAGGGGGCAGGTGAAGACCCTTTTGCAAAAAGTTGAAGAAGAGGCTGAAATTTCCAAGCTTTCTTTGGAGCGGCGGCCTGTTTTCCACATCCATGGCGTCCTTGTCAGTTCTCCTATAGGTCTTCTTGCCCCTACCCCTGCTAACACACCTCAGCTCTTGAATCTCTATGATGATTTGGCTCCTGTTACCCCATCACCTAGCGAAGATAAAATCGTCATATCTCAGGTTTGATTACGTCTTTTTCTGTCAATTTTTTTTGTCTGTCTATGAAATCTCAAGATTTTGTGTGTATTATTTGGAATTACGGAAATCATAACTGGGGGTGGATACCTATATTTCTTTTTTTTGCTTTTTTTTTTTGGGTTGATTTTTATGTACATGTCCGTTCCAGAGATTTCGTGATTTGGCTTATAATAAAATTAAGAATCTATGACATAGGTGATTTTCTCAAGGATTTCATGCTGTGGGTTGTTGTCGAATTAAGAAATCTTGTTTTTCTCTCCAGATGGTTATAGTTGATGGGGAGAAGCAGGAGAGTCTTGAAACAGAGAAGAGTGTGATAACAAGATTGGATTTTTCTGAGAAGTCAGAGGGCTCTGATTCATCTGATTGTACCTCTGTGCTTAGTTACTTCGGAGGAGGGAGTGAAGGAAGAGAGAAGTCATACACAGACGATGATGATGCTTCTGTCTGGTCTATTCAGGTGAATGCTAGTACCAGAGATGAAGAAGAAGAAGAAGAAAGAGAAGATGAAGTCTGTATCGAAGAAGTTGAAGAAGAGGGGGACGATGAGGATGAAGAAGCAGATGACGGGGGTTGGGTTGACGAACTGTGCGACGGAGTTAGCAAGATCAGCGTCAATGGAGAGCTGAAGATGGCGAGATTCGCTGGCAAGCATACGCGGTTCGTTTACAACAGTGATGATGAGGTTGAAGAAGTAGAAGATTTATCCTCGGCTATTTCGCCTGGTATCTTGTGCTTGAAGGGGTTGCCAACACCTAAAGGAAAGCATCTGCGCTTTTCTGAGGAACTGGCAGAAGAAGACTAAGAAACTTCTGAAGTGGCTGCCAACACAAAATTGGAAGGGGAAGCATTGGGATTCGTTTTGTTGCTAAATGGTTGTCTTTCTTGTGACACCATTGTTGAGGATGTTTCGAGCTCTGTTATCTTCTCTTTTTTTGTTTTGTCTATTTGCATGTCATGTCCATGGTTGGGGACAGATGATGAAAAATGTTAAGACGACTCCATATGTTTTCCGTTCCAGTTATTCATCAATTGAATGAGTGGCTTTTCCTCCTTTTCACCCGTATGACTGATGATTGCAAGCACTGTAATGTTGCTCAGCACTCAATTAGGAACATTTTAACATAAATTGCTAATTATACAAGAGTTCACAAGTTTGAATAAAACAATTATTCAGTTTCGAACGTTTTAAATGGTACTTTTGTCGGTCTCCTCTACTGACTATTCTTTTGTTTGCAAGAAAAATACGAGGGGTATGATGGAAATACAAAAATATAGCTTTTTACTTAAACAAATTCACGACAAAGATGAAAAGAAAACTAATTTATTAGTTATACACAAAAAATTACCACCACCAACCAAGCCCACCGCCGCCCATAACAACCGCCAACAACACCATCACCACCATAGACACCAACAACCAATCCCACCCTATCACCACCCCTATACGCCATCAATAATACCAACCCTGCCACCACTACCCATAAACACTCCATCGCCACAATCAACCAAACCCACCCAATCACCAGCCACCCCCATCACAACCCCCTCATCACAGCCCATAAACTCCATCAAAACACCTGGGCTTTCAATTGGCGGTAGTGGCAAGCGACGATAGCCATAACATAATGCCACAAATCTGGTATAAAGACCCAAACCCACCACCGCATAAGTTCTCCGTGGGCTCTGTTGGAATGGCTTAGGTGGTAATGGATACTCGATGGTTGCTAAGGTTGTGGTGAGGGTGAAGTTTGGTGGGGTGTAGAGAATTGATGGTGATAGGGTAGTGGTAAAGAAGCACCTTGAATTAAGGAAGAAGCATGGTAGGTCGATGTTGTAGTGGTGATGGGGGGACGCCGGTGGTGGGTGGGAGATCCGCGATGCTATACCGACAGAAGGTGGTGGTGACTGATGTGGTCATGATAGTGGTGGACAGTGAGGATGAAGTATGGTGGCTGCTTCTGATTATAGAGTTCTGGGGTGGATGGATTGTAAGCTCTTGGTACAACCCAAGATGCAGCCAAATTCATTGGTCGTGTACAACATTATATTGGCATTCTTTTTTTTTTTTTTTGGGGCACTAGAATTGAAAATTCTGCTCATTAGAACCGGGGTTCAGGTGTTGGATCATCAGACCAATCCAGCCAGTTGCAGTAATTTGCAAACAGTAGATGATGCACAAACAAACTCGGTGCAAATTCCGCCATCTAACCTTTGCTCCAGTGAAAGTTAAAAGAGATTTTATATCGAATCTGCAATGTCATTGAAGCTAAATCTATAAATTAGATTAATGAAGTTGCATCAGCATCGCATCGTATGTACAAATTTACGTCGCAATTCAAAGGAAAAGCTACTCCAGGTCAGTCAAGGGACTAACTATTTACAAGTGTGGGTCAAGCTAGAACCAGGGATGCCATGTCGGATCCATCATGCACAAATTCCTATGGGTCAGCGCAGCTTCAACCAACTCGGTCACGCCCCTCTGCACAGACTGTGGTGGTTCCACGACGTTCTCCTCCTAAGGAAGTACCAAGAACAAAGGTCAGCACAAAGAACATAACACACTGCTCTGTTTAGTGCTGAGGCAGATGGCATCAAACATAACTAGCACAGAAAATCAGTTGAAAAGAAACTCAAAAGTCATCTACAACTCAGTGACGGGTACGAGACGGTGAAAGTGTGTCCATCGCGTTTCTATTATATAAATATCTTATAATCACTATATCATCTATAAACGGTCCAATCTTTGTGTTTGAGAAAGTGCATATAACTATAAAGCAGCGCCTCAATTACCAAATTCAAACAGGTTGCTGGCACCACGAGAGATATTCAACCTAAAAAAAAGCATGATGTTGGTTCAATTGTCCTGCCTTCTTAATTACTCCATTTTTTAAAGTGCAACATCATTATTAAATGCGCTCAAAGGCAAGCATTAAATGCATCCGAGATGTTTGTGGGTAATTATGTCAGATGCAGCCATCCATAATCATCAAGCAATAAGGGAATTGCCAAACCGCGCCATCATATTGGTGAGCAAAGCGGGTGACTTTAAGGGGCCACAAGATTCACCAGATCATATTGCGCCTTCGCGTCCGCAGTGAAAATACAGGTTCAATTCGTTTAGTCACTTTAAAGTGACGAATTAGGAACACTTGGGTCTACAACCACAATAAGAAGACAGCACTAGCCAACACTGCAACAAAGCAGATAAGAAGACAGCTCTAGCCAACCTAACGATATCTGCATCTTATACTTTATTCATAAAAGCATCTACGGTTTTCTTTGCCGTTATGTAAATGATTGTAGGAAAAAGCATACCTCTTCAGAAACGTATTGTGGAGCTATTCCACTGATCCGGCCGATAACATGCTCAACATTTGTACTGATTTTCTGTCTGAAGTCAACAGGGTTCAAACTACCCCCACCAACAACAGGAGCCAGAGGCATCCCCAAAGGCCTTCTCCAGGACCATGATAACAGCTCATCGCGGAAAAACATAGCTAAATGATGCCATATATGCTGATTTTGCTGTGACAAGAAATTTGATAAAACTGATCAGCAGAATTCCTAATAAAAAGCCAAATGGATTCATTTCTAACAAAATTCACCTTAGGTGAAACCACGGCTTGTGCCGCCGCACACATAGCAGAGACAATAAGACCTTCCACACCAAAATGGGAGAAGAATGCTTGCAAATTCCTTGTCAACCGGAAAGGAACTGGTTCGTTAAACTCTATCATCCCATTGGCGTCATATGCTGGATGAAAATCTGTCTGGAATATTTTCCCAGTGTTCTTAGCAAATAATATCTTATTTGGGGACCTTCCCCCAATTTGAAGCATAAATGACACAAAACTTGACAGGGCCAACTGGATGGCAAACTGCTTTTTGAAAGCCCACATATGATTGCCACTCAACAAAGTCTTGTACATGTACTGGGAGAAAATGCCGTCGGTAACATAATTTTTTGTGATGTCATTATATGCTTGGAGACGAAGATCTACTACAGCTTCAGGTGATATCTGTCCAGATATAGCTTGATTCAACTGCTCCTTAAAATAGGTGATCGGTAGGTCCGGCTCTCGGTCATTTCTTGCACAATGATTTTCATAAACCTCGAGGAAGGTGCTGTACATTACATCATCTTCTACCATGCGCACCTGATTCAAACAACCATGGACTACTGTAAGAACAGAAGGCCCCAATTCAGATGAACACTCCTCTGGTACTTCCAGCACATATCACTTACAGACCAATAGTCAAGCAACATAAAAACAAGGAGCCAACAAAAACAGAGGAATAGAAAACTTGGTGACGACAATATTGCACGCCTGATAGTTGCAAAAAATCCACTGGCCTTTTCTAATCTATGATAGTAAAATTTCATCACCTTATCCAAGTGGAAAACAAAAGTAAATAACATGGAAAGCAGTAAAGGCTGAATTTATCACCTGGGACCAAACAGGGATGATAATAGGTGTGTGAATGCTTATGTGGCGACGCCTTGACTCCTTGTGCTTACCAAACATTTGGTTCATAACACGGAAAAGCTGCAATATGCGTTCATCACTTCTAGCATTGGGGGTCAAAGAGGTCTGGACTATAAAATGGCGCTGGGAGCCATCAGAACCAATCAATGTCAGCCGCCGGAAACTGCTACCATGCCTTCGCACTATCGGAATATCGGCTCCAACCCTGTCCAACTTTACCGTGTGATCGGGTGCAACTTCCTGAAAAAGAAAAGGTTAATTGTAACAAATGTACTAAGCGCTCTGTAACTTAAACCAAAAAAACTTTAAATTACAATGAAACAGAATGAGGATTTCTTTTATGATTGAATAAAGTGGAGACATAATAACTTTCGCGCTTAGCCTTTCCAGAAGCTCTTGAAGGCCGAGGCTGAATTCAGGCCAACGAGGGGTTTCAAACAGTTCTCAACAAGTAACTGGCACTACTAGGGTAGAACCTCATGTTGTTGCTTTATCTCTGTGGCCCATTCTTCCCTTGCATCTACAAATTTCGCGCTCCCAGGTTCGGAGAGCGAACCCAGGTGGGTTGGTATCACGAACTTAAGCAGCCTCAGATTCTTCCCTCTTGCTGGGACAGATTTCCTTATGGGTCAGCATTAATGTAGGTTTAGTGTATTCGGGGAAAATTAGGAAGACAAAGCGACCAGGCATTGGGATAGAGAAAGCCAAGCTCTTCTTGGTTCTAATATAAACTAGGGCTGGTAACTTCGTAGGGAGGCAGAGAGCACGTGGGATTCGATCTTTCGTGGTCCTTTTGTCAAAGATTACATGGCTGTAGGGTGGCCACGTCAGGCTCTTATATGACTGGTCTATCACTGAAAATTCTTTAAGCAAGTACTTCATGTAAAATATTAGACATTCTGCTGAACAAAAACATAGAGCAGCTGGACAGTATAATGTTTGATAAATGACAATCCATATGTATGTGCGAATATATATGCTATGCATATATTGCACATACTAGAAATTGTTAATTGCCTAAAGATATATACTATTTATATAGCAGCGCCGCTCCCAACTTGGAATCTTCTAGGTGCTTACGCTCCCCCACTCCTGCTCCATGCAACCAAGTCCCAAACATCAAGGAGTTTCTAAGCATTATCCTTAAACACTACCAACTCATCCTAGTTTGTTTTGCACTCTAAGAGAGGGCCAGAATAATAAGAGCATAACATAAAATAAGAACCAAATTGAGAATTGTCATTTGTCAAATAAAGCAACAGTATCTTATCATCCGTCTAAGCAATTTAAAGCAGAACATCTGATTACATTGCATCCATAGACACGTAACAAAGACTATCCTGCTTGAACTAACTTGCAATCTCTCTTATAGCTGATCTATTCTATTCCATCATTTCTCTCCGATAGCTTTCTTTCTCCATTCATTGTACTAGCAAAATACAGTATGGAAAAGCAATGCTTTATCTCGTGTTTGGGGAGATAGTAATCTAAGATGGTATCTGAAGCAAGTTACGGTAAATATTGCTTGCACTGCCAAACATGATTCACAGTTTTTATTCTATTTAAAGCGAGTATCAATACAAGGTATGGGGCAAAGACGCATTGGTATATTCACTCTTTTTGGGTTTCGAAGGTTATTGGAAAATCAGAAGCAGAAGAAAAGAGAGGTAGGATGGCATCAATTGCCATACCAAAGTCAGATTCTGCTTCTTTTCGAATTTTGCTTGGTTCACTAAGGCATATCATTGAAGACGTCTTATGCAGGACTAACAGAACATTTGATCAGATAGAGGAGAGATTTGAAAGTTTTTAGAGGGTACATCTGAACGTGCTTAGCCCCAAGAAACAAAAGGGGAAAAAAAAAATTAAAGTAGCATGAGTGTCAGGGAAACATATTAGAAGGCAAAATGATTAGTGTCAAAAATTAGGATAATGTTTACTGGTGGAGGCTTGATTGCACAACACTTGACAGTTATAATTGGGTTAATTACTTCACTAGGCAGAAAATATGGAGTTAATTTTTTGACACATTGTTCACTGACATATTGCAGCACATACAGATAAGAGTACAGTTTATCAAAAGTCATTCTATGGATGCTGGTCCAACTTACCTGATCAGTAAAATACTGGCCGGGGACCTCCACGTCAACAACATGAAAGTCACGCAATACCCTGCTTTCTTCTTCCAGCTTCAACACAGCTGGAAACCGATCCTCAACATTGCTCTGGAGGACATTTTTCCAGTGCTTCAGTCGTTCGGTCAGTTCGGAAAGGGTGGCTGGGAATGTTGCGGTGCTCTCTGGATCAAGGTCACGTTCAAAATCCTGCTTGTACTCTCTTACAAATTCAACATGTTTGTTCACAGCATCTGCCGAAAAGCAAGCCCTACAAACTCCAGAGAGCTCCTTCTTGAGAGACTGGGGAACCTCTGCCGTAGTTGCAGTGGGGTACTTATAACAGCGGTGGAGCAGAGCATTAACCACGGCCAGTAGTCTCTCTTCTGGCAGAGTAACAAATCTCGAGCCAATTTCTGTGAGTAGTATCTGAAAAAACAATAGAGAACTCCTTTACATGTAGATATTATTTGATTCTATGGTCAGTAAGTTGGAGGAAAAGTCAGGTCTCCAAAGTCATCAATTCAAACATCGGAAAAGCATGTAATGAGCTTATTATACCAGAATCTATTAACAAAGTGCATATTCCTACAGGTTTATTTCGTCTAAGAAAGGCCGCCACACTCCCAAGAAGCAAAACGTAAAAATACATAGACAGGGAAAAGAAAAAGGTTTAGTAGCATAGAATGTAAAATTTTCAGACAAACATCTTACCTCAAGTTCACTGGCCAGATTAGTGTGTTTGCTTCTGAGTGTTTCCATTATATCCTTTGCAGCATCAAATGCACTGGCAGCAGAAGCAACTAAACTTAAGGCCCCATTACGCCTCAATGCACTCTGACCACCATCATTCATGGTTGAAGAACTCTGCTGCAAAGGTTGGTCATTACCAGCATGCACACCACCTTCAACAGATGCGGCCCTTTCAGATTCCTGCATTTGGGAGTTCACACCATCATGGGATCCAACAGCACCACCAGATTGACTTCCTTGATGAATCTGGTTGTCCGAAGATACAGAACTCCCGCCATGGCTTGCTGCTCTTGTGTTCCCATCAGCCAAGACAACAGAACCAGAACCAGTACTGCCACCAGAGGCATTTTGCTGCATTCTTTGCTGCGCCATTGCCATTCTGCCAAATTCAGATTTATTCGCAACATCACGGCGTTCGAGCAAATATGTGCGCAGCCAGTAATACAATGCCTAAGATTTGAAACAAAAGGTATCAAGATAAAAATGACAAAACAGACTATAAAATACGAACTATAGAGAAGCAACACAACAATCACCTGTGGATATACAGTGGCAACTTTTAGAAGCACAAGTTTGCAATGTGGGGCTTCTGTCCTTTGCAATGAAAGCAATAGTTGGGGAATCCAAGAAAGCCAAACCCAGTGCGGTATTTGGTCCAAGTACTTGTCAAATGCCCTTCCCACAGGTTCATTGGGAGTATCAAAGCTGAGTAGATAGAGAACACGAGCTAGATGGCTTCTAGAGTTGGGAATGCCAAACTTTATACCTTGAAGAAAGCAGCTAACGGCATATTCTAGCCAAATTTCGTCATGGGTTTCCTTGTAAGCCTGGAACAATATCAGATTAGAAATTAAAGCTATACACAAACCCGTATTACAACAAGAAACTGGATAGTGACTACCATATCACAGTAATTTCCCCAGCTAATCCACCCTTTAGGCAAATTCTTGAAAAGGCTTATGGCATTGGAGTATGCAAGATTGGCGCCTTCACAGTCATTTAGCTTCAATAAGAAATCTCCTTTGAGGCGAAAGATTTCTGCTTTGTGTTTAACAGGAAAATATTCCAGATTAGTAGTGTTTATTAATTTAAGTCCATTGTTAAGCTCTCCCTTCATATCAAGATAAGCCTTTGCTTGTTCTCTTATTTTGACAAAGGCCTCCTGCAACATGCCACAAGAACAGATGAGAAGGTTGTCTAATTGTAATGGAACATTTTTTTTTTCTAAAGAAGTGACAACATAAAGAATATATAGTTCAACGTACCTGTACTTCCATGGTTGAATGCCCATACATCTTGTCCAATATGGACACACAAACATCATAGGAACCCTGTTTACGAGCGATGTGGGCAAGCTTGTTGACGTTCCACGCCTTGTCACGGTAACCAAGGTGGTGAAGTTGTGAGTTAGTGGTACCAAAATCTTTGAATGCATCAATAACTGCATTATACATTTCATTCCTCCACTGAAGCAAATCGTACCATACAGACAAATTGTCCCACTCATTTGGAGTTCTTAATCTCCACGTCTCAAGGATGTCCTTGAGATCCGCGTATGCGTTGCCAGGTCCACCAACAGCAGAACTGCTGAGAAGTTTATTTCCATTAGCAATATCAACTATAATCCTAGCTGATTCTTGAACCTCAACCAGTTGCTGGAACTGCTGCAAAAGCGGAATTCTGGAATGAACAGACATTTCAGGTAACTGCCACCACTGCTCCAATGCAAGATCAACACCTTTTCCCACTAAGTTTTCAGCTTCTCCCACTCCATTCGTATTCTTTTCATGAAGAGCAAAATAAGCGTGAATTGTACGAAGTTTTGGTGTTTCTTCGACTTGAGCCTTTGGAATTACTTGATCTTTTAAATAGGCCCAGTCGGGCTGTTTCCAAAGGCTATCAAGTAAAATTTCATAATTTTCAACAAGTTTGCCAAAGTCTGCCAACACATCCCATTGACTGAGTTGACTAGCACAATAAAGCCACTGCTCTTCCCAAAGGCACATCTCAGCCTTTGGGACCGTGTTATTGTAAGTGCCTTGAGTTGCCTTATTCATGGCTTTGTAGAATAGGCTTTGGGCCCGCTGCCAGTAACCATGCTGAACAAGCGACAGTCCAGCCCTAGTTTCAGCAGTAATTGACTTTTTCTTCCACAATCCACACCTCATATCTTCTTCATTCAGCAAGCGGTAAAGCTCAGCCAGAGACTCCGAGCACTTCGTGTCATTCAAAAACAACATTACATGACTTTCCAGCAGACCCAATGCGATGTGCCATGCATTGTAAGTCTTTCCGATATATTTTATGAGTTCGCTAGGCATCCGAGGCTGAGGGTGGCTTAATTGGAGTCCTTCTAGAAGAGCTTGCACAACATTTGGCCTGCTCGCCTGCTGCTTTTTGTGATAGTCCTTGGATAGAAGCGCTATCATTGGCTTAGCAAGTGTTATTTGTTCATCCTTGTGTAACGTCACCCATACAATGGGAAACACCAAAACCCATAAATGATATGCAACATTTGCATCTGTATGAGCCAGTTCTCTCAGTGGAATGACAAGATCAGCAACCTGAAAGAAAATGTATCAAAAAGTCAATATCAAGGTTGAAGCTCAGTGACCAAAACTTTGCCAGATATCCAATGATCGAAGTTCAGAAAAAAGTTCAAACCAATCAGTGAGATAATAATGTTTTCGTGAACTTGTTAGCAGAATAATAAACTTCAAAGGGAACCAGCGTATATATGTCCACAATGCTGACGGCTAAGAAACGATGGACACCCCTAGGGGCAAGGTTTGGTGTTTGACAGCTACTGGGGCACTGACATGTCTTCAACACTGCCGGGGCACTAACATGCCTTAAGAGGCGAGAAGAAGAAGAAGAAGATGGAGAAAGAAGCAGATCTGGATCTTCTATTTGGAAAAGAAGCAGATCTTAACTGGCTATACGCTCCAGATCTGGATAAATGTTCATCTGAAACTTTCATTTGGGGGAAAAACTGCTCTTCTCCTCTTCTTCTCAGCCGCCGACATTCACGCAATCGTGCTGAAGTTTGCAATCTAATAGGAAAAAAGTTTGCAATCCTAATTAATCGCTAACCATAAACTTCACAATTTTACCTACGAAGTTTTACATATTTTCATACAGGCCAAGAAAATTTAAATGTGCAATAAACTCCAAAGTCTTACCAGTTTATTCAAATAAACCAAGTTGCAGTTTTGTCATTGTCTTTTGTTTGCAATTATATACTCAAACATACATGTTGATCTAAATATTTTGAGTGCTAAAATTGAATTAAATGATGTTGCATATGACATTTTCTCCATATATTAGCATATGTACGGATTAAAAATTGCTATAAAGTCCACGGTGTCCAAAGTCTCATTATTGGAAAATGAAGTGTCCGGTGTCTCCGTCCGTGACGGTGTTGGTCTCTGCCAGTGTCAGTGTTCGTTAAAACTATTTAGACTAACAGTCTCCCTAGCAACACTGTTGACAACCACCCTCAACATATTCAGAGCTTCAAACATCACTACAATGTTCCAAATGATTGTCAATGTAAGCGCACGTACCCGAAGTCGGCTCATCTCACTCATAAATTGCGCATGCTTCATCACAAGGCTATCAAATGTTAGAGGAGCCTCATCAGAACCTTCTAAAATATCAGTCACCATGGGCTGCATCCCAGAACAATCAGGAACAGAACCTGACACCACAAGAGGGGGGACCTTGGCAGAGTTTGGCGCAAGTGTAATGGGCTTATCCTCGACTAAGATGGCAAGAAGAAGATCCAGGCCTTGCTTGAGCCAGAAGACATCACTCAGAGCTTCCCAGTCCTGAATTTGAATGATGTACTGTAGTCTTGTGAACAATGTTTTCCCAAGAGATTCATGATAAAGGGAGAAGAACTTCATCCTGATTTCAGGATCTTTTGCCCTTAAACCAAGCAAAAATTGCCTCTCTACCTTTTGAAATACTTCTTGACGTAGGGAAAGAGGAAATCTGGAAGTCAATGAAATCATAAGTTTTTACATCCTAACTGTGCATTTACAGAAATTCAAATCCTAGATACTTACTTGTTCGAGTCAGCACAAAGTCCATAAAGAAGCTGAAGATATTTCCTATCCCACTCCTCTACAGCACTTGGGGAAAAGTTTTGCTTGTCAACTTGTGAGAGCTTCTGAAGGATTGAAACTACTTCCTTCGGAGCAAGGAAACTACTAGATGCAACAGGCATACCAGGCATACTGAAATCATCTTCAATCCAACCCTTTATTACATCCATTATGCAGAGAAGCACAGTATGATCAGTACCTTTCTCAGAGAGCAACGAATTTAGAATTTGAGTAACGGATCGTTTGCACTCCGGAACAGTCATGACCCTTTCAGTGATAAGTCTCAAGACAGATTTAAGATTAGCAATGACAACTCCAACATCAGCACCCTGACGAGAAGAGCTGACTGCAGAATCTGGATCCCCTCTCTGACCCTGGAAGAGAGCATTACCCGTGATATGCAGATAATAAAGCAAAGCACAAAGTGAAATCATTACTTAAGTAAAAGAAATAGCAGCATGACAAGAATGATCATATAGCGGAATGGGGGCACACTGAATTAGGCAGACTAGCTTTGTTTGATGGACAGATCTGTGAGAAGATGACTTACCGACACATCTATAGCTTTTATACTACCCTTCTCCAAAAAAAAGGAACAAATAATACTAATTAGCCCATTTTGACAGCAGAACCGGGATAAGAAGAAAAGCAATGAACCTTAAAGAGGAGGCATATGTTTTTTGGAAAAAAAAAAATTTTAAAAATCACATCCTTGTTATAGACTTCTCAGGGAACATTCTGCCCCTTCTCTTTCACACATTTTCACAAATCATCAAAACTTGCAAATTTGTTCTGTCTTAAACAAACCGATTGCTCAGTGGCCCAACAAAAAGGATACAGATTTGCCCATGAGCCGAGAATGTAACCTTAAACTAAACGGTAGAGATGACAATATTATCACACACGTCACAAACTTAATACATAGAAAGCCGTAGTGGCCATGTGACAGAAATGCTGAGGTGGTAAATGATAAAAATCCTCTCATTCTCTCTCAACCACACTGACAACAACACCACCTTCCCCTTATCATAATCCAACCCCCCACAGTGCATCAACATGAATATCCAAATCCTCCTCGAATTCACGATAATGGCCAATTGCCAAGTGTTTAGAAAGGTTTCAAAGAGGTTTGAATTGCAGCTCATAATTAATATTGTGAACAATTACCGAAATGAAGAATAAGAGTAGGAAGAAGGTAAAATATAAGTTCCATCCAATGCAGTAAGACATTAGAGAAGATACCACTATATTCTGAGATCACCCCAATTCAAAGAACATGGATAGCAGAATAATTTGATCGAGCGCACTAAAAATTCTGTACAATCAGATAAAACACTATAATTGATGCATTGTTCCTCTTGGTGATTGGCTTTTGCAGCCATAAGCATTGAAGATATTGTTAAGTTTTTGCGTCAGCTCCCAGAAATCAGTGTTTCGCTGGGGCTCCTGCCGCCGCGCTATGCACCCAGTGATGGTCTTCTTAGTCGTAGAAAAATGATGTGGCGGATAATGGACTAGGGTTCCGTACACATCACATTGCACGCTCAGTTGTTTTAATCAATGTTACTTGGCAGTGACTTGCGGATTTTACAATATCCGAACCCGCCCCGGTAGTACAAATCTGCCACTCCGCCCCGCCCCGCCATCGGGTCGACCGATGGGAATACCATCCCCGATCCGGTGGACTACAAGAAAATCCACCCCCGCCCCGATCCGCACCGAAGCAATGTAAATTGACCATCTGCAGGTTCTGTACCCAGAAACCGCACCCGCACCCTCCATCCCCTTCACCATAGACACATCTGCATAGATCCACAAACACACAAATCAACACCGGCGCACAAACCAACCACCGGCGAATCACCGGCGCATAACCAAGCACCACCGTTGCACGATCCACCAACCACCGCAATCACCAGTCACTAACACAACACCCACCGCCCAGTTGCAGCTCGGGAATGGGGGCAACGGTAACTTGCTGCTCTCTTTGATGCTTGCAGTTGTGCTCACGAGCTGATTAATTGAAATTACTAGTACTGTCATCAGAAGAAGGTGTGGCTGGCTTCGAAAGCAGACTTGTTCTCCCGAATCAAGACGGCAGGGACTGACCTTACTCATGGTATGACCTTCGGTAATGGGGCAGACAGTTGCTGGCTTTATTCACGTCACCGATTCTAGGGTGAAGAAGAGTGGTTGGGCGGCGGAGGAAAGCCTGAGAAGAGAGGACAAGAGAGAGGAGAATAAAGTCTAGGGTTTTATTATATATAACTAGAGATCAACGGCTGAGATTGTATAGAACTATATGTAGGGTTAGGATAAAAAAGCTGTCATATAACATGCGGGGCGGATACCGGGGCAGGTTAGACGAGGTACCAGATCCGACCCGCACCCGCAGCGGGTTTAAAATATTTTTACCATACCCGGTCAGAGTCAAGAAAACCCGCTCCTATAGGATCAGAGCGGGGCGGATATCTGGCAGGTGCGGATCAAATTGCCATCCCTAGTGATGTTGAGGCCGTGATGAGTCAGCAGTCCATTACCAAGTTTAAATGGTTTTTGTCTTAAAAGTGGAGGGGGTTTTCCGCAGCTGGAGTTGTTGGGGAGTGGGGGCACAGGCTGAGGGCTGTGGCGGTCTCAAATGTTCAGGGGGAGGGAGGGAGGGAGGGAGGGAGGGAGAGAGAGAGAGAGAGGTGTTGCCCTTTTGGAGCTCCTGGGTTACTCTGGTAGAGTTTGGCGGCTGCAACAGTTAAAAAAACGATGATTGATGATGGATAGAAACAAAGGGCCCGCCAAGGTCCTATTTCATTATCACCCATAGTTTTTGGTCACATCTTTGGCAAGAGCTACTTCACGTGCTAAATTAGACAGAAAATATCGATGTGGGGCCACAGAGCAATTAACTGGTAAACATGAGAAACAGATATACAAGTTTTGAAAAGGGTGTTAATTGCAAAAGCGTGCAACAGGAGATGAGTAGAGTAGCAATTAATCAACCAAAAGTTAATGGGTAATCCCTTCACTAGAAATTATTAACCAGATTACTTTCTCTAACGGTTTACCTAAATGAAGCAAAACATGGATCAGACTCAAAGCACTTAAGCACCAAATGTGAATTCCCGCATGAAGTGCAATAATCGTAACCGTAACAATTTGCATATGAGAAAGGGGAAAAAAGCATACTTGTCTCCCATAAGAACCAGTTGCAGATCCCATATCTCGTGCCAGGCGCTGAAGGACACGTACCAAATTATAAGGATCAATGATATTCTTCTGCACCTCTGCCAAGGTTCTAGTGACATATAGAACAAAGCTAATCATGTTAGCAGAGTTATCTTCACCCACTGTCTGAGGAGCTGCTATAGCAGCAAGGTGCTTCTGTATCAGATCATCGACCTTCGAATACAAAGTCTTGACATCTTGTGGGGTACTAGCTGCTTCTGAAGGAAAAGCAACAAAAACCATCTTCAACAGGGAGCACAATGACTTTCCAGCATCTAACATTTTATACTTGAAACAGGGCTCGAGAATCTGCAAAAAATGTAGCAGTTAACAAGTGATGAAAAGAAACAAAGAACAAATCTTATCACAGAACTGTAAGACAACATGGGCAGTTTTCCGGAAACTCATACTTGAGAAATGTGGTTGATGTTATTTCGAATGAACAAACGAGGTTGTTTCTCCAAAACCTTGTTCATAACATCCAGGCCCTGTGCAAGAGCTGTGGAAGGATCCTTTGACTGAGATGGTTGTATACTGCTTAGCAGCTTCTCTAGGTAATTGAATTTGACATTAGCAGTTGGCCACACCTCCAAAGCTTGTGATAAGAGCTCCAAAGCTTGTTTATACATGAGACTTGCTTCCTTATCCTTGGGCTCTATCACCAAGGCTACCTAATTACAAAAAGCAAAACAAATTAATCCGCCATGGGATGCAACAATGGAGCAGAAGTAGACGTCAGACTGTTTCCAGACTTTGTGGATGTCAGAAAAGTATAAATACAGAGATTCAACACCAAAAAAATTGACAAGCTCAAGGCAATGAAATATTTCAATCAGCAATCTTAAAAACATACAGGTATTTCTATTTTGCTGCAAAAAAAATAAAAAAATGTTGGGCACAAAGAAGAATAAAATCTGAACTATTTTATGACATGTCACTAAGTTACTAAGTTGACTAAGGTATTATGTCTTATTCAATAGTACTTACTCTTATAAGAAAATTAATGATCATTTCCTCCATAGCTGCATTAGGTTTAAATTCTTCATCAGGTTGTCCGGCAGATCCTGGGGTTTCAATGTTAGTAATCGATGAGGCACCACCAGGTGACATGACGCAAAGGGACTGAAGACCTGGTTCAACCTTTAATCGTTTACTTGGATCTTCAGGAAGTGTAGATCCATCCACTAGACGCTTAGGATCAGCTCCAGCAGAACCTCGGTTACATCCATCACTATTTTGGCAAAGGTGACCGTCGCCGTCAGTCACTACTTTCATCTCATTTTGCCTCTGCCTCTCCCAACTGACAACCAACCCAGCAAGTTCAATGGCAAGACGCCTGTTCTCTGACGTGGTATTATATGGCAATCCGAGGCGACTGAGAGAATTCACCATCTGAGGTACAAACTGTGCTCTGCAGCTGTAGAAGAGATCTGAATGGCGAACAATTAACTGAAAAATATGGATTAGATTGGGTATAGAGTGTCCTTCCTCCACCAGAATTTTCTTTGTATAGCGTATCCAGATTGGCATACGAGAATCACCAAGAGGCAATCTCCGGGGAAGTGCTGGCATTAATATATCAAGAGCTTGCTTAACTAACATTTTATTCTCCGGCTGGCAAGTTCGAAGGAGCGCTACAAACACCTGGAAAAGTATACTTGGAATCAGGACATATGATGCTATCACATATAAGTACGTAACAAGTTCTACATAACATTAAAAGTTGTAAAGTTAAACGGGTTGTTATAAAACATGTTATGACAAATATCCGATTGCATAATCTACATAACCAAAAGGAGAGAACAGAAACTGCACCGCATATCAGTACGTCGTATAGACAAGCGACCCTACATATGCACATTACATCCTGTGTTCAGAAGTGTTTCAGCAACCACCTCTGAAGCACAGGTGCTTCTATATGAGTGAAGCACCGGATTCGGGTACGCGGCGGGTGTGTGTCGGGTACGTATTGGATTTCGTTATTTTATTTATTTTATTCCGTATTATCGGGTGCAATACGGGTCTGGTGCGTATCGGATACTTATGGGGTCAAAACATAATTTTAAAAAGAAGTATCGGGGCTCAAAACATGAATAAAAAACCTAAACTAACCTATTGAACGATTAAGCTTTACCTGTGAAGAGCATCTGAGAATGACAGAGAGCTATGAAGCACGAACACGGGTGCAGATACGGGAATACGGCATTTTTTAAAATTTTAGGATACGGGTGCGGCGGGGATACAACAAATTTTATGAATATTTTTTTTATTATATACATTAGTATTGAATTTCTAAACAATTTGAATCTTAAGAATCATAATATAAGTATTAGATATATGTAAAAAAAAATATTAATATTTGAACCAAAGTACTGAATGTTTTAGGTTTAATGGGCTGATTCGTAAACTTTGAAGTTTTAAATCAAAATAGTAAGAGTTTGTTAAGGTTAATGGGCTGCCTTGTAAATATTAGAATTGTATGGCTGAACACAATAAAGTTTGTATATGTGGTATTACTTTTATTTCTTGAAGTACTGGGGCTGGTTAAGTAATAAGTTAGTAAGTGTTTTAAATGAAAACAACTCTGTCTCCAGCACATCGATAACATTGACATCACAGCAGGATTCCCCCTTATTCTTCTTCACCCCACATTGCCGCATGCTGCATGCGGCCTTGGGTCTCCAGTGAGTACTTCTTACTTCTTCTTCTTCTTCTCCTTCTCCTTCTCCTTCCTTTTCTCCTTCTCCTCCTCCTCCTTCTGCTGCTGCTTCTTCTCTCCTCTCCTCCCTCTTCTCAGATTCCTTGCCGGTGGTCCCAAAAGGTGGTCGCTGGAGTGGCCGGCGGTTGCCGGTGGTCGTTGGTGGCCACCAATCTGCCCTTTCCACAGTCTGATACACACCTGAGCCGCACTCAGTACTTAGGTCATTAAAAAAATAAATCAAAATATACAAGACACACACCCATGCCCCCATCTGACGCGCACCCGGTGCAGGTGCTTCACCCAAAGTGCCGCACCCGCGCTTCATATATATGTATATATATATATATATATATATATATATAGAGAGAGAGAGAGAGAGAGAGCAGCGGCAGCAGGACCGAGGAGGTGACCACCCGGCAACCACCTGTGACTCTGGCGACCATCCGCGACTACGGGCCCTCACCTCTGGCAGATTTGTGAATAGGGGAGAGACAGAGAGAGAGCAGCGTCGACCACCGGAGACGACGGGTTCTCACCTCCGGCAGTATTTCTCAAGAGGTAAAGTTCTTGTCTTCCTCTCTCTTTGCTCTACACTATACCTTCTGTCTTCCTCTTTCTTTGTGGGTTGTGGCTTGTGACTTGGGACGGTTGGACGAACTTTTTCAGTGTTTCAGTGTATGTGTGTGACAATATGCAGTATTTCCGTGTAACAATACAAAGTTTTTTTGTTTTCTATTTGTCTTTTTTTTTTTTTTATATCATCGGTTTGAACTTTGGAACTCTGTTACTTCTATGCAGTATACACTTTGATGCTACTTCTATTATGATGTATTTGGTGGTGGTTATTATGTATTTGATTTCATTGTACTATTGTAGAAAGGTTAAATTGAATTGCATTATAGATCTTTTTATGCAATTTCTTAAGATTCAAATAGTCCCTGTTTGTTTATAAATTCAATACTAAGTGTACATACTTAAAAAGTATATACAAAATTTGCTGTATCCCCTCCGCACCCATATCCTAAAATTTTAAAAAATTCTGTATCCGCGAATCAGCACCCGTGTCCATACTTCATAGGCAACCAGCAAAAAGAAATTTGGATACCAATCCAAATTAGAAATAAGAATGCAAACTCAAGCAAGTAGCTCACAGGAAGATCAAGTAAAATGAGTATATATCTCAAAATTCACAACTCTCAGCCCTTATATAATTGGTCCTATAAAGAATTTCAACTAGACGAATACGTTCTGTTAAATTTGCCAGGACATCGCAAAACGAAAATATTTGAAAAAGTTTTGGTTCCACATCTTTTAGAACAATATAGATATATATAAAGAGAAAGCCGGCTATGATAAGGAGTTTTTCTCTGTACTTAAAAATTGACTGGCAGTTACAGTGCATAAATAATAATGGTAGTAAAAATTCACGCACCGAACCACATAAAATAGAGTAATCACAATTTACAACCCCATTGGTTGAAGCTGTAATTGGTCGACGAGGCATGAATCACCATCAAGCTGATTAAATCAAAGTAAACCATCAACACAGGGAGGAAGTCCCTAACACAGGGCTTTCTTGGTAGCTTAGCCTTTTGCTCAAGGTTGAGAATGCGAGAAAGCCAACAGTAAAGACAATGTTCAACTACCATATATCTTCTTTTTAAAGAATTGACTACACGTGGCTTCGTCCAAAGCATAGCGCTAACCAACTGTAACATTCATCTTTCTAGGAGGCAGCTAAAAGAGTGTCCAATAGTAACAATAAGCCGAATTTAGTAATAAATAGCAAATGAATGAATGCAAAGCCACATGAAAACATACAATGTCTTCTTCTAATTTTATGGCATGGAAAAGTGTCATAAGTAAATTCTAACAGAGTAACCTGTTCAATGCACTAGCCTCGAAATGAGTAAAACAACCAAATGACAATCTACTAACACAGGCAACTCCCCCCGCCCCCCCCCCCCCCCCCCCCCCCCCCTCCAAAAAAAAAAAAAAAACCTCACTCATAAAAGAGACTCAAGGGCCAACATTACGAAACAGAAAACACAATCTTGCTCTCGTGGTGTCTTTCAATTGCATGAAGCTCATAAAAAAGATTTTTGTCAGAAAAAAGACGTCACTAATTTCTATGTAGGCTCTCAATAACTACCATGAAAATCTCATGTCTATCACTACATGTAACTGGGGTGAGGTGGCTTAGACGGACTAAGATTCTTTGCTAGAGCTTGGAGATTTATATTTGGCTTCAAGGCCTTTATTAGTTGATTTGAGGAATAAACTAATTTTGTCCATGTTTACTAGTCTAGTAGTATTGGAAACCCGATTTGGCTATCATCAACGTTTAGCTAGATTTCCAATGCAATTACCAAACATTGATGGTTGAATGCAAAACTTTGATCCGGATTATATTTTAAAGCTTTGTTCTCATTCTCTCCAAAGTCAGTGCGCCAGTACTGTTTTGCTCTTGTTCTCTTCTAGGGGAAATTTTGGAATGGCAAACTAAGTCAATGCATCTAGAAGCCAAACAGCAAGGTGGTAGAGACTCCAAAATGATTTCTTTTGTGTAACTCCCTCAACAAGACCCGAAGCAATAACTTAGATGAGAGAAGGCGAGAGCAAAGGAACTATATATAGAAATTATAAGGTCACAAGAATCTTGATCAGAACCTATGAACTATAGACATGTAAACAGATGGGTTGGAGGTATGAGCCCAGTGCACTAGGCGTCCCCGATTGAAGGGTTGGGGAGGGTTGATGTACGCAGTAATATAGATGAACAAAGAAGTTTCTTTAGAACAAATCCTAGATGATTAAACGCGGAAAAAAACATTACACTTAGCCGAGAGAGAGACTCAGGACAAGACAAAACCGAAGACCTTGAACTTCGAGTAAAGTTGACTTCGCAAGACGTGATTGAACTTCGAGTAAAGTTGACTTCGCAAGACGTGAACAACTCAATATTTCTTGCGAACAACTCAATATTGCTCATTGAATTTCGAGTAAAGTTGACTTCGAAGACGTGAACAACTCAATATTTCTTGCAAACAACTCAATATTGCTCATCATCACCCACACACATACCCACCCAAACACCCACACCTCTCTCTCTCTCTCTCACACACACACACCTCTCTCTCTCTCTCTCTCTCTCTCACACACACACACCTCTCTCTCTCTCTCTCTCTCACCCACCCACACAGAGACACACACACCCACACCCCCCCCCCCCCCCGACACACACAGAGGACCCGTGGCTTCACAAGAAATTCTATATTTTTCTACTCGGGTCATGTATGTAATCATCCCAATGGAATAAAAGTACTATTGCAAAAATACTGCAAGCCTATGATGTGATAATCGCGTAACACCAACAAATAAACAATAAAAAAGAATTTATATTATTGTTGGCAAGTGATTTTTTGAGGATACCTGTAGTATAATTTTCTCTGGGGCTTGATAGGCCTCCAAGAAGTGACAAACATTAACAAATGCCCACTGCTTACTAGCACTATCTTCACGCTTGAGATGATTCCAACCAAATTTGATAAGTTCCTTCCTGTGATGTACAAGGTCAGTCTGAAGATACTTGAGAAGTAGAGTGGCAAGCTGCAAAAGCTCTATCCTCAAAGGCTCGTCATAATCAGCAGAGACCTATCCAAAAAACAGTACATGTCAACATAAAACAGTTTTATCATACATACAACAACAAAGAACAAATGAAATCTTTCATAATGAATACTTTCCACATTAAGAACAAAATGCCTGGCAATAAAAATAAAAGCCTTGTGGGCCTCTTAACATATTGCAAGTTAATTTCGAGTTGGAGGTGTTAACAAAGAAAATAGAGCACGTAACCTCTAGTACATTAGGAAAAATTACCTCTTCTGGAGGATCGAGCAGCTTGTCAACAATTGTTTTAATTACAGCAGTGTCTACAACTTCCCAAGTCTGACCATTCTGAAATGCGTGAGCTAACAATGGAAGAATGAGCATTTGCATGACAACCACCAAGTGATCGTGCCCAAGTTGTTTTAATTGGAAAAGATTCAGAAAATGCAAGAGGAGTGTTTTCTTCATATCAGGTGGATAGCCCTCAGCAACCTGAACGATAACATAATAGTTAGCACGACACATGAAAACGTCCATGGGAAAATGGAAAACCACAGTTCCACACATTGTCTCCTGGAATAACTTACCTCAATTATATAAAACTCCTTTAGAAAAGTAAAATCAATGCGAGTACGAAACAAGAAGATCGAAAGTATATCGAAGAGAACATTGACTTCAGTTTTATCATGTCGTAAGTAATTCAGGAAGCATTTGACAAGCCATTTGCTTTCTTTCACCTGCATTTCATAAAACATGTTAAACATAAGATCCAAGACACATAGGTAATTATATATGAGAATGCAAGACAAAAAGCAACCAAAGTGATCAAGCAATAATGAACCACAACCTGACAAGAACATCAGACATGCCATGCCAGAGCATCAATATAAACTTTTAATGTTTCACCAGCTCTAACACAACAACACTGTCAACGAGGTCTCTACAGGTGCCATGCGGACCGGTTTGACTATCACGAGAGCATTACACACTGTGAAATAATAGTATTAATGCAGCAGCTTGATTTAGAGTCTCTTTTTATCTAACTTCTAGCATAATCAAATATTGTAAATACCGATGCAACATTAGGAGGACAAAATCTATTAAGAATTCATTTCCTGTCTCTCCCCTCTTGTCAAAACCCTGACCCTATACTATCATTATCCGATCCCATCAACTCCACAAAGTGTAGCACAGAAGTGGGCATCAAAAAGACACGATACGGCGTGGCTTTGTGTGTTTTGTGTTACATGCATAAACTTATCATCACAATCATCATCATTCGTCTCATGTTACGGCTAATGCTATCTTAGGTGACAAGTTCCTCGCAATCACGCATTTGTTGTTTATAGAGGAGAAAAGGACAAGTTTGAAATTTTATTCAGTTCTTTGCAATACCAACAGCATAAGTAAATATCACAATTTTGTCATGGTATGCTTGCTTCATCTCAGAATAACTTGACTCAGACGAGCATAGCTGCAAACTAGGCGGCAGTTGCAAAAGGAATCCTTTTTGTAGTGCAAAACAAATATCAAGACCAGTAGATCTTTAGAAGAATCTGCTAAACACACTCCACCAGACAAACACAGAGCACATTATTGACGACAGTTAGACAACAACATTTGGCAACAGCCTTGCAATACAGTAGGTTCCTCTAATCTGACCAGAAGAACATGGGCTCGGAACATGGAAACAACAAGGCTGCATACATCAAACCTTCTCAGAACACATTAATGCAGGAGCTCACGCAATGTGTTGCCCTTTTTAGCGAGAAAAAAAAACAGGCTTACATAGGGAAAAAGTCAGGGTACCATAACCATGTGGTCGGGAGAACATAAATATACAAAACCTTTTTTTTTCTTTTGGCAATCAAAACAGTTCTTCAGGAGTACTTGCTGATTTAAAACCATTAGGTGCTCATGAGCGTATAACAGTAAGAACCAACCATTATTCAACTGTAAAGAGGAACGGGAATTTGTGTTTTCAGGGTAGGACACACGTAGAGCAGAATTTTTTAACTTTTAAAGGGCGCAACAAACTTACTTGCACTAGATTCAATTCCTGCTCATTTTGAAGACGGGCAATTCTTGCAGGTGACTTCCACAGAAGAACTAGCGTCTCAAAGACAACACGATTACTCTGCAACCACCCAGGCATCAATTTAACCAAAGTTTTTATCAGAGCTAGCCCCTGGAAATAAGCTTCAGGCATAGCACCAGGGTTTGCAGCCGGTGGATTAGGACATTCAGGCTGAGGGGTGACAAGGCCATCATCGCCCATTAAAGTAGGAGCTGTCAAAGATCCCTGCAGATTTGATGCATCAGATTTCGGCAGAAATTCAGGAAAGGCACTTGAAAGTATCTTCTCTGGTGACTTGGCAAGTTCTTCTCTCAAAGGCTGGCCAGCATCTGACCGTATTATGTACATAAACCTAGAGAGTTTGGAATATAAATAAGGAAAAAACCTATTAATCTGATTGTCAGCAATAAACAAGCAATTTTACAGTAGCATTTCAAACGTACCGCCTGAAGTATTTTGGTTGACATAATCGAGAAAGAAAATAATCAACAGCTACCGGAGGATAACGATTTAAAAATTTTGTTAGCGGAAGGCGGTAGGGACTATTAATCTCACTGTAAAACTGCCCAGCGGGAAGTGCCACTTCCAAATCAATGGTCAATGTTACAAGCTCATCGAGAAACTTTCCTGCTGCACTAGGAAGCAAGTGGAAGAGATCGATAATAGCTGCAAAGTCAAGGAGATAAATCTAAATCAATGTATTAATACAAGCACGCATCAATGACGGGCAAAAATATGTGAAGATTTACCAGCCGCTATTTTTGGTTCTTCACCAGCCTTCCACGACTTCTGACACTGTGCCAGTTTTTCTGGTTCTAACCATTTCTTGAGGTGCTCTAACAATTTACCTCCCAAGGTAACATTGAACCAATTTGACAGAAGTTCAAGCAAACGGGCTAGACCTTGCAAGAGAGGCATGCTGAGATTTTTGGTATGTGCTAAGTTAACTAATATAGGCCTCAGACTGCTCTGCAGAAGTTCTTTGGGCATTCTTTGCTGTAGTATGACCTAACAGATGACACAGGAAGGTTATCTTTCCCAGTAAAAATTGATTAAAATGCCAATAACAGGCAAAGAAACAGCAAAATTACCACATTGTACCCAATATGGAGGATGAATAAAGAAGTTAGTAATAAGCAACCAAATTGTATTACTTGTTCCAAATTAGATGAAAAACAAACCAATATTTCATCTGCATTGCATTTCCCAACCAGAATAACCCAGAATGACAATAGAGCCACATAATCATTGATAATAACTAACAAGTCAGGAAAGCATACAAGAAAATGAATGATAAATATAGTGCTTTAAAAGTAACAATAAAATTTGTGGGGAAAAACCTGTCGTAGGCCCTCCTTGGCAACAACTACAATTTCTGGCGTCCTGCTCGTCAACGACTTAAAAAACATGGATATGATCTTGGCACGCAATTCAGAATGGTTTTGGGTTTTGAAATCTGCCCATGCCATTGCAGTACATAACAGCTCTATGCAAGCTGTGCGGAGCTTGCACAACGATGTAGCCACTTTCGGGTTCATATACTTCACAACCCACACAGTTTCATCAGCCTCAGCAATTTGTAGTGCTTCTTGCAGAAAATTGACTAGTTCTTGAGTCAACTTAAGAAGTGGGGGCCTCAAGGCGAGACAAAAATTTAAAGCTGTAACTGTCCCAACCTAAACAAAACAAAATCGAGTCAATTACGGCAATTAGCAATGGGTAAATATCAAAAGGGCCCAAACGATTCTCACCTGCTGATCAACAGTCCTTGAACGAAGTGGGCGCATTATAAGAGGTTGAAGCAAAGGTTGGTATAAAGGCTCAAGTAACTCAGACACCTCACTGCCAGTCCTACTAGCCAAAAGTGCCAAACAGGACTGCACAATTTTCCTCACATTAACTGAGGCATTGGCATTGAATAATTCAGAGGCAAGAAATTCAACAACCCCTTGGAAGCTTTGTCTGCGGGCTTCACTGTTTGCTTCATCAATATTATTGACCACACGAAGAATCTGTGTAAGCACCTGACTTGTCTCTTCTTGCTCTTTTGTGGCATATACAGGGAGCCTTTTAAGAACATATACTAGCCCACGGACAACCCGCACTTGAAAATGGCACAAAATATCTACAGTGACCTTTCCGACCAAAGCACCAAGACCCAAAACTCCACCGATTTGTGCTTGCCAAGTACTTCCATAGCAACAATGCAGAAGACGAGGTAAAAGTTGTTCAAAAACAGGAATTCGAACACTTGGAGGCGGTGAATAAACAGGACTCATTGATGGACTAGAGACGATCATCGGAGTACCAGGGCCTCCTCTCGACATAAGTACGTCAGTATGCTTTGAGCGAGCAAGGAACAGAAGAGTTTCAGCAAACACGTTTAATGCACTAAGGGCAGCTTTAGCATGATTCCTGTTTTCATCTGCCAGCACATCCACTAATGCATCTAAAAATATCAAGGGGTCCAACTCTTTTAAATTTGAAGTACTAACTCTTGGCTTTGAACTGACACTGGTACTTGATGGAATCAGAGGACCACCAAGTGGAGTGGAACTTGATGTATTGCCTGACAGATTTTCTAAGTGAAATATGATAGCAAAATGGCGACAAACATTGATTATATATTCGTCCTGGGGGTCATGTAAATCTGCTTCCGCACTTGCAGCAATGATGGTCATTAATAGTATCTTGAAAACAGATTTCTCTGCCATAAGTTGGGTCTTTGTCTTGACACCTAAGTCAGCCTACAAATAATCAAAAAGGGCGAAAACATTACTTAACAGAATTTCAAGACGTTGGCAGCTCCATGCAAATTAAGGATAAACTGCAACGATAGGGAAAGGAAGAATTAGAATGAAGCAAGACATGGAAAAATAATTGCCACAATATGACCGTGACCATTTCATGAACCACAACTAGGATGATCGTTAAAATCAAAATTGGACCTAGAATGAAATACATCATAGCAAAAACCATGGATCCATTATGCAGTGGAAGAGAAGCAAAATGGTTTGGCAGCGACACTCTGTAGAGATCTGAAAGCTTCTAAGGAATACAAGGTGAATTCATCTACAGTTTCAGATATGTGAAAAAGCACCATTTAAGAACTCTTGTAAAGAAGAATGCTGGCAACAACTATTAAAATCAAGGTTACAAGACCAGTTCTTCCCCTAGTTAGCTGTATCATTAGCTACCCCCATGAAGCACGCGGGTGCGATACGGGCACGGATACGGCATTTTTGAAAATTTTAGAATACTGGTGCGGCGGGGATACGCAAAAATTTATTAACATATATACTACTTGTGATAAAGATAATAGTATTTCAAACAACAATAAGATAGTTTTTTAAATTGGTGGGCTGATTCAGAAATATTGAAAGTGCATAGCCAAATATGATAATAAAGTTCACACAAGTTCTGTTATTTCTTGAAAGTATTGGGGCTAGTTTAAAAGATTGTCAATAAAGCTGGTACCTAGACATAACAAAGAGAAAGTTAGATATAGCTGTCACCCTCTCTTATAACAGCTGTCACCCTAAACAAAACCTAACATCGACAGATCCATGACACCTCTGCAACGAGAAACAGTCGCCGCTGCGGCCAGATGCCGCGGGTCGTCTCTGCTGCCGGATATCGCCGGTCGCCGCTACTGCCGGAAGACCATCGCCGCTACTGGCACTCGTCGTCTTAAGTCATTCCTTCTTCTCTTCTTCTCCTTCTTCTTCTTCTTTTACCTCTCTCCTCTCTTGAAGAAAAAAAAAA
Organism: Escallonia rubra; assembly: GCA_033065855.1. NCBI lineage: Eukaryota > Viridiplantae > Streptophyta > Magnoliopsida > Escalloniales > Escalloniaceae > Escallonia > Escallonia rubra. The sequence continues at coordinate 138,017 of JAVXUO010002303.1, forward strand.
AAATTTAGGTGCGTATACCTGCAGTATCCTAGCCCCACCTAAGATCCAGAAATTTAATTAATAAAAAAATTATTCCAGACACGCACCCATGCCGCACCCAGCACTGGTGCTTCACCCAAACTGCCGCACACTTCATAGGGTACCTCTAAACTGTTGCCTACAAAGTGGTCAGTCTTGTGACAAAAACACTTTGGTAACTGCTATGATAAAAAGATAAGCAACATGAGATAAAGCCGCATCAATGGTTGCAGCTTGAGTCTTAGGTGCATTAGGTTTACTACACACTACCCAAGAAAGAAGAGGGAAAGAGATGGAAGCAATTCTCAAAAGCAAGACGCTTGACAGTGTATAGGCTCTCAATTTAATTTTTGCAGAGAAAGCATACCATCTGCATTACGTTTAGTGCATTTATGTACTTTCAAAAAGTCTGTTAAATGCATTTTTTCAAGGAGAGATTTTCCAACTTTTGAAAGTTAAACGCCCATGCTGAAGCGCCCCAACAGGCAAGGAAAATCCGTGTAAAAATAAAAAGAATACAAATTGATAACCTTAGGAAAACTTACATCTGCTTTGAAAATCAAGGAGCCCGCCCTATCAAAGAGAGCAAGCAATTAAAAAACATGCATCACTCACTCCTGACAAAACTCAATATTCAAAATCCACAAAACAGAATAAGACCAAAGACTACATACAGAATAAAATCTGCAGCCAGTGGAAGAGGAGCTCTATCCACACAAAAGAAGGCCTATTTCTCGCCCTCCAAATGGCCCATATCAAGCATAACATCGTTGCTCATCTCCATTTCACCAGCAGTGATGATCTAACACAAGCATATAGTAGTGTATCACTGCAAAGTGCAAGGGCCTTTCCCCCACGCTCAAGCCAAGTACGAAAACGAGGATGCCCCCAACTAAGGAGATACCCACAATGGGAGTCACCACCACGTCATCAGTAAGTGATAGCCAATGGATGCAAAGAAAAACTCCATGGGCATATTCTGCATCCAGGCCCATATTTTTTTTTTTTATTTGCTTTTGTCAGTGAGGTCCCATTGGTTGTCGCCATCGGAGGACGTGGTCGGAAATACCGATAAGAGAATTCTTCCTCCCAAAGGACTCTAATATAGATATCCCTATTGACATTGCTCCCAAAAATAAGGATCATAAAGGATAATAATTGCAAGACTTTAGCACATGAAATACGCACCCTTTTATCTCGTGCCAGTACAGATAAAACCATCAACCAGTATATTTGACGAAAAACTAGGTACAGAAAATAAATGCGGTGTATCCCTTGGTAATTGAACATGATACATTTAGAACATAAGTGTGGTGGATCCCTTGGTAATTGAAAACGATACATAAATTCCTCTATAAGAAAAATACAAGTAAGATTATTATCAAAAAGTTGCAGCAAGGATACATCTGACTCTAAATGTATAACCAAACTAACCTTTATATCAAATGTCTCAGACCTTCTCCATAATGGATCTACTGGAGAAACCAAGATAGTCGATAAGTGCCTAGATATTAACCCCTCATCAGTAAGAAGTCCTGGCAAGTTAAGCTGAGAGGATAAGCACACACGAAGAAATTTCAAAGCTTGTCTTCGATAAAAAGCATCCACTCTGCTGTTCTTTTGCATGACGGCTGCTACAGCAAGATTTATACAACGATCTAGGGGTACCAAAAATGGGGTTGAAGGCTCAAAAGTGAGAATCAAGCGAAGGCCGTGCTCTGGGTTTTCCTTGCAATCAAGTGCAAGAGGCTCTTTGAGAAAGCGCCTATTACGACCCCCCAACTTGCCTAGGAGTTGCAACGATTTCCCGCCCCATGGGTACGGTGCAGGCCTCAAGTGAGACCATAATGCTAAAATCACCTCAGACATTACGTTTGCCATACTTGGTTCAAGGAAATCAGGATTCAAGCTATCTATCCAGAACTCTAGTGTTCTCAATGCCAAACTCACTAGGTCATCACTTCCATTAAGACAAGTGACCAAAGGCTTCATAAGATGGGGAAGGTGAGGCAACAATGAACTTAAGCGGGAAGGCAGAGTCAAGCAAAGCTCCAGCAAAAGGTCCCTCATATCCTCCCCAGTAGGACCCTCAAGCATAGCCAACAGCATATTCAAACAGGGTTGCAGCGAAGGGATCAAGTCCCGCAGTAAAAGCTCAAATTTGCCTCCAGCAAGAGCACGAAACATTGTACGAAGAAGTTGCAAATAACCAAGTGGCTTCTCCACTTCAGTAGCATTTTTCATGCATGCGTCTAATATAACAGGCACATGAGGCTGCAAGATACGTTCACAGTCTGAAGGAGCCTTGGCAACAGCGCCAAACAAAAACCGAAAAAGATGTAAAACAAGCTTTGCTGCAGGTGAATCCGGATGCTTTAGAACATCAAGTTTGCTGCTTACGAGGAAATTAACCAAAACATCTGCGAATGGTCGAAAAACTTTAGGAGCTTGCAAGAGCGTAGAAAAGATGTGGACTAGTTGAGAGTTCGATATCATAGACTCAAAAAGCTCCGGCATACACAATGAGAACATGTCCATAAGATCTCGAGGTTCCATGATGGCCAAAATCTGGGAAAAGAGATGGACCATTTCCCTCTCCTCATCCTTCTCCTTGAACAAGGCCAAGCAATGCACACCACTCTTTAACACACCGGAGGCCTTCCACACCTACCCAAAATCAAAGTCAGTCAAGCTAATCATGCAAATAGAGCGTCTAGGCAATCATTGTTCTAAAGATTAGCACCTCATCTTCCTTCATCCCCTTAAACGGCTGCGGCATGGCTGTATTGGATGGTGGCGGAGGAAGCATTTGAGTGGGTGTCCCATGGTTGGAAGGTGAGACCTAGACCCATAAAAGGGTATAAGCAAACGTAATTACACTAAACCTTTATCTCTATAAAAAATAGTAAAGTTGAGAAACCTGTGATCTAGGTAAGTGTGCATGTGTGATGCTCCAGATGATGGTCTTCATTCCTGGGGGAAAAACATACATCTGTTAAAGATTACTTCATGTAAGAAAGAAGTGAGATACAAACATTACACACATAAGGAACATCATAGTCAATAACAAACTTGTACTGTCAATAACAAAACTTCAATACCAAACAAAAAGGCACTCTTTGTTTAGAAGGAAAAAGAACAGGAGGAATAGTTACCCATAACTAATGTCTTAATCAGATGCTTACAGTCAGTGACTTCCTTAGAATGTTCAACAGGAACCTGCAAATTTAGAACTGCCTGCAAGATAGTAATACACCAAGATCATAAGGCGTAAAATATATGAAAACATGTGAATATGGATATGTAAACATACATACACACGCACACGTGTATATGAAAGCGACAATCTTCCCGTCCCTAAATAAGTTATCAGCATCACCTTCAATTCGCAAAAAGTTCAATATTGGATGCATAACTAAAGCTTAAATATGTTTGAGTTCCCAGCCTGACCCATTACAATGGTCAATTGGTATAATTTGTTTGTGATAGTGAAGTACAATTTCGGAAAGAATAAATAGGAAAGAAAACAACATATTTTATTTGGCATACATCCATTTGAAGGCATCACAATAACAAAATGTGTTTGCAATTTTATGGATCAACGGATGATTGCTCAAAGGAACTAGCTTTCGAAGTTACAACAAACCGCCACTACATCACTATCCATCAATTGTTCACACATCACTTAAAGCACTAGCTATCAACCACACCACCATAATCCCAATAAATAACAACTTCTCTAGGTAGAACTGAATCATAACAATCTATTTTGTTGGGTCCAATGCTACCTTGTTCGTGGTTCGCTTTGGTACGAGTACGTGGTCTGTCGAGTTGTCGGTGCAGGGTACTTGGGGTATAGGCTAAGACGGTTTGTTATTGGGGTCAAGGATTACTGAGGTCGATTTTGGTTCCCTTTGGCAGGATATATATACATTGAATATGAATTTATACACAAGTATATCTATACATGACTTTGCTTGCCAAGAAAGGTGAAGGAAAGGAGAGTATTAACATCTAAGTCGTGGCTGACTTCTTCGTACTAAATCAACACATCGTCAGTTTACCAAAATTTGGTAAACTAATTCTCGGTTCTCTACACTTTAGAGTACCACTACGTGCGACTGTAGGCGTGAAGGAAAATTGGGTAACTCCGGTTTGGTCAACTACCCTCGAGGCACAGGCTATACGGTATCCATTTTAAATTCTCTGGGGTATATGACATCAATGTAGACACACTCTTTTTTGTTCTTAGCAAAAAGAATGACATTTATCATCTGGAGTAAAACAGTTAGTGGCAAGATCATGTAAAGCAATTAAATCTACTAAGGCATTTTAAATAATATGCACATCCTAAACACAAAAGAGGAACATAATGACGGTCAGCACTTACTTTAGAAACTACCGCTATTTACAAAAGATCATACATAAGAGAAGCTACTGAAATAACCTGCACTGGCAGCTCGAGCTTGGACCTCAGTGTAGATCGGTCTTTTCCCTCTTCTCCCTCTTCCAGCAGCTATCACCAAAAACAACAAAAAATGGACACAATAGGTACGAAATTAATCATCAGTATCCATCACATTAACAATGGCTCATAACAGCATGGGTTGCAGTAAGGGCGTGGTTCCATTATCCTCGAATAAAAATCTAGCCAAACTATAACTGTAGGAGAGAAAGTTGTCCCCTAACACCATGAAGTATGCTGAACGGCTGACAAGAACATCAGCGCATTAATCAGATAATTATGATGTAATCAAGTTTTGATAAAAAAGTTATAGCCAGGTTTAAGCTCTGATACAAAATCATAACGAAGGACATATAGACAAAAAACAGAAGGACCTCACACCATGTGCCAAAGCCTAAGCCCTTCATAAATAAGGTTTTTGCTTCACACACTCGATAAAGAAAAGCTTTAACTGAGATGCTGTGGCCTCACACCATTTGGCAAAGTAGCAACTTTGAAGTGTAAATACATCGTCCGTAATCTTAACCATCCAAAACTGATGAAAGTGTTCCCTTTACAATTACTTATTTTTAGGGAAGATCCAAATCCTAATAAGAAACTGTACCAAAGCACCATAACAATTGAATAAAAGAATTTACTTAAAAACCCTTGTGGCATCTTTACATTTTCCTTTGTAGATGGATTTTGCTCCTCCCAGGCGATGTAGTGTTTACATATGAACCCCAAACTCATGTTCTTCAATCTCAATTCTACTCAATTGCTTTCCGCGCCACGGCATATACCAGGGAACCAATCATGCAAGCCAAAAATGTCACTTTTCAACCATGACCAACTACACAGAAGATAATTTTTTGAGAACTAATTTCACAATAAGCTTTCAAAGACTCAGACATCTCAACAAGTTCATCAGAGATATTTCCCTGAAATGGCAACCATCCTCTCTACAATACCTCAGTAACCTACTTCCCAAAACGGAAAGCTGCTCCTCACCTGATAGGAGGCCCTATTGCATTCTACACGAGGATTTTTGAACTCAAATTTCTTATTTCCTCTTCCTGATAAGCATAAACGATATTTGAACGCTTCCTGGTTTCATATACAGAATATCTCTTCTGAGCTCATAATGCTTATTTCTTGACACCACCCCCTTATGGAAAAGAGATGAAACCTGAATCAAGGATACACCCTCCCACTTTTATACTGGCCAACTAAACAAATACACTAGAAAGCCATAGAGGAGCCAACCAAGTACTCATTTTGTGCATAAATACATCAACTGTATAAGAAACCCAAAAAAAGGTAATCCTCTAAACTCCTCAAAACAAAAAACCATTAGTATGTATCAAATCTGGATTACCTCTCCAACTTGCACCCAAATCCAATAGTGAAATCCCTTACTCTTTCATTGTTTAGAGAACATGTAACGACCCAATCCACAGCCCCACCACTAGGTGTTGCCTCCCTCAAAAGGGTTAGACAATAGGTACTTGCCACTTGGTCTTATAAGGCCAAATTCTTTCTCTCTAGGTTCCTATGTGTGACAAGATCCAACTTAACCTTATATCACACATACCCCAGGACCTCCCCTAGTACACAGCCAATATGGGATCTCCATCCACCCTAATACACAGCAATTGTGGGATCTCACAATCCACCCTTACTTGGGACTCAGCATCCTCGTTGATACACTTCTAGTATCCCCAGGGCCACGCTTTGGCACATCGCCAGTACCCTAATGGTCTGCTCTAATACCATTTGAAACAACCCAGTCCACGGCCCCACCTTAGCGCATTACCTCCTCAAAAGGGCCAGCCAACAGGTGTTTAAGATTTTATTGACAAGGTCATATAAGGCCAAATTATTTCTCTCCCACTTCTGATATGGGACAAGATCCAACTTAACCTTATATTTCACATAACCCAAGACCTCCTCTAGTATATTGTCGATGTGAGATCTCCATCCACCCTAGCACAGAGCAAGTGTGGAATCTAACAATGAACCCAGGTTGGTGGAATGATCCCACACTTGATGTGTATTAAGGGGGTGGAGACCCCACATCAGCTATGTGCTATATAAGGTTAAGTTGGATCTCGTCCCACATCAGAAGTGAGAGAGGGAATTTGGCCTTATAAGACCTAGTCAGTGAAATCTTAAGCACCTATTGACTAGTCCTTTCAAGAGACGCAATGCCGTGCGATGGGACCGTGGACTGGGTCGTTAAAAAATAGTATCAGAGTGGACCCTAGGGGTACTAGCGTTGTGCCACAGTGTGGCCCTGAGGGTACTAAAAGTGTGCAAGCGTCGCTACGTCGCTGAGAGGGTGGATTGTCAGATCCCACACTTGCTGTGTACTAGGGTGGATGGAGATCTAACGTTGGCTCACATCAGCTGTGTACTAAGGGAGGTCCTGAGCTATGTGCGATATAAGTTTACGTTGGATCTTGTCCCACATCGAAAGTGGGAGAAAAGATTTCTCCTTATAAGACCTTGTCAATGAACTTTTAAGCACCTATTTGCTAGCCCTTTTGAGGGAGGCAACACCCCGTAGAGGGGGTGTGGACTGAGTCGTTAGAGAACAAATAAGAGAAACTTCTCGCCTTTTTTACCATCTCAATGAGAGACTTCAACCAAAAGATCAAGCAACTATAGAACTACTATGCTGAAAATAATTCTCCGGTTCGCACTAGTGTTTAACAGAAACAGGACCTTTTATAGACTCAAAATAAATAGATCGATAACGCCATGGATAGGAGGAAGGATAAAAATTAATCTCCAATGTCGCGCAAAGGGTGAGTAGAGGAAACACCAATGCGCTCTCAAACCAAATGACGAATGATCGCCAAATCGCAACTAACTATTGAAAGTGTTCAAGCTTTTGTATGACAGCTTGTATCTGCTTTTCTTCTTTTAATGATGTTAACAAGTGATAAGGGCTTATAAAATCAAGTGAAAATGCTATTGTATGCCAATTTGACTCATACTAATTTGAAACCAAAATGGAATTACTGACCCAACTAAGGCTCCCCCAAACTATTTGGGGTCCGCTAAAGTGGCTTACATACAAAGGAAAAGAAACTAACCCAGGTGACCATGCATTTGTATAATAGTGAATATTCTGTCAAGTGCTCCACAATGCGAGGATGCTTATACATTAAAGGTAGAAGTATCAACACATAGTAGTTCACCTCAAGAACAGATATGTGCATCAAAAGTACCCAAAATTGTGTTTATGATGAAGGTGATGCTAAAAAACTAGCATATAGAAAATTGAGCATGACATTAGAAAATCAGACAGAAATTGTGTACCTGAGGAATAGTACGCTTGAAGGTGCTAAATTTTCCTACAAAAGCATCCAAAATTCGCCCCTACAGCGTGACACAGCTTAAGTTATTAACAAGAAAAAAAGATGGAAACAACTTGAACTAACTGTACTGTTTAAGAGAGTGGAACACTAGCACAGTTGCACCAGAAAGCAGATCTACAAAACTTGTACCAATAAAATCCGTGCTTCATCCATGGATGGCTGGTCGACACCTTTCTCAAAAATTGGCTCTACCTGAAAATGCAAAAGAAGATGTGTTTATGTATACATATGCATATTAACAGGCAACTAGGCAAGTCAACGGAACGGAAACATAAATATGTACTGGTCTTGAAAGGCAGAGTTTAAGGATTTACCAGATTCAACATTAAGCGTGCACATGTAGTATGAATGCTGAGCGATAGAGAAGCATCGTGCATGTTACTCGAGAACAGATAAATAATTCGTGATAACTGCAACACCAGAATCAAGTGTATCAATAGTCAAAGTTCTGTTCCAGAACAATAGTCACGCAATAAGTGTGATTGTCCAGGCACACAGAAATAAACAAAGGCAATACCTCCCACTTCAAAATGAAAGTAATTTTGAAATAAAAAAGAAAAGAAGGGCCAGGCATAGGGAAACTAGAAGATACAAGCAGTAAGTAAAGCCAAATGTTATAATAGCATCATAATTTCATTTGCATCAGTGTAGAATGTTTTTCTCTTTTTTTAAACTCAGTTGTAATTGGCTGTATAAACAGAAATTGTAAGTGCGCTTTGTTCTCTTAATTAATGGTTGTGCTTAAAAAATCAATTTAAAAGAAATAGCCAGTGCCAAACCACTTGCCACCACCAACTTAGTCCAAAAACCAAGTAAAAGGAATATGGCAGTGTTTATTAAGAGATGTCAGGCAAAAGCAATACCTGTGGCAAGGAGAGATCACCCCGAACATGATGAACAATCTCTGCCAGCAGACTATACGCCAACGGCCTTAAAGTTTCAAAGCATGCACGGCCAGTTCCCACGAGGACCCTAGCAATTATAACCAACAAAAGAAAAGAACTTTCTGCTAAGCTAATATGAACTTATAAGGAAGATACTATGGTAATATGAGCATGTAGAGTCTGTAATAATAACAAAGTTAAATTGGGTCCAAATTTGGGAACTTCACTTTAATCGAAAAGCAGATCCGACATCGAAAAAAGTATTAGTATAGATCAAGATAATTCACATCAAGCAGTTAGAAAACTACTAGAAAAACAGTATCAACTAGTTTCCTTCGCAATACTGTTAGTTTATAGACAACCACCAACGTGGAAGACGTTAATATAAAAATAAGCAAATCTTTGTAGTGGCTGGAATAGCTAAAACAAAGGCTAACACATGCAGAGTCTAAGGTTCGTAAGAATTTTTATGGGCTTTCTGGACGCGTCTCGAAGTTGCAGTGAGGCTTGAGCTTCTCGACCATAAGACAGAAGACTCAACCTTCACGATGGCGTTATTAGATATCCCCCATTTTTTGTTTTCTATAAGTACATATGCATTACGAGAAAAAGCTCATCTAATCTGTCATGCCATCTAATCATCTCCGAGGAGGATGAAGTTACTTTTGAAACTTTCATTCTTTCCTCCATTTGTCAGCAGTCTTCTGTGTATTCTTTTTTCTTTATTACATCTTTTTAACAGGACAACAATAATTAGATTTCCAAATTTCAATGTCATGTTCTTGATAATTTGTGCATCCACTTTAGGTGCTTTTACAAGTTTTGTGTATGTCGCTGATGCATCGTTTTCTCTATTCGTACGCTTATTTGGTATGCTGGTACATTAAGTTCCATTCAAAAGTGTTCGACGCTTCGGTGGAACCAAGTATAGGCTATTACAGCCAAAAGAGTCACCTAACAGTTCAGTGTTGGCCCATTCCAAACTGACACTGACTATTTGTGCCAATATTGCATTAACATGTATCCCTGACATTATGGCGATGCAGCTTATTTCGCCTAGATTTCTGCCAACAAGCACGTTAAAGTGCTGATCCTGGACAAGAATAAGAAAACTAATTGTATTCGAGGACGGGTGTCAGTATAGAATGGAAGGGAGGGGCCTAATGTCGTGTTGGAAATGCCAACTTCTCGGGATACAGGACAAAAAGGCGGATGTGGGAACTAGGGCCGCGGTGAAGCATAAGTAAGAGACTCATTCCAGTTGAGGCGAGAAAAAATGGGGGGCACGGGAAGTCTGGTATCTGAGCCGATTAGTTAGACGATAAATACTTCACTTATCAGTTTAGGCCTATCCCAAAGTGGAATGGTAGAATAGAAAGAATGCAAAGCATTGTAGGTCAAAAGAGTAGATGACATGAAAAAGTAGATGAACTACTTATAATAGTGTAGTAATGGAAGTTAAACGTCAAAAAAGTACCTCTCCTCTAACAGCGTGTCGATGAGAGGAAATAAGCCCCTCTTAAAATCTGTCCCAAGAACATGTTTCAAGGCTACCAACAATTCCTGTGAATGCGCTAAGGTGACCACAAATTGTATACAAGAGGTAAAGAAAATGTAATTGAAAAATCGGAAGGCAAAGTTTTCACCTTTCGGATAGAAACGGAGTCAGAACATGTAACAAGTAGGTTCACAATACTTTTACATATGCTTTCTTCATGCGGCCTTATATAGTCGGCAAAACTCTTTAACAGGTAAGTTAGAAAAGAGACTGTCTGCAATGACCAAAAAAAGATTATGAGTAAGAGGTAAACACAAACACAGAACGCTTCAAGTGGGCCCAGACAGGGGGAAAAAGCAGGTTTGGCTGAAGTTTTTGTTCTTCAGCATCTTACAGAATAGATAATGTTTCCGTACCTGAGCTATTTTACTTATCAGCTTATGTAGTATGCTCAACACAGTTTATCATTAGGTAAACTACTTTTAGATTGGCCCTATTTTAATAAACTAGCTCATTTAGCTCGTTATCAATGATCTGAAAGCCGTGATAAAGGTCCTGGTCTCAGAATAGATGCAGCATGACGAGCCAGAAGTGGTTAAACTCAAAAAGTACAAGTATGCATCATCAAGGGCAAACACATTTTAATGTGTGTTTACAGGTGCTTAGAAAATAATTATGGTGTGATACACATAGACATGTATACACGCATTAGATATACTCAGTAAATATACTTCTTCTAATAGTATCCTCAGGACACAATAAACCTGTTGTAAGATTTATACCGAGATTGTAAGACTTGTACCCAACCCTAAACACAACCCCACCCCCACAAAGCCAACATAGGCAAAGAACAAAGAATAGTGCATGATATGCTACGACAGTTGATATCTAGAATCTGTGGTGGAACTCTTTGGTAGTCTTCATAATTGGACAGTCTCGGTTTGAATAACAAATTATAACTGAAAATCACTAGGCAATCAAGAAATTAGTGTCAATGAAACTTTGAGATGATGTTTGATTCATTTGTGACACCTCTTATTCGTTAGTAATATGCCATAAACTTGAACTAAAAGGTTTAAACTTTTTCATTCCTGCCATTATAATCTCTTCAGCTTACATCCTAAAGATGGTCCCTACAGTAATCTCGACAGGCCTTCCGAAAAAGCAGATTTGGAAAGCATTTGAAATATGGAAAGAAAAAGTATGCTGGAGCCATGCCTAATGCAAATATTAGAACTTCAATTAGCGAGATAGAAGGTGCTTATGTAGGGTACATTGCGCAAAAAAACTCATATGCACTGACAGAAAGAGCTTTTATAATTCCGGTAAAAGCTTTCATCCAGGCGACTCAAAACAAATAATGATCTCGTTGAAAATATGCCAGCTGCTCATCACAACTAAAACCAGAGCAAGTCAGGATACAGCTACGAGAAAATACATGAGCATAAAAAGCACTCACCTTAACCTGTGCACCCTTCAGCTCAATGAAGTGAGGCTTCAAATGGGGCGGAACCTTCTCAGGACCCGGAACAGATATAGCAGCGACCATCAACGGCAACAGATGTGGAATATTGGTCTGGACAAGCCTGCTGTAGAGCTGAAACAGAAACATAACCACCAATGGACTCTCCGTAACAATCTTGAACGACCGCGTGCTTGGATTAAGCTGCCCCGCCCCAACGTATGCCGAACCAGGGCCCACAGGACCCACGTTATCAGATAAGTCCATTGGCTTAACATCATCCACTCCGCCCAAGGACGTCAATGCCGATGAAGCAGAAGACGATGACGCCGCTGGCGGTACCGGCACCGCCCCACTTTCGAAGAAGTGACTCACGGTCAGCCTAAAGTTCTGGTAAATTTTGCAAACAAAGTCTAAAAACGGCTGAACTTCGTTCTCAAGGGTTGGTCTAAAGTTCCTAAGGAGATCAAAGATAATGCGTATACAAATGAGGCCATTCTCCTCGTTGTCTGTCGTGAGCACATGCATTGCGACTTTGAGGAGCTCCTGGACGAAGGGGCGGAGGACCTCGCTGTGCGGTAGGCGGTTGAGGATCTCGACGACGATGTTCCGCAGCTTGTGCTCGGGATTGTCGGTGAATTGCGGCTTGGTGACGTGGTACAGGATGCCGGAAAAGGCGCGGAAGTAGCATTTGAGGAAGTTTAAGTACTCGCCGGTGTGAGTGATCTCCAAGCTGTCGCGGACCTCCATCGCCATCTGCAGCCTCGTTTGAATTGCTGTTCCAAAGCAAGAGAAAAACATACACAATTAGCACGTTCACAAGCACAGAGTGTGAAAAAAACACACAGATAGAGGGGGGCAGAGGAGCGGAGGTTACGGAGGTCGGGTTCGATGAGGTGGCGAGAGTGTTGCTCGAAGTTCTGGATGGGACTCATGGTGGCGGAACCCTAGGTTCGGTGTGGCTAGGGTTTTGGGTGAGGATTTCGGAGTGGCTGTACAGAGAGTGGGGGTTTTGTGAGTCGACGAACTAGGGTTTGGTCTGGTGGAGGAGGTGATTTGAGTGGAAGATGGAAATTGAGGGAGAATTGTTGTTGGGAGAAGGTTTTGATTTGGTGATCGTCCTAACGGGGACTCTCAGGCACTGTCCCCGTCTATGGGTTCAGCGTTTCTACGACGGGGCGGGGAGGACCTGGGAATTTACAGGTGGAGGGGCTTTTTCGACATTTTGTCCCGTTGTTTAAGCTGTGAATAGTAGGATCACTTTGACACTTCTTAAAATTTCTTTTTTTTTTTTTTTTTTTTTTAGAATTGAGAAATATATATATATATATATAGGAACTGATCCGTTGATAACTCTAGCAAAATAGCACAAGTTGCTAGCATCTGTAGAAGGTCCAGATCTTTTTTTTTTTGCGCTTTTTTTAGTCCGTCCGCTACATAATTTTTAGACAAAAATACCCTCTAGTTTGAGGCAGTGCACATCCGCTACATTATGTAGCGGTTGATTGAGGCACTATTTTTCTGACTTTTTTTTTCTCTTTATCTGTCCTTTCTTTCTTTAATTTTCTGACTCTCTCTCTCTCTCTAATCTCACCAACAAGATCATGCCTTCTGAACTCTTCACCCCTCTCCTCGAATCCCACCAAAGCAAACTTAAGCATATCCGAATCCAACAGCCTCTCTGCAACATACAACTACCACCCGCATAGCTCTTCTCCTGTCGATTACAATGATGTTTCCTCCACGGCGCTCTCAAACATCAACATCGTTGGGTTTAAGCAACGTTGCGCTCGTGAACCAGCCTTTTGCCCAGGACTATATATAATGGCAACATGGCGCGCTTTCCACCAGTGTGGTGCCCTAAACCAATCAAGCCTCTTTGGTTATCGATACTCTTGTTATGGGAAAAAGCAACCTCTCAGAAAGGGAAACTTTTGCTGGAAGTTTTGGAAGCAGGTCCAATTATGCACGCACTTCTTATTGCTAGACCACATACTACCTATTTCAGTCAGATGCTGAAAATGTTGAATAGAAGACGATAGTAAATTTAGCCCGCGTTGCAAAACTAGTAAATCAGCAACCATATGCTCAGATGCATGTCTTGTAATTGTGGATCTTCTCAGATGATGTTGACGTCACTGTTGAGTTTTGGCAGTAAACCTTCAGGATCAAGTGCCGACAGTGGGAGGTTGGTATATGGAGGTTCTACTGCTAGTAATTGTAATGCTTCAGTGGACAAGAGGCAAAGGCTTCAAAGAGAAAGAGAGAGTCAGAAATTTGACGGGAGAGAGATAGAGAGAGTGTCAGAAAATTAAAGAAATAAATGAGAGATAAAGAGAAAAAAAAAGTCAGAAAAGTAGTGCATCAATCGTCCGCTACATAATGTAGCGGATGGGCACTGTCTCAAACTAGAGGGTATTTTTATCAAAAAATTGTCCGCTACATTATGTAGCGGACTGACTAAAAAAAATGCAAAAAAAAAATCTTGACCGTCCAGAGATCGAGCGTGGACGGCCAAATCGCGCTAGCAACTTATCCTATTTTGTTAGCGTTATCAACGGATCAGCTCCATATATATATATATATATATATATATGGATTCGATTGAACCAGCTTTAATGAGCAGCAAACTCTGAATCCTATAATTTTTTAATTTTACTAAATTAAAAAAAAATGTCAGACTCCTATTAGATTTTCACCTCCTAAAACTTCCTGTAACTACCCACGATTCTCTTCCTAAAAAGCCTACATTCTCATGTCACACAGTTAGAGTTCTTTTCTTTTTGTGCTTCCCTTTCTTTCTCCACTTGCCGACAGTTCTAAATCCCATTATTCATATTGTGGGTTTGCTCAAAATGGTCTTGGGAGAATTAAAGGTGCTTAATGGTTGTTTACGGTGGACAAAAGGTATCTAACTGTGGTTCAGTGGTTGTTTATGGTGGTCAAATTTAGTGTTTTCTTTCCTCTTCAGTGGCTACATATCCTTTTTGCCGTTGCCCACCATCATGCCATCTTTTTGCTGCTACCCACCACTGTGCCATCTATTTGTTGTTCGTATCTTTTGAGGGTTTTCTTGATTAAATGAGTGGTAGGTTGCTTATAGTTAAAGACTGTTGAGTGTTATAGGTGATTTATTTATCCATTTGCTTCATACCAAGATTTGGTGTTAACTGTCTTTGATGATTAATTGTTGAATCTATGTTAGAGGTGATAGATTTATGTTGCTTGGTTTGCTATGTGATTTATTAGTTTTTTGTTGGATCTATGATCACGTTAGTTGAAATGATGGCTTAGCTATACAGAGTATATTTTCGATGGACTGATTCTTTTAATAATAGACATTTAAATATTTTTTCGTTCACATGTTCTTGGTTTGATTACTCTTATATTTTCTTTTATGATACCGGTCACTTCATCTTCTCAAAAGATAGAGTAATTCACACTTGATTGTAATTGTAACGATGAACTCTTAAATTCTAATGTAATTTACCAAAAAGAAAAGAGATCGAAATTTACTAAAATACAAATGAACACATTTTTTACTAATTTTGCAGTTTATTTAAGTTTGTGTGTGTGTATATATATATATATATATATATATATATATATATATATATATATATATATGGTTAAAGTAGCTAAAGGGAGAAAATGAGATCATGGGTTAGAGGTTATTTTGTGACCAACGAAAATTTAACACTTATTTAGCTTAATGTTAAAATTATAAGAATTCAAGAAAATGAGAGTAGAGATTTGAAAGGCATAAAAGATGCCAATCAAATTCAAATATATAAAATAAGATTCTCCAATATTGACAATATCTAGAATTTATAATCACTGTGATTTTTTATTTTCCGTTACAAGTAAAAACTAATAGCTTCAGTCATGGAAGAAGAAAAAGTTATCACATTTCTTAGTTGGAAATATATGAGGCCATGAAGGTGGGACTAAGTGGAACAGAATAAGTGATATCTCAACAATTAGACTTTATGTCTCCCTGTTTAATTTAATTATTTTTTTGGCTTTTTAATATTGGTTGTACCTTTATTTGTTAACCAGTTGAAAATTTTAGCATTAGTATTTATTTTATGTTTTACTACTTTAGTGCAAAATTCTTGACTTAGGGTTCTAAAAGTAAAAATAGAAAATAGAACTTATATATTTTAGGTTATCATAAACGCACAGTATGAAAGATATTTCTGTTTTGTATTTCAAGTAATGTTAATATTAAAGGCAAAAATAAAATATGTGAAAACTGTAGCAATGGAAAGACAAATTGTTGCTTAACCAATATAGACATAGGAAATGAATGCTTAGAAATAGAAGAAATAATAGAAGATGAAAACAACATAGATAATATAGATCTAGATATTTATAGCCTAGACAAAATAAGTTATAATTTAATAAACTACTTTGCAAATAAAAATGATATTCTTAGAGCAATAGACAAACTCCCATTCATAGGAGAAGATCCTATTAAACGATGGGATTTAAATCAAATATACTGTAAGCTAGATATTATAAACCCAGACTATATTGTTAAGACTGCTAATATAGAAGCAAGTAGTTTGGATACAGAAGATTTTAAAATGCACATTAAAGATTTAACAGAATTAAAAGTAATAAGACCAAGCAATAGTCCCCATAGATCTGCAGCCTTTATAGTTAGAAATCATGCAGAAATACTTAAAGGAAAAAGTAGAATGGTAATAAATTATAAAAGGCTTAATGACAATATAAAAGACGATAGTTAGAATATACCTAATAAGACATTCCTTTTAAGTAAAATACAAGGCAAGAAAATATTTAGTAAATTTGATTGCAAATCAGGCTTTTATCAAATCAAGATGTGGCCAGAAGACATTAAATGGACAGCATTTACTACACCAGAAGGCTTATATGAATGGTTAGTCATGCCTTTTGGTCTTAAGACAGCACCTAGTATCTTCCAACGTAAGATGGATGATATTTTTAGACCTTATAATAATTTTATCTTAGTATATATAGATGACATTTTAGTCTGTAGTAAAAATGAGACTAAACATTTGTCCCATTTAGACTTAGTTTTTAAACTTTTTGACAAACATGGTTTAATCCTTAGTAAAAAGAAAGTAGAATTATTCAAAACAAATATAAAGTTTTTAGGAATGGAAATAGGTAATGGCAAGATAAAATTACAAGAGCACATAGCTAAGAAGATTTTAGATTTTCCTGACAAATTAGAAGGATTAAAACAAATCCAGGCATTTTTAGGATTAGTTAATCAAGCTAGAATGTATTTTAAAGATCTTAGTAAATTAATAGGTCCATTATACAATAAGACTAGGAAAAATGGACAAAGACATTTCAACACAGAAGACATTAGATTAATTAAAACTATAAAAGAGAAAGTTAAACAATTACCAGACTTATATTTACCCCTAGACACAGATTATCTAATAGTACAGACAGATGGATGCAAAGACGGTTGGGGAGCAGTCTTATACTGCAAACCAAATAAATATAGTAACAAAAAAGAAGAAAGAATATGTAGATATGCTAGTGGCAAATACAAAGAAAGTAATCAGTATTTAACAAGCTTAGATTACGAATTACTAGCTATAGTTTATGCATTAGAACATTTTAAAGCTCTTTTAATTTCTAAACATGAATTTTGTATTAGAACAGACTGTGAGGCCATTGTTAGGTATAACAAAAATAAAGACACCAGATACACTAATAGGTGGTTAAAATTTATGACCTCATTAAGCAATTATAGAATAGATAAAATAGAATGGCAACACATTAAAGGAGTTGATAACTCCATTGCTGATTTATTATCTAGGAAAATTCTATCTTAAGATAACTTCAGACAAATAGATAGACTTTTATCTTATACAAATTTTAGAATAAGACAATCTTCTTGTTTCATTACAGATGGCATCTTCTTCAACATCTTCATCTGCACAGACTAGACAAAACCAGGCAAACCAGGCAAACCCTGTTTTTCCAACTCAGTTTATCAGCTATGTTGATAATCTTGGCCGAAACAGGATTAATTTTAATGGCAATAATTTAGAAGTTTTACATGCTGGTTCCAGGTTTCAGGTCAAAGACCATAAAATTGGTCCTTTCCCTGTTAATCAGAGAACACTTTTAGACAACCTATGGCAATCTTTTGTTAAAAAAGACAATGGGTGGTTTGTCAACACGGTTAACGCTTTGGCAAACTAGACCACTTGCTTTTAAGAAAAGACCACTTGCTTTTAAAAAAATCGCATTTTGACATACAAGTAGCACAGCTTAAAGCACAAATACAAGTTTTAGAATTAGAGACAAATGACTGGAAACAGAGATATACTACTCTCCTTTCCACCAAGCAACAGGCATCAAAACCCAGTGTTTCGGGTAATAAAGAAACACCTAGTCTGGATTCACAGGCATCCAGTAAAGACAAATCAAGTCCTGTTACAGTTGGTAATTTACTCAAAATTACTGAAAAACCCGTGTGTTCGGGAGAAAAAACACCTAGTCCAGTATTACAGGCTACTGGTAACGACTCTTCAATTTGTCTAGAGCAATACAATATTCTCTTTGAAACTTCTCTGCTTCATGCAATCTCACTTCTCTCTGTAAATCAAATCAGTTCTTCAACTCAAGTACGCAACAATCTTTATTTCAAGTAAGTTCATTCTCTAAACTTGTTTAACATTCTGGGGTGAAAACGCTCAATGGCGAAACACATTCTATGAATTGAAAAGGAACATTTCTAAGTCTAATATGACTAAAAACATCCTAATAATGTTTTGATTCAAAATCATATGGCATTTACTTGGGAAAGAGAGACTCTTTTAAAAAAAAATTGTTTTGAAAAATGATTATGTTTACCACAGGTTTACCTAGATCTAAATCAATTATGCTTCTAAAACGAATTGCCAGAGTCTTCTTTAAGGGTTTGAAACAAAAGTGGGAGCGAGTCGTTCAGGGCTATTGCCGAGTGATGGCGTTTAAAGCCCGCAGACTAACGCATGCCCTGAGTTTTTACCTTGAAAGAAAGCTTTGTCGGTTCAACCCAGCATCCTGAGATTTACTCTAGACTAGATCTACCAGGCATCCTGAAGTTTTGAAAAATAAAATCTTCTACAAAGACTCTCTCTCTCTCTCTAAGTTTTTGCCCTATCTTTTTTGAATCTTTTCAATATTCCGCTGTGTTTTTATCTATATTATGCTTCGTCCTTAATGGATCACGGTCCAACCGGGGACTCTATCCCTTTTGAATGATTAATCTACTGATACCAGACATCGGTATGCCTTTGGCAGGTCCGCAAGGATTGACGATTGGTTTAACGAAGTAGACAAAATCAGAAAATCTTGGGATTTGTTCTTTCCGGCCAAACCCCCCCCCCCCCATTTTGGTATCAGAGCCATACCTTCATTGGCTTTGAAGAAATGTTCACTTAATAAAGGAGAATGTTAAGTAGTCAAAGAGCAAGTAACCCCTTCTTATCAATTATCATGAGTAATTTACCTAGACCTGCGAATCCTACGTTTTATTCTGCTATTACTGAAGGCAATGAAGAATATGCTATAGATATTTCGCAATTTAATACTTTCTTTTCTACAATAGAAGAAATAAATGCACTAAACACTAGTCTTAGATATTTCTTAGACACTGGCAGACATCCTATAATTCTAGATCCTCTTACTTCTTTTCTAAAATATACAAACCAGATAGATCATTTTACAAATAGACTAAATAATTATTTAGTTAGAATGATAAGACATTATATAGCTCAAAAAGACGTTTCCAATAATCATAAATATTTTACTAGATATCAAGAACAGACTTTAAGAAGACGTTCTAGCAATCAGACAACTAGTAATATAAATAATAATGACCAGTAATAGTTCACCAGATAGATCCAGTAGTCCTAGACAAAGACAACCTACATATATTAGTAGTTCAGAAGACCGTTTCGAAGCAAATTACGTACAATTCCGTAGATTTTTAGTAACACTAGAAGTAATTGATGACACAAATGATTTAATTAGATCTCATATAGCTGCTAATACATTACCACTAAGGTATAATCCCTTAAGGAGTTACATTAGTACTTTTATAAACGTTTCTGCTATAACCATAGGTATAGACACGTACTTAAAACAAATAGTAGAATTTTATATATATTATAAAGACATTAAGAATAATGATTATTACAGTAGAGAATTTTTGAGACTTAGAATCACTAGACCCCATTTTGATAGATTTAGAGCTATAATAGAAAGACAAGAATCTACAGCTTTAGAAAATTTAACAGAACATATAAATTTCTTACAAATTACAAGCAATATAGAAAGCACCGATTCAGATAGTTCTAGTGATAATGAAACACCCAATAGCTTCTTTAGAACAGATAATAGATATTGATAGACAAATTGAACAGTTTAGACAAAACAGATTAGATTTAATATCTCCTCAAATTTTATATCAACATCATTCTCAGTTAAGTCAAACAAGACTATTTATGCATTATAGAGAAACACAAAATAGATGTGTAGGAGAAGATGTAGCTAGTATAAATTTAATACACCCAGACTCTGAAACAAAATTAATTAGAGGAAATTTCAATTTAACACATATAGGCTTAATAGTCATAGGCGTAAAAGGATTAACTAGAAGAGATACAGGAGCTAAAGTATTTTTAGCCATAATAGACGATAGATTTTCTAGTGAACAGGCAATAATAGGAGCCATAGAAGTAAATATGAACAACAATGGTGGCATATTTTACTGTGCACCAGATTTTTGTATAAACACTTGAGACTTTGCAAAAAACATTAAAGTTAAAATAATGACTAAAGGTTATGAAGACTTTCAACAAGGCAAAAATCTTTTAATATGCACTACTTTTATAGGAAAGTTAACACAAAACAGTCAAGTAGGATATAAATTAACCATAGATGACACTGCAAAGTTTATAATAAATAGAGGAATTAGATTATTACCTCCCTATAAAGTTGATGCTTTAGAAAATTCAGGACAAGAATGGCAAGTAGATAAACTACTAGAAACAAGCTCAAACAATAGTATTATACCCACAGACAACTTTTGGTATAAAAATGCTTCAGGAAGAATGTCAGTTAGATTTTACTAATTATATCGAATCAAATACACACCTAGGAGACCAAGGCATTCAAGAAGAAGAGTAAAAAATGTATAGTTATAAAGACTTTGATATCTTAAAAAACTTAGATATAAAAATCCTTAATCAATCCATAGGAACAACTTTTGTAGGAAAAGGATTAACTGTAGAACAATTACAAAAATTCTTAAGTATTACTGAAAAGGAAGACAACCTAGATATATTTAATCAGCCAGAATATATTACAGAGCCTAATCTAGATTTTACTATTCCAGACAACTTAAAAGATTTAGAAGTTAGCTTTAATCCTTCCCATACTGCTCCAAGCATAGACAAAGTAGAACCTGAAATAGATTATAAAAAAGACTTAGATCAAAAGATCAACACAGCTATAAAAGAAATAACTAGAATTAGAGAAGAACATAGAACTTTAGAAAATGACAATAATTTATTAATAGAAGAAATGGATAAAATATTAGATTTATATGACACAGACAATTTAGATAATATAGATTTAGAACAAATAGAGACAAATTCTATAGAAACCCAAATCACAACAAACAATATTAAGTATAATCTAATGAATGAAGTACCTTATTTCCTTATGGAAGAAGGAGAAACTTCAGGCACTACTAATAATAGAAATGATGATGGATGTAGATTTTATACCACACAACCCAATGTAAGACCACGTTATCCTTATGGTAACATACCAAGAAATAGCGCAAACATAGACAATAATAGAACAGAAAGACCCAATTATAGACCCAAAGGTAAAAGACATCCTTTAGAACAAAATTTTAAAATCCAAAAGGCAGCAGACCCTTTTATTTTAAACATAACAGCAATAGATCCTCAGCAAAGAAACAATTATATACAAGTATGGAAAGATGCAGTTGTAGCAAACTTTATAACCAAACAATCTGACAATTTAGAAACAGGCGAAGAAATGATAAGATACATGATACAATTTTTAGGTCCTATAGCTAAGGCTAACTTTGAAGAATGGCAAAAGACTTATCCAGACGATTTAAAACAAATGGCAGATTTAGGACCAAATCCTTATAATTTCGTCAACACTATACAATTAATTTTAACAGGTAGAAACCCTAATACAGGAGATACATTAATACAGACCGAAGCAGCTAGAAAATTAGAACAAGTACATCTATATAGTTGGCATAATATAAAACCATTCATGCAAGAATATTATTACTTTGCTTCACAAAGTGGCAATATTTATAAACCAGCTGTAGTAGATAAGTTTCTAAACAAATTACCAGGCGCTTTAGGAAGAGAAATATATGAGGCAATTAAAAAACTTTACCCTAGCACTACTTGGACACCTTCTTTAGGCAACGTATTTGAACGTGTTATAGAAATATTAGTATCTAAATGCACTAATATACAAATAGCTAAACAATTGAAAAATGAAACTAGTTTTTGCAAAGAAATATATACACCACAACACTATGGTCAAGAAGAGTCTAGACCAAAATACAATAAGAAACCCTATAAAAAATATAGACAACCTAGAAAGACATATTACTTAAGAAAAAGTAAAGCTAGAAAACCTTTCTTAAATCCTAAACATGTTAGGAAATATGACACTAGAAGAATATACAAAAATAAAATTACTTGTTACTCCTGTGGAGAACCAGACCATTTAAGTTCTAATTGCCCTAGAAGACATAACAATAATAATTTTAAAGCTATGATAGTTAACAATACAAACGAAGACCTACTAGAAGTAGATGAAACACTTAGTGATACAGAAAGTATATATAGTATTAAATCTATAGATGAATACATAGAAGACAACCTCTCTATAAGTAGTGACGAAGAAGAAGAAAACTTTCCAATAGAAACAACAGACCAACTAGATACATTCATAAATTCTCTAAGAAACACAGAAATATACAATTTTAAAGGCTCTGATACCAAAATGGGGGGGGTTTTGGCCGGAAAGAACAAATCCCAAGATTTTCTAATTTAGTCTACTTCGTTAAACCAATCGTCAATCCTTGCGGACCTGCCAAAGGCATACCGACGTCTGGTATCCGTAGATTAATCATTCAAAAGGGATAGAGTCCCCGGTTGGACCGTGATCCATTAAGGACGAAGCATAATATAGATAAAAACACAACGGAATATTGAAAAGATTCAAAAATGATAGGGCAAAAACTTAGAGAGAGAGAGAGAGGCTTTGTAGAAGATTTTATTTTTCAAAACTTCAGGATGCCTGGTAGGTCTAGTCTAGAGTAAATCTCAGGATGCTGGGTTGAACCGACAAAGCTTTCTTTCAAGGTAAAAACTCAGGGCATGCGTTAGTCTGCGGGCTTTAAACGCCATCACTCGGCAATAGACCTGAACGAATCGCGCCCACTTTTGTTTCAAACCCCTAAAGAAGACTCTGGCAATTCGTTTTAGAAGCATAATTGATTTAGATCTAGGTAAACCTGTGGTAAGCATAATCATTTTTCAAAACAATTTTTTTTTAAAAGAGTCTCTCTTTCCCAAGTAAATGCCATATGATTTTGAATCAAAACATTATTAGGATGTTTTTAGTCATATTAGACTTAGAAATGTTCCTTTTCAATTCATAGAATGTGTTTCGCCATTGAGCGTTTTCACCCCAGAATGTTAAACAAGTTTAGAGAATGAACTTACTTGAAATAAAGATTGTTGCGTACTTGAGTTGAAGAACTGATTTGATTTACAGAGAGAAGTGAGATTGCATGAAGCAGAGAAGTTTCAAAGAGAATATTGTATTGCTCTAGACAAATTGAAGAGTCTTTACCAGTAGCCTGTAATACTGGACTAGGTGTTTTTTCTCCCGAACACACGGGTTTTTCAGTAATTTTGAGTAAATTACCGACTGTAACAGGACTTGATTTGTCTTTACTGGATGCCTGTGAATCCAGACTAGGTGTTTCTTTATTACCCGAAACACTGGGTTTTGATGCCTGTTGCTTGGTGGAAAGGAGAGTAGTATATCTCTGTTTCCAGTCATTTGTCTCTAATTCTAAAACTTGTATTTGTGCTTTAAGCTGTGCTACTTGTATGTCAAAATACGATTTTTCTAAAAGCAAGTGGTCTATTCTTGATTGGTTTTGGCCGGAAAGAACAAATCCCAAGATTTTCTGATTTAGTCTACTTCGTTAAACCAATCGTCAATCCTTGCGGACCTGCCAAAGGCATACCGACGTCTGGTATCCGTAGATTAATCATTCAAAAGGGATAGAGTCCGCGGTTGGACCGTGATCCATTAAGGACGAAGCATAATATAGATAAAAACACAGCGGAATATTGAAAAGATTCAAAAAAGATAGAGCAAAAACTTAGAGAGAGAGAGTCTTTCTATTATAGCTCTAAATCTATCAAAATGGGGTCTAGTGATTCTAAGTCTCAAAAATTCTCTACTGTAATAATCATTATTCTTAATGTCTTTATAATATATATAAAATTCTACTATTTGTTTTAAGTACGTGTCTATACCTATGGTTATAGCAGAAACGTTTATAAAAGTACTAATGTAACTCCTTAAGGGATTATACCTTAGTGGTAATGTATTAGCAGCTATATGAGATCTAATTAAATTATTTGTGTCATCAATTACTTCTAGTGTTACTAAAAATCTACGGAATTGTACGTAATTTGCTTCGAAACGGTCTTCTGAACTACTAATATATGTAGGTTGTCTTTGTCTAGGACTACTGGATCTATCTGGTGAACTATTACTGGTCATTATTATTTATATTACTAGTTGTCTGATTGCTAGAACGTCTTCTTAAAGTCTGTTCTTGATATCTAGTAAAATATTTATGATTATTGGAAACGTCTTTTAGAGCTATATAATGTCTTATCATTCTAACTAAATAATTATTTAGTCTATTTGTAAAATGATCTATCTGGTTTGTATAATTTAGAAAAGAAGTAAGAGGATCTAGAATTATAGGATGTCTGCCAGTGTCTAAGAAATATCTAAGACTAGTGTTTAGTGCATTTATTTCTTCTATTGCAGAAAAGAAAGTATTAAATTGCGAAATATCTATAGCATATTCTTCATTGCGAAATATCAAAGCATAAACTTGTTTAACATTCTGGGGTGAAAACGCTCAATGGCGAAACACATTCTATGAATTGAAAAGGAACATTTCTAAGTCTAATATGACTAAAAACATCCTAATAATGTTTTGATTCAAAATCATATGGCATTTACTTGGGAAAGAGAGACTCTTTTAAAAAAATTTTGTTTTGAAAAATGATTATGCTTACCACAGGTTTACCTAGATCTAAATCAATTATGCTTCTAAAACGAATTGCCAGAGTCTTCTTTAAAGGTTTGAAACAAAAGTGGGAGCGAGTCGTTCAGGGCTATTGCCGAGTGATGGCGTTTAAAGCCCGCAGACTAACGCATGCCCTGAGTTTTTACCTTGAAAGAAAGCTTTGTCGGTTCAACCCAGCATCCTGAGATTTACTCTAGACTAGATCTACCAGGCATCCTGAAGTTTTGAAAAATAAAATCTTCTACAAAGACTCTCTCTCTCTCTCTAAGTTTTTGCCCTATCTTTTTTGAATCTTTTCAATATTCCGCTGTGTTTTTATCTATATTATGCTTCGTCCTTAATGGATCACGGTCCAACCGGGGACTCTATCCCTTTTGAATGATTAATCTACGGATACCAGACGTCGGTATGCCTTTGGCAGGTCCGCAAGGATTGACGATTGGTTTAACGAAGTAGACTAAATCAGACGATGAACTTTTAAATTCTAATGTAATTTACCAAAAAGAAAAGAGATCGAAATTTACTAAAATACAAATGAACACATTTTTACTAATTTTGCAGTTTATTTAAGTTTGTGTGTATATATATATATATATATATATATATATTTTGGTTAAAGTAGCTAAAGGGAGAAAATGAGATCATGGGTTAGAGGTTATTTTGTGACCAACGAAAATTTAACACTTATTTTGGCTTAATGTTAAAATTATAAGAATTCAAGAAAATGAGAGTAGAGATTTGAAAGGCATAAAAGATGCCAATCAAATCCAAATATATAAAATAAGATTCTCCAATATTGACAATATCTAGAATTTATAATCATTGTGATTTTTTATTTTCCGTTACAAGTAAAAACTAATAGCTTCAATCATGGAAGAAGAAAAAGTTATCACATTTCTTAGTTGGAAATATATGAGGCCATGAAGGTGGGACTAAGTGGAACAGAATAAGTGATATCTCAACAATTAGACTTTATGTCTCCCTATTTAATTTAATTATTTTTTTGGCTTTTTAATATTGGTTGTACCTTTATTTGTTAACCAGTTGAAAATTTTAGCATTAGTATTTATTTTATGTTTTACTACTTTAGTGCAAAATTCTTGACTTAGGATTCTAAAAGTAAAAATAGAAAATAGAACTTATATATTTTAGGTTATCATAAACGCACAGTATGAAAGATATTTCTGTTTTGTATTTCAAGTAATGTTTACTTGCAAGTTAGTTTAAAATTTATGCCAAATAAAGTTTCAAAAAAATTGACCCATTGGATACATCGAGCTAACAAAACATTATTTTCCAAATTTTAGTTTAGACATTAGAGTAGTACATATTTAACTCTTAAACTCATCTAGCAGTGAAGACAATTGTTACTACATCTCATTGATGATACTTTTGATAAAACATTAATCTTGCAATCATTGTTAAGCCGTAGACACTGATCATTCTTAGTTTTTAGTGGCAATTAATTTTTACTAAAACATGGTTGGCGAAGTTTTTATGATAGATTGGTTGTACAAAAAGCAAAAACATTTTAGAATGTTTTGACCTTTTCGAACATGTTAAAATCATTTTCGATTGTCACAGAAAAAATGGAGAGTAAATAAAACTTCACCTACTTTTTTTTTCTTTAACCTAGAACTTCACCTAGTTTTTATTCTTCAACCTAAAAAAACTACTCTAAATTGATACTTTATTAATCTAAAAGCGTATTAACAGCGTAAAATTAACGCTTAGTATCTAATAGTGTCATAGCGAATTTGAAGTTTTTCACATTTTTGAAGATTCACTTTGCTAGAGTTTATGATAGTTATATTCCATTCTTCCGTGCATAGCACAGGGTTTTAGCTAGAATATATATATATAGACACACAATTAAAGAAAAGAAGGGGCAGAGTAACCAAAAGCCTACAGGTACAAGAGGAAAAGAAAACAAATAAAAAGGATGGGCCAGAAAGACTGCCTCAAAGGGCCAACTAGATGTAAGCTACAAAAATAAAGAGGGAGAGTTCATAATCATAAGGTAGCAGCAATAGCTACTGCAAGAGGGACTTCAGTCTGTACAACATCAAACCATGCCTGCTGAAAATCACCCCTGCGTTGTAACCCAAAAGAAGCTACCGTTGAAGCCAAACCGAGACCTCGATCTGAACCCCTCCCAAAGTGCATTGAATGCAAGAAATTGCGGCCGGTTGACAAGCTGCTCTAAAACTGTACATGTTGCTTTACAAAGTCCTTGAGATGCGAGCTAGCACTTTGAAACTGTGCAAACATTGTCGATGAAGCCATTAGTACAATAATGTGCAAACAACGTAGCGCTGAAAGCCATTGAAGTGTTAGAATGATAACATGTTTGTCGATCAAGCTCATGTCTAGCATGCTAAAGGATGCAACATAAGAACTAACAGGTTCAGTGAAAGTTAAACAGAACAAGACCAAGTCCAAATCGATTTCCTTCTTGATTATTATTCACCGCCATCGCATAAGTAATAGGGGCAAACTTGACGGGACAAGAACAATGGTCAGGGTGGTGTATAGGATATAGAGGAGGGTAAAAGTGATGAAAACCAAGAAAGGGTGGAAAATTGAAGGTTACAGGTAACGGAGTTTTAAGGAGCTTACAAAAGTCAGCGCTGATACATTCTAGAAAATTGTAGATTATACAACATAGTATCTAATTTTTTAAGGATTGACATAATACTAAAAGGTTTAGCTTGAAATACAAGTGCATTCCGTCCAATCCAAATGTTCCAGAATAAGAAGGAAATTCAGATAAGGCAATAGAAGTCTATCAACTTACGCTTAATTAGCTTATTAAGCCATGAACAAAACCAATCACTGCAAGATCCAATACTACTGCCGATGAAAGCGTGGCCGACAAAAGAACGGGACCAAATATCTCTAACCAAAGGGTAGTTCCAAAATAAGTGTTCATGGGTTTCATGAGCATGGAGACAAAAGGGGACAAGTATCCAAACCAAAATAGTTTTGCTTAAAAAGCTTTGTGCAGAGTGTTAAACACTGACGGAGGAATTGCCACAAAAATTAAAGAACTTAATTTTCTCAGAAATGGGCATTTTTTAGAGACGCCGCCAAAGCGCAAGTAGCACAGACTCTGTTCTGGTACAGACTGTAAATACGGATGATTAGGAACTTGTAAGTAGCCAAAACAGAAAAGATATCACTCAATCTAAAGGGCCAAATTTGTTCATCAGAACAAGTGATTGGAGAAACATGAAGACAGAATATGGCAGTTGCTATTTCTAGTCGGAAGGATGTAAAAATTTGTTCAACATTCCAAACCTGACTGCCCATTGCAAGAATATCACTCACATGCCAGTGAAGAGTGTCCGCAGTGCTAAACTGAAGAAGAGATGGAGAAGGCATCAAAGGTAGCCACTAATTCATCCAGATAGAAATAAATCTACCATCACCAATTCTCCACTGTAGGCCACAAAACTCTTTGACCAACCAAGATGTTCTTCCAAACCCATGAATTATTACTATTATTCTTAGCCTGAAGAAAAACTTGATGTTTAAAGTAACGACTTTTAAAAACTCGTGCAATTAAGCTCTGAGGCAAGGACCAAATTTTCTAAGCTTATTTAGCTAGGAGAGCTTCACTAAAAGAACATAAGTCATGAAAACCTAACCCTCCAAGATGCTTAGGTAAACATAGGACATTCCAGGAAATCCAATGGATAGATTTTTGAGAAGTTTCATTGGACCACCAAAATCTGATCAAGTTGTTTACACACATAGATTGTGAATTTGTAGACAGGCATACAATGGATGAGGAGAGAAGATAATATTGATTGAATTAAGGTAACTCGTCCTACCTTATTTTAAAAAAAGACCCAACCAGTGGGGACAACAATCCTGAACTCTTTAAACTATCCCGACAAACAACAACTTTCGGATATGAGAAACATTAAGTTAAATGCTCAGGTATTTACCAAACCTAGGTTTGGAAGCAAATGCGAGAGCTGTTTCAATCTACTCCCAGAATGAAGGAGAGGCATTTGTACTAATTGTGAGCCCATACTTAAGCCAATTGATCATTTGCCCAGACATATGACAATAGCGAGCTAGAATCGATCTAAGCTCGATAACTAGAGTTACTGAGTTCTTTGGAAGGTAAGAAGAAAAGGTAAATATCATCAACATACATTAGGTGCGAAATAAAAGGTGAACGTTTTCCTGCTTTAATCCCCGAAATAAGATCTGAATTCTCTGCTAGAGTTAGAGAAGCTGAGAGCACTTCAGAACAAAGGATAAACAATAGGGATGAAAAAGGGTCACCTTGACAAATGCCACAATTGGGTGAAAAACGAGGAGTGAGTGCTCCATTAACCAAAAGAGAGTATGAGACCATAGTCACACACGGCATGATCAAATTGATCAAATTTGTGGGAAAATGCATAACATGCAAGATTTGCTCCAAAAAAACCCAATGTAACCTATCAAATGCCTTGCTCATATCCAACTTGAGATCAAGAAGAACACCTTTGCCTTTTTTCTGTTGGTAGACACAATGGGTGAGTTCTTGGGTAAGGGTAACGTTATCCAAAAGGCAACGACCAAAAATGAAAGCATTTTGATAGGGCGATATAAGGGAATTCATGACAAGAGACAATCTGGCAACCTAGACCTTAGCGATAATTTTATAAATAACGTTGCACATACTGATAGGTCTTGTGATGCCCCGAACATAGGTTTACCCGGTTATTATTACTTTAGCGACAACTTCTATGAGTGATGTTCTTTTGAGTTCTTAGCGACATTTGGTTTGAACAATTTTATCATCGACAATTTATAATACCAGAGCTATAAAAAAAGGTTGGTGCAATAAAGAAATAAATGAAACTTAGCCCATGACTCTCGAGAAGTTATAATTAAATTAGGGTTATTATGTAAATGTCTAGACCTTATTTGATTATTTTAGAGAGAGAGAGAGAGAGAGAGAGAGAGCTATGGAGAAAAATGTGGGATTTTGAAATGATAGAGAGTGATTTGGGGATAAAGAAAAGGAGAAGATTTTGGAAAAGATTAAAAGAAAGCATATTTATAAATAAGCTAGACAAAAAGAAAATAGTGAAAAAAAAAGAACCGACAGAGAGAGGAAGTGATCAGGCAGCTGGCACCGATCACACTCCGTCACCGGCAAGATTGAGGTTCACAGCCCCGGCACAGTGCCGCTCCCATCGTTCATAGCCCCGGCGCCGACCACACTCCGTCATCGGCAATGTATTCCGGCAGCGCCTACACCGAACGCCGCTGCTCAACACCTCCGACCACCCTGTCGTAACCGATGGGCAACTACCACCGCCAAGCAGCCGTGCGATTGCCATCACTAGCCACCCATTCGATCTCCAGTGAGCAACTCTGGCCAACGTCCACCCAACGCACCACCCAACGCCTCCATTAACCGCCGGCGCCATCTCCCGGTCAACCCCCCCTCTCCCTCAATTCTCCGGCCATACCCACAGGTTGTCGCCGTCAAATCCTGATAGTGCGATTGGCCTTCACCGCCGCTACATTGTTCCTTCATCTCCGTTGGAGGCACTGCCGATACCTTCGCACCTCCATTGGAGGCACTGCCGATACCTTCGCACCTCCATTGGAGGCACTGCCCACCGCCATCTCCAAACCGTGCGATCGCTGTTGCTGGCCACCCATTCAGTCTCCGGCGAGCACGGGCGGTGTAAATGGTGCATGTGGCGATAGATCACTGTGGGTCTAAGCTAACCGTCGCTGTTGCCGTTAAACCCTGCTACCGGCGCCTTCAACAACTCCGACACTACTGCTCAATGCCACCGCGCCCCGCTAACGCCATCAAACACCGCGAGTGTCATTGGGCACTAGCAAAGGCTTCCCTCTTTACCCAAGCACAACCATCATCAACCTGCCATTGTGACTCGGCAGACTTTTACCGCGGTTAATGGAACCGCGCGGTAACATACCTATGGAGAAAATTAGCAACTGAGGTGTCGTTATTGGCCGTTTGTTTAAATCATGTATTGGGTTTTAGTGTTCTGTTGTGTTATTGGTAACGAAAGATGGTCGTGGTGGTGGTGGCGGCAGTCAGTAGAATTTAGGTTTTGTGTTGGTTGACGAGGTAACCTGTCGGGTTCACTTGTTGATAGTTGTGGCCAGTGTACGGAATGGAGCAGCTACAAGTGGAATGTGTTTGACACTGAGATTGTAGTTTCTGGGTGGTTTGTATGTGTGCAACGGTGGGCGTATGTTGCCAATGTTTGGACTTGTGCATAGGTGTGATTGATGTGAAGGATGGTGTGTAATAAGGGTGCATGTGGGGCACTGTTGTGTTGGTGTATATTGTGTGAGGAGTGCGGTTGTGTATGTTTGGAAGTGTGGGTGAGTATGTGCAGGTGGGTGTATGTAGATTCTGTGTATGTAGCGGCCTAATTGTTATTTGTATGTACGCGTTAATGTGTGCCGAATAGCTTGTGGGCAGCGGTTTGCAGAGAGTATATGTGCTATGTGCGTAAATGTGAACTCTGTACAATGTGTACCTACAGAGTGTGTCTGTATGTAACATGGTACAATATGTTTGTGTGCATAATGTAGAGTGTAGTGCGGAGTTGATTTTGGGTGTGGAATTGTAGCGACGATGGTGGTGGACTAGTTGTGGGGTTGTTTAAAGATGGCACCAGTAGTGGTAGGTTAGTTGTGGAAGTTAGCGGCCGGTGTCTTTGGTTTTGGTGGAATTGACTATGAAATGGGGGTTCGACGGCACGAGTTCGATATTGTTGATAGTTAACAGTTGTGGTATGATCACGGCGCTTGCAACGACTGGAATGGACTGAAGTGTGGCTATGCATGTGTACGATTTTTGTATGGGGGTGTGTGCGACTGTTGGAATACTGTTGTGTTAGCTTCAAAGGTGAAGTGGTGTACCTAGCAGTATGTGTTCTTGTGTGTGTTTTAGGATGTAATCGGTGGATGCTTGGAGGATTTTGGAAGTGACGGGTTACCCGGGTGAAAAATCAATTGGTGGGGTTGGGTTGGACGGCTATGTGGTATGATGGGTATGTGTGTGTAGGGTACAATATGTATACATGGTGTAGGTGTACCCTATGCATGTGTGTGCATTTTGGACAGGGAAGCGTATAGGTTATGAGCATATATAAAAAGGGAATGGTTAGCGTGAGTTCTAGAGATTAACGGAGTACTATTTAAGGCAAGTTTACTTGGTGGGTTATTAAAACGGGTGAATTAATGGATGTTCGGCAACAGTGATGAAATGCCGAGAATGACATGGTGAACTGAGTGCGATATTGGACGGGCGTGTAAAGGTCTGGCAGTTAACTGCGGCATTGATTTGCTGTTCAACGGGGATGTTGTGTTGTAGTCGACGATGCCTTGGGTTATAGTAAAGCTGGGAACATAGAGATCAAGAGAATGGCCTCGACCGTTCTTTTAGCCAAATGTAGCAGCGAGACTGTCGCTCCAAAGACTTTGATGTGGGAAGTGCGTAGCGTCAGGTAAGTGACCCTTTGATTCAATTAGTATTTTTATATAGAAAATATATGCATAGTTATCAATACCGTACCGGTACCGACCGTACCGGCCGGTACGTACCGCTTTTGCCTTTTACAGGTACGGTACACATTACATTTTGTACCGATCAAAATACCGCTCTGTACCGGTTGTACCGGCCGGTATAGGTGATACCGGCCGAGATAGTGTGTTTTGTACCAGTCCTTTAAAAAAAACGTAAAAGTGATAAATTTTGTTAGAAATTTTATAAATTGACCATATAAAGACTAAACAGAAAAACACTTTAAGTTCTATTATACCAATCAAAACCTCTATACCCTCTTCCTCATAATATTCATTACAATTTATAAAATCTTTCCTGATAAGTTTTCAATCTTCACTTAGCTTTGATGTACTTCAACCTGGAAGCTTTGATCACATTCTTTCATCTACATGATGTACTGTTTTACATATGGGCTCGTGCACACACCTAGAAAAAACAGCTTATTCTTGAACTTGGAGACATTATTATTGAACAAACAACTTATTCTAACATAAGAATTTGCGAACGGGATCGTCGAAAAGATGGAATAAACAACTTATTTGGGAACCACTAGTTTATTTGAAAACTAAGGTAATTCAAGCTCTTAGGACAAACAATTTATTCTAGAGGAACTGTGAGTAAGAGAATATATGTATATATTGTTTAGTTTGTCAATGAATGAATATTACATATGTATAATATTGATGAAGATTTTGAGACGGTACCGAAACGGTACAGGTACCGATACATACCATTTTACAGAAAAACGGTACGCACTCCGGTACGGTATTCATAACTATGAGTATATGTTTATCTACTGTTAAAAAGTGGTATTTATCAACATTGACTGTTTTAATTATGTTTAACTGTTCTGGCTTAAATTGCTAAAAAGCTTTTAGTGGTTTATTTCTCGTCAAAGAAAAACCGGATCATCATGTAGATGACATTTTGCTTAGAAATTAAAATGGAACTCAGATTTGAAATATTTTGGTATTTGACGTCATTGTGAATATTGAACATCTTGATAATTATTGAAAGGGTGCGAGGATGGTTTGACAATCAATTGATGAGTGATTTCGTTTACGATGAACCCAAAGGGATTTTTTAGTTTATTCGATTGTTGTGCCCCATATCCAACGGGGAAAGTTGGATTTCGGGCCCTGGTCAACGGGGCTTGTACATTGATGCACAGTACTGTTGCTTGTGGTTCCCCCTTGAGTCCACAGATTATTTATCCCGGATGTAGGAGGGATTTCGGGCCCTAGTTAGTGGGGCCTGTACGCTGACCGCAGCATATCGTTTGAGCTAATGTTGGGATTGAACCGGTTGCCATGAGTTTTGTGCTAATGATTTTATACTTTAGTTTTTTGTTCATGTACTCTATTTTGTTTTACCAGATGATCACCAACTTTATGATTTTAGATGTCTTAATGTGGCTATAAGATAAATTGAGTTATTTTCTGCATGCTTTGGTCCACATAGTTGAATCACTGGTTACTTACTGACCACGTGGAAACTCATCCCTTACTTATCATTTCAGGTTGAAAGTAAGGTGATGGTGAGGAGCATAGGAAGAGACAATTTGGTGCGGAGCTTCGGAGGCTGCATGGAATGAGTCGCTAAATATTTAGATTGTCAGTTTAGCTTTAGTTGTTGACAATCGGAGTTATGAAAAGTTTTAGTATAAGTGATGTATTCAAATGAAAATATAAAAATGTAATTAAAGTTTTGGAGAAGTTTTGATTTCCGTTGTAGCATATGTTGGTTTTAGCGAGTAAGGCCTGGCAGAGCCCTCGGTTGGAGTCTATTGGGTCTGCGGCCGGATACGGATCTAGCTCGCGGGCCTACCCGTGGGTTCGAGTCGTGATAGGTCTAAAGTCAGTAGGTGACTCAAGAAAAGGAATTTTGGGTATAAGAGGCAAAAATGTATTATTCACCGCTTTTAGAAGGAACATAAAATGCAGAAAAAGATAAAAATCGCTTTATAGACAACGGGTCCCATAAAATCCCAACAACGTTGAAAAACGATAGCAGGAAGACCATCTGGACCAGGAGACTTAAAACCTTTTATTTTGAAAATAGCACGCTTAATCTCATCCTCACTAAAAGGCTGACTAATCAACTGAACTTGAGCAGAAGAAAGAGTGTTCAAAGACAATGAAACTTGACTAGAAGTCTCACCAACAATCTCCAGAGTAAACAGCTTATGAAAATGATAAACAGGGATTTTCCAGATACTCTCTTCATCAGATTTAAGTGAACCATCACTATCTTTTGAAGAGAGAATGCGGTTGTGCTTGCGATGAATGAAGGTGGAAGTATGAATTTTTTTTGTACTTTTATCCCTTGTATCCAACCAATGAGATTTCGAGCGTTGAGCCTAAAAAAGCTCTTCGCATTCAAGAAGAAAGTTAGGTTTTTGGCTAAGATGAAAAAGAAGAGGAATCAGAGGAGGAGAAATAGAATCGTAAGAGGAAAAAGATGATAGAAGGTTGCGGGTATGATTAATAAGGCCAGATAAGTCACTTGTATTGAGCCTATTCTAGAACAACAGTTGTTTCATAACTACCCGGGAACAGAACATGAATTGAAATAAAGGAAAGCCCGAAGGAGGATGGAGCCAGGCTAATTTCAGAATATCAAGACAAGCAGGATGATTTAACCAAAAGGCCTCAAAACGATGAGGACGAGGGAAAACTAAACGAAGAGGATTGACATCACATAAGATAAGAGCATGATCAGAACGAAGAATAACAAGGTTAGTAGCAGTCGCCTCCGGATAACGGAGTATCCGGTCAGGTTGGCCATAATCCTATCCAATTTTTCAAGAACAAACCCCAACTCAGTAAAACCTCCCATCCAAGTGAACTGAGAAACCCACCAGCCAATGTCTGACAATCCAAATTTCTCAAGAAAGATTCTCAAACTCTGAGCCCCAAGAGAAACACCTGAATATAAACCAGTTTTCTCATTGGATGACAAAACTTGGTTAAAATCGCCACACAAGTAAATTCGGCCCGAGAAAGGTTCTGAGATATGCTGGTAACACCTCTAAGCCACAGACCCCCGCTAAGATTAACCGAATCCACGCCCACAATCTCCAAAAACCCAAATTTCCTAAAAATAGGAGCGATTTGATCCGACGATAATTTCGTTTCCATTAAAAAAGACTATATCAGGATTATGAAAATGGATGAAACCAGTAAAAATACGAATAGTGGAGTATTGACCCAGACCTCCACTGTTCCAACTCAGGATTTTCATTTAATGCTTGGGGGTTAAAACTTAAAAGAGCTCAATCCTGAAAGCTGAATGACAGAAACCAGGCAGTAACAACGAGCACTGATGGGATGACAAACTAAGCAGAACCGTTTCTAAAAAGTCAAACCCAAACTAGCAACAAATTCAAGAGAATGGGCACATAACAGCCAGTTAAAAATATACAGCAATGCAGACTTCAAGGGAAAAAAGGAATACTGCCAAAAGGATCAGCACATACCTGGTAAAAGCGTAGGTGAGCGGTGAAACTCTGGACATAATTTTTTGGAATCCAATGTTCCCCGCGCAAACTCTGCCACATCAATACTTCGTATATTTGATCACGATTACCTCGTAGAACCTGTCTCACTTAGGGTAGGAGAGGCCGACGGGAGAGTGATCAACAACATTGACGGTAATAGCATTGGCAGAGAGACTTCAGGTGTCTCCAGAGTATCAATCTCCATATTCGCGACACCCCTGGCAAGTGGTGGATTCCCTGATGCGTCTTCATTATCCTCATTTGTAGAAGACAAATCCGAGGATGAGCCAATTCTAATGGGCAAACTGGAGATCGAGTAACAACTGAAGAATCAGGGTCTTGGACTTGCAATGCAAAAAGGTCTTGGACTTGTGGTGGGCAAAGTGCAAACTGAGGAGGATGTGCATCAAAGGGTGAAGGATTTGGAAGTGGTCGGCGTTCAGCAATGGCCCATACCTTGAGGTCCATACGAGTAGTTGACCTAAACTAATCCGAGATTCCGATGGACTCGCCCAAAGTGTTATCCGTTGGATGAGAAGGATTGACCCAGTCCATTGCCTGATGAAGAGAGATATCCAGACCATCTAAAGAACTTGGTTAACCGGGATAAATCTCAGGAAAAAGGCCAGATAAGCAAAGGTCCAACTCAGTGGCTTGTGGCCCAAAAAATACTTCAGCCCATACTTTTCCCATTTCTTAAAATGTGATTTGAACCACCAAACCAATGCAATTTGGTTTCAAAAACAATTTTATTTTAGTAGTTTGAAGTATAAGAAAAAAGATTTCGATTTTGGTGTAGATTTGAATTTGGATTCCATCCAATTATGAACTCATTGGAGTGTTAAATCTAGTGAAAAAATAGTCGAAATTCATTGAACCTTTTATTTATTTGAATCAGGAACAATTATTTTATCGTTTTTTCTCGATCTCTACACATATAAATCTATGAGTATCTGTGTAGCACCACAGCCATCTCCGATCACCTCCACTACCATCATCGTTACGATCACACCACCTTTGTTGCCTTTGCGCCACCATTGTTGCCATGTCGTCACCACCGTCACTACCACTATTACCACCACTGTTACCATATTTACCACCATCACTAAACTGCCATGTATTGTGCCATCACCACCCCCGTTGTTGGTGTCGCCGCCATTATAACTTTCACTACAATTATCACTTGTGCATTGTATCATCATCACTGTCGTTGCTAACACTATTGTCATCAATGCCACCACCATTATGGCTGACTCTGCCACCATCGTTATTGTAGACGACACTACCACTGGTGATGTCCTAATACCATCACTACCACCGTGACCATCGCTAAAGCACCACACCACTTGCATCGTGACGACCACCAACACCCTCCATTTCCACCATCTGTGCCGCTACACCGTAACCATAACTTGCACACCACCACCACCGTGTGTTTCCACTAATAAATGTAGAACCACTTACCAATGTTCTCTTTAATCATTGGTTTAGGTGTAATTGTTTAAAAGTTTGTTATATTTCCATTTTCTCTATTATCCAAACATAAAGCTGGGATACTGTAATCAGAATTCTCTTTTTGTTCGGAGCAACAAAAAATGAATTAATTTCTAAGTTCATATTGGTCAGAAAGCAAAAACTAATTATGAATTGATTTTGAAAAATTGTAGCTTTATTCAGAAAAATCCATTATGAGAAAGAAGTTTTTATCGTCAAGTGAGCGCCTAGAAAAGTATTGTCAAACTCTGCCTTTATCCATTTGAGATTGATTCTAAAAAACAATCACGTCGAGTTAACTAAAAAGTTGTTTAAAATCAGTTTTAGTATATATTTTTCGTTAGTTCTAAAGATGCCCCTTTAGTCCAGCGGTTGCGGTCGTAGTCCTCGTCACCCTGCAGATCTCCTTCACTATAGAATGCAGTCCTCTCCCTCACATTATAGAACCAAAAACCAAAAGTGAATCTATCTCCCGAGTCCCCACGTCCGCTTTTTTCTGCCCAAAACCCAAAAAGTTGTAAACCTATTCCATTCTAGAGATTGTGGATGAAGTCTCTCGTTGAAAACGGAATGTTGTTAGACAGAATTTCTCAATATGAGAAATCACATTCGTGGTCGATCTTTCTCGGGCTATCTCTGGCAAAGTACTCAATCATCGGCCATATGTGAATGACATTTCGACAAGTTTTTAGATGACAAGTGATACTATACCACCGAGTTGCGAGAGCTTCTAATAAATGTACCATGAACCGTGTACAGTAAGAGCTGCATATACCAAATATTTTTTTTAAAAATTTAATACGATTTTGCAGTGCTAACAACATGGCCACAAGATCTTAAACACGGGGCATAGAACTATATTTACTTTGTAATGAACTCAAGGCCGAGGTAGGCTTACTGGTTGATGTCAGTTGCCCTATATGCCTTAGTCGTGATTAATCTACATTTCATGCATTATAAGAATGTGGCCATGATTGCAAAGTGTTGAGGAACTTTATACAATCAAGTAACGCTCTGAGCTTTTCTCATGGCATTTCCCCTCGCGGTTTGCTTGAAACCTTTGAAGTACATATATGAGCTTAATTTGTCGGTTAAACTCTGGACTTGGTTGTTGAAAAGGTTGCGCATTCCCTGTGGTACCAAAGGGGAAAATGTGTCCACCCCTGCAACTAGTTTCTCATATTTGAAAAATGGTTCAAAAGGTTATTCATATATGTTATACTTTACTTAGTAATTTGTCAATAAGTTTGTTTGGCTTCATCCCTATCGATGGTCGGTGTGCGAAGTATAACGTAAATGAAGTGGTTCAATAGATTTCGTGTAAGGTGAGAATTGAGGAGAGAAGAATGTAATGAAAAGACGAAATCAGCCAAGGCTTTAAGGCGCTTCCGAGACATCGTTTTTAAGGTTTTATTTACCCCCAGCGATGAAGATTTTGTTATCCGGGTAGCCAGTAAACCAGCTCCAGGTTACAACATAACTTTTTGTTAAAAAATCGTACAGAGAGCAATTTTGATGATCTTTTGTCGTATTGTCCAATGAACTATTAATTATTCCGACTTTGTCCTTGCCTCCACGTCTCAAACTATTAACCTACCGAGAAACGAGAAGTCATCGTGTATTTTAAACATGAAAAGGTTGTGTCTAGTCGGAATAAACATGCCTCTAACCTACCGGGTGTGTTCATGAAATACGCACCGTACTTATGTGGTCCTTCATTCATAGTAAGACTTGACCTTGCAACTTTCTAATACTCACTCATATAGGACATGCATATTCGAAACATGTTCATTCACCGAAGAGGCATGTAACTAGAAACAAGTAAGAATTATGTCTTAACATTATTAAAATCAAACTAGAGACGGGTTTATAGCATAGAAAACCCAATAAATATGCATCAAAATTGAACAAGCTGTAAGGAAAAGATGTCAAACAAAAGAAAACTACAGATTAAGGGTGTGTTTGAAACCGTGATTTTTTGTTTTCAGTTTTCAGAAAGAAAAAAATTGAACTCTCTTTTGGTTTTTATTTTTTTATAAAAAATAGATTTATGTTTGATTAGCCAGTTTTTATTTGAAGTTTTTTCTTTACTATTTTTTTTCTTAATTTTTTCTCCAACCTTATAATTGCATTTTTCTTCAACAAACACTTTCCCAGTTAACTCCAAAGCACCACCATCAGTCAATACCACCACCATCCAATTCGCACCACCACCACAATCAAATTCACACCACCACCACTCAATTGTAATTTCACTCTATAAAGAAACCTTTTTCACACAACAAATGAAATGGGTTTGTTTTGAGGAAGCTTTTGCAGGGAGCAATAACAAGAGATACGACAACGAGATGGCGATGATCGGTAGATTTGTTATTGGCGATAGTGGTGGGGTGGTGATGGAGGGGTAAATTATGGGTTATGTGACGATGCTGAGGTGGCAATGTTGCTTGAGGTCCCATTGGTTGTCCATGGCAGTGGGGTGAAGATGGTGGGTTGAGGTCTAATTCATTGTTGAAGACGTGGGTTGGTGACCGGGGGGGGGGGGGAAGATCGGTGGGTGGCGATGACAGTAAGGTGGTGGTGCTGGGGCAGATCTGTGAGTGGCAGTGTCAAGAATATGACAAACTCGTGGTTGTCGAAGGGGTGGGGTGGAGATGGCAGGGTAGAATTGTGGGTCATGATAGTGATAAGGTGACAACGGTGGGATAATTGCTGGTGGTAGTATGAGTGTGTGCGGGAAGGGGGATAATGGTCATGATGGTAACGCAGTAAAGGTTTGGTGCTGATGGAATAAAGTGTCTGTGTGGTGGAAGCGGGGTTGGAGATGTAATTAGGGGCGGCGACGACAAACATGAGGAACTGATGATGGCCATGGTGAGGACAGTGGTGCTGGGGTGGGGGGGATGATTGATGATCGTGGTTGTAATGTGATGCCAGGTCTGCTGGTGGTGGTGCTATGTGTGTGATGGGGGTTTGTCAAAATGATGCTCATTTTTTTTTACTTATAACAATTGAAGGTTGGATCTCAAAAATAAAAATCAAAACTGAAAATCCAAAACTTCAAAATAGATCGGGTCTGTTTGACAAAGCTGTAGTTTTTAGTTTTGGTTTTCTAAAAAATAAAAGGGAAAATTGCGTAAAATACCCCTATGGTTTGGGGTTTTTGCAAAAAGACCCCTCCCATTACAAAAATTGCAATAAGACACTTGTGGTATTAATTCTGTTGTAACCGTTAGAGAAATCGTCTAAATTGACAGTGCGTGATATTCACTTTCTTAATAAATGCGTTTGATAAATTTTAATATGTTAAAAAGACAAAATTACCCTCTTTTTTTTTCTTCTCCCACCCAAGTCCTTCTTCTTCTTCATGCCAATCAAACCCTAACCCTAGCCACCACCTCACCAACCAAAACCCAGCCGCCACCCCCACCCAACCCACTCTGTGGACCGTTGCCGCCTATTTCGGCCGCCACCCATTCCGATCTACCTCCATCGCCGTCCATTTCGGCCACCACCCACCCCATCTACCACCATTTTCGTCAATTTCGGCCACTGCCCAGCCCCATCTCCCTCACCTCTTACATCGTCGTTCGCCCCGCAATCAACCCCAGCGACTTGCGCCGTCGCCAAGCCTGCCATCAACCATATCCAATTGCTCCGCCGATTGGCCAATTGCTCCGCTGCCACCAACCTGATTCAACAACCAAACCTTAGCCTATCCGGCGGTCAAGCGGCCGCGCCTGGTGTGGACGTCACAGCTGCACAAGCGGTTCGTGGACGTGGTGGCGCACCTGGGCATCAAGAACGCTTTGCCGAAGAGGATGCAGGGGCTGTCGAGCGAAGGGCCGTCGCCGTCGGACCACTTGTTCGCG
Organism: Escallonia rubra; assembly: GCA_033065855.1. NCBI lineage: Eukaryota > Viridiplantae > Streptophyta > Magnoliopsida > Escalloniales > Escalloniaceae > Escallonia > Escallonia rubra. The sequence continues at coordinate 179,549 of JAVXUO010002303.1, forward strand.
TCCGCGCCGGTGCCGCAGAGCTCGCATGAGCCCGCTGGGAGTGGGCATATGCCGGTTTCGATGAATGATTCGCCGCAGATACAGGGGTAGTTTAGGGAATTCCTTAATTCCGTAACGGAAGTTGACGGATGTAACACTTTTTAAACCTTAGGTGTCTTATTGCAATTTTTGTAATGGGAGGGGTCTTTTTGCAAAAACCCCAAACCACAGGGGTATTTTACGCAATTTTCCCAAAATAAAAACCAAAACAAGTTGTGCTTTTTATTTTGGACAAAAGCTTACAGGTGTTTGATATAAAATATCATTTTCAGTTTTCAGTTTTGTTTTTCTTTCTTTGATACGTCTGTTCTCCCCATCCTAACACACAGATCATCACCAACCACCACCCATTGGCACCAACCCTTTGCCACCAACCACCCATTGGCACCAACCCTTTGCCACCAACCACCATCCACCGCCACCACTCACCATAACCACCCAACACCATCACTCAACCACCCGACATCACCACCACCCAAACCCATTGACGAACCGAACTCCAAGATGTCACCATGACGATCCACCGCAATGCCCAGATCCAATGCGATTCATTACAGATCTAGCAAACTTGGAGAGCGATCTAGCAGATTTAGCAAACCTTGGTTGGTATTTGGGGTGGCGGTGATGTCGCGGTGGCGACGGTGGGGCGACGATGATGACGTGGGTAGAGTAGATCTGTGATGGTGGGGCTGCGACGGTGGGTAGATCTATGGTGTGGTGGCGATGGTTGGGTAGATGAGTCACGTCCGTAGTGGCGTTGGGTGGAGTAGATTTACGATGGCAGAGCATATCTGTAACAGTGGGATATAATGGTCGGTGCAGCGGTAGCGGGGGGGCAGTGAGTGGCAAAGGTGGTGGGGTGGCGACGCTGGTTTTTTTCACGGTGGTGGTGGTGTCATGAGGTGAGGTGGGTGGGATTGGGGGAGTGGGGGGAGGGCGATGGTGGCCATGGTGGCAATGGGTAGTACCTGGTCCAGTGTTGGTGGTGGTTTTTTTTCCTTAAATGTAACTCAATTTTTGCTTCTAATGAAATTCGAAGGTTGGATCTCAAAATAAAAACCAAAACTGAAAATCCTAAACTCAAAAATGGAGTTTCCAAAAACAGTTCATTTTAAAAACTGGTATACAAAACTGAAGGAGAAAAAAAAATGAAAAACTGTCTACCAAACGTGGTTTTTTTTCCTCAAGTTTACAAAACTGGGAAAAAAAAAAGTTGTCAAACGCTACTGGACTTTTAAAAAATAGCCCAATTTTAAAAACTGATTTACAAAACTGAAGGGAAAAAAAATAATGAAAACTGTATGTCAAACATGTTTTTTCTTTCCAGTTTACAAAACTTGAAAAATAACTAAAAACAAAAACTTTATCAAACGCTACTTGAGTCGATAAGAGATACTTGTTCCCATCTTCTTTGTGTGACTATACTGGGAATATCTACCAAGTAAAGCTATATGGCAAAGCAAAAGTTGGCCATAAACACATAACGTTTAATGTGGAAAGCCCTTCGATGTGAACGAGGCCAACTCCACAATATTTTCACTATATCTATGATAATCAGATAGAAATTGTGTCTATTTTTTTTTCTTTGGAAACAAATAGAGACTTTCAACTGACCAGACAACAACCTTATATCTAGGGGTGAGCATTTAAACCGTTGAAACCGATCCCACCGTAAAAATCGAACCAACCAATCCGTTTATTTCGAAATCGATCTAAAAATCAATCGGTTTCCAAACCATACATTCAGTTTGGTTGGAACAGTTTGTTTTTTTTTTTTTTTTGAAACCACATAAATCTAACCAACCGTATATAATATAACATATATATATATTTACCTAATCCTAGTTAATTTTTACTAACCCTAGTTATCTAACCACTCATATAAAATGGTATAAACCCTAAATCCCTTAACGTAACACACATTTTTCACTCGCCGCATACATTTCACTAAGTTTTATTAATTATGATAAAAAAATTTAGTTTTTTTGGAGCTTATTAGCATGTATAAGTTATTAATTTTAGGGCCTAAATTTGTCCAAAATTGAGTTTGGCTCAAACCGATTAAATCGTCCAAACCGATCCATTCAACCCGCAGAAATCGAACCGTTCAACTACGGTTTGTTTGTTTTTTAGTTAGGATGTACACTCCAGGCCACTCTTCCATTGACTGTGGCAGTTGCTAATGGAAGTAGACTACAGTCAGACACCATGTGTAAGGGGTTCAAATGGAAAATGGGGACCCAAGAGTTCACTACTGATATGAGGCTCTTGCCCTTAGGGGGCTGTGATTGTGTGCTAGGCATGCAGTGGTTAAGACAATTTGGTAGTGTCAACTTCAATTTTGACTCTAACCAGATTTCTTTCCAGCATCAGGGCCAACTTGTCATCCTCACAGGAGAAGAGTTCCAAGGCACCACCATCAAAATGATTACTGCCCAGGCCATGTCTAAGCTGGTACAAAATAATGTTGGATCCTTATATGGTCAAGTCTATGCTGTCACTATTCCCACCAGTATAGACCAACCACCCACGGAAATACAGGAGCTGCTAACACAATACCAGGATGTGTTTGCAGAACCACAGGGTTTACCACCCCACAGAAGTCATGACCACCCAATCAGACTGGAAGATGGAGCTAAACCAGTCAACCTGAGGCCTTACAGGGTCTCTTATGTACAAAAGGATGAGATTGAGAGACTCATCTCAGAAATGCTGCACTCAGGTATCATCAAGCCTAGTAACTCACCATTTGCATCACCTATACTCCTTGTTAAGAAAAAAGATGGTAGTTGGAGGATGTGCATAGACTACAGGGAATTGAACAAACTGACCATCAAAGATAGGTATCTCATCCCTATCATTGATGATTTGTTGGATGAGCTACAAAGGGGTTCAATTTTCTCTAAACTGAACCTCAGGAGTGGGTACCATCAAATTAGAGTGCTTGACAGTGACACTCACAAAACAACATTTCGAACTCACACAGGACACTATGAGTTCTTAGTCATGCCTTTTGGCTTGACTAATGCATCAGCCACTTTCCAAAACTTGATGAATACCATATTCCAGCCATACTTGAGGAAATTTGTGCTAGTGTTTTTTGATGATATACTGGTGTATAGTAAGGACTTGCAGGCACATCTACACCATCTTCAGGTGGTGTTACAACTATTGAGGGAACATTCCCTCTTTGCCAAGGAGAGCAAGTGTACCTTTGGTCAAGGACAAGTGGAGTATTTGGGCCACATTGTTAACCAGAGGGGTGTAGCAGCTGATACAAGCAAAGTGGAGGCAATGCTCAATTGGCCAACTCCTAAATCACTCAAAGATTTAAGGGGATTCCTTGGACTCACAGGGTACTACAGGAAGTTTGTTCAAGGCTATGGGATAATCAGCAAGCCACTCACTAGTTTACTCAAGAAGGATGCCTACCTTTGGAGTGGAGAAGCCCATAGTGCATTCACTACACTTAAACAGGCAATGGCTACCACCCCAGTCTTGGCACTACCAAATTTCACATTACCATTTGAAGTAGAGACAGATGCCTGTGATGTGGGCATTGGGGCAGTACTCATGTAGCAGAGTAGGCCTTTGGCATACATTAGCAAGGGTCTTGGCATCAAAACCATGGCCCTTTCCACCTATGAGAAGGAGTTGCTGGCATTGGTGCATGCAGTGACCAAATGGAGTCCCTATTTGAGCCATGGGCATTTCATTGTCAGGACTGACCACAGTAGTTTGAAGTACTTGCTTGGCCAGAGAGTCACCTCCCTCCTTCAACATAAACTTTTGTCCAAACTCTTAGGCTATGATTTTGAGGTTCATTACAAGAAGGGAACAGATAATGTGGTAGCTGATGCCCTGTCGAGAATACCTCAGCAGCCTCAAGGGGAGTGCAATGCAGTCACCACAGTGACTCCCATGTGGCAACAAGAGCTGCAAGCAAGCCTTGAGAATGATGGGGAGGCTCAGAAGTTCATCCAGGAGCTAGTGATCGACCCAATGGCCACTTCCTACTATACTTATCAAGGAGGGATTTTGAAGTTCAAATGCAAGACATATGTGGGTAGCAATGGTTCACTCAGAGACCAAATATTACAAGAACTACACACTTCAGGCCTTGGAGGTCACTCAGGGATCAACAACACCTACAGGAGAGTGAGTATGTTCTTTTACTGGCCCAGGTTAAAACAACAAGTCACACACATGGTAAGTGAGTGCGATGCTTGCCAAAGGAACAAACATGAAAATGTTCCTTATCCAGGTTTACTCCAGCCTCTGGAAATCCCAGAACAAATGTGGACTCACATTACCATGGATTTTGTGGAAGGGCTCCCCAAGTCCAAAGGTCAAGATAGTATATTGGTCGTAGTGGACAGGCTGAGTAAGTATGCCCATTTTATCAGTCTCTCCCATCCTTTTACAACAGAATCAGTAGCTCATAAATTCCTGGATACTGTGTTTAAACTGCATGGAATGCCTATGTCCATCACCAGTGACAGAGATAAGGTATTTCTCTCAGCATTTTGGTCCAAACTCTTTAAACTACTTGGCACTAAGCTAGCTTACAGCTCAGCCTATCATCCTGAGACTGATGGCCAGACTGAGAGGGTGAATAAATGCCTCGAGAATTACCTAAGGTGCATGTGCAGTGACAGGCCTTATAATTGGGCCAGCTGGTTGACCTTAGCAGAGCATTGGTACAACACTAGCCACCACGCAGCCATCGATATGACACCTTTTGAGGCTGTGTATGGTTACAAGCCCAGGTCTCTTAACTTGGCCACACCCGAGACCACCAACATTAATGATCTAGATGTTTATCTCCAAGATAGAATCAAGGTACTCACATTATTGAAGGACAATCTCACTCAGGCACAAGCTCGAATGCGCCAATACGCTAATTTGCATCGAACTGAGAGAGAATTCGAGATTGGTGACTGTGTGTACCTAAGGCTGCAGCCTTACAGACAAACCACCTTAGCCTAGAGACGCAACCTCAAACTCTCTCCCAAGTTCTTTGGCCCTTACCAAATCGTGCAACGTATTGGGAAGGTTGCTTATAAACTGCAATTCCCACCCACTTCCAAGGTGCATCCCGTATTCCACGTATCGTTACTTAAGAAGCAGGTTGGCCCTACGCTCACACCCTCTACGGCCTTACCTCACTTAGGAACTGAGGGGCAGATTCTCATCGAACCCCTTGTAGTCCTTGACCAGCGGATCATTAAACGACTGAATCAAGCTGTGGGACAAGTCCTGGTCAAATGGTCTAATGCCAACCAGGGGGAAGAAACTTGGGAGGATTGGACAGTAATTAAAAGCAGGTTCCCTGAATTTGACCCTTGGGGACAAGGGTCACTTGAAGGGGAAGGGGATGTAGCAGCCCCAGCAGTCGAAGCTCCAGCTAAAGCTCAGGAGGGGAACAAGGATGGAGCTGGAGCTGTTACAGAACGGCCAACAGGTGCAGTCCAAGCTCCATTGAAGACACTGAAGATCAAGATTGTCAAGAAGAAGCCAGTAACGACGTCGCTTGAAGAAAATGTTCGCGCCTAAAGGAAACGGCAGCGTTTGGAACTTATATTCGCGCCTAAGAGAACGACAACGTTTGGACACTCAACCTGCTAAGACAAGACGACAGCGTTTATGGCCAACCATTTAAACATTGCATTTACTTTTCTTTAGCGACACTTCCTGTGTTTGAAGTTGCCGCTTGTTTCTGTTTCTTGTTTTGCAATTCTATTTTGATTCTTTTAAATCAGGGAAAGGCCGGGAAAGAAGGAAAGGCATGTGAAATGTGATATGAGAACCTCTTTCTCTCTCTAGTAAATTCTTCTCTCTTCTCTCATTTCTGGTTCTTCCTTCTTTAAACTCATCCATTGTTAAATTCCTCCATTATACAACTCTGAAATTGGAATCAAGTAGCCATGAACGTGGTGTTTCAGGCTCGATACACTACAGACGGTCGGCGACGGTGTGGCTGTGGTGCCTCTGCCATAGATCATCTCAAGAACAAGATCTGGTCGCGCTGGAGTAATCCTCGACGGAGCGAACAAGCTGGTCGCGGTCGCCGTCAAGAGCGACGGTGTGGCCTTGGTGCCTCTGCCGTCGATTACTTTCTCGAATGATGGCCGCGGCGGCAGAGTGACGATGGGACTGGAGGCAAAGTTACAGTAGATCTGTGCGCAACTGATCGTGAGAAAGGACTTGGCGCCATGGACTTGATGTGAAGTAGTGTGGTCGTGATCGGAGAGAGTGGATCCATGATTGTTAAAATTTAAGAGAGTAGATCGACTGATTTTTTTGGTGAGAGTGAGAGAGAGAGAGAGGGGGAGGCGGCAGAAGTGGAGAAGAAGAAAGAAGGCAAATGTCTTGGACAATTAGGGTTGAGGGCATTTATATACCAATAACCAGGTAACCCATAAATCGACCCGGACCAACCCGGGAAAAACAGTTCGGTTCGAGTACGGGTCTAATTTCCAGGAGTATCACCTATCTGTAACCGTACCTGGGATTTTTGACTGGGTAGGGATCGACCTGATCGAGGCTACAGGCAGAAAATTGCCAGGTCTGGACCATGCAATCCAGAACCATTTTCTCTCTGTCCCAAATGAACATAGCCCCTAAATTTGCAAATAAGCATTCGCTCAAAAGATCTTCCTAATCCGAATCTAACTATTCGTCAAAACCATCATTAGCAGAATCATTATTAGATGAATAATAACCAGTCTTGTTACCAACAGAGTAGACAACCTTGAGATACCTCAACTTTAATCTGCAATCTACTCGTCCTACCTTAAACAGAGATGACCTTATCATGGTGTTTCTTCAACTTTGCACTCATAGAACATCTTTCAGATAGCTAGGGAACTAACGACTTTATTTCAATGTTATTCATTCGATGCAGGGAAGTATAAACCCTTAACTGTAGTAGAATGTCAATTATCCTATAAGGATAGCCTCTACCAAAATCATTATGGCCAGAAACCTTATTAACTTTTCTTTTGGTGGTAGAAATCTTGCTCATTTGCCTACTTATGATGTTTTTACTTCATCGATCTTCTTAAAAAATATTGAATACGAAAATTGATGGATCGCGAACAAAGTGCTGAAGCCTTCTAGATTTTTGCTAACCCCTTTGAGATGTAGAAAACCCTTGACACGATAGTAAGACTCGAACATCTACTCACCACCTGTTGGACTGGTTTTTAAAAGGCACTAGAGGTTTGTGAAAAATCCAGTATATGCTTGTCCCCCACCCCCATCACCCAGGGCACCAACAGATGCACACACACCTACACACCATAGTCACCCACCTTTCACCTTCCATCCCCCATCAACCACCACCGGTGCGTACACACACACACACACACACACACACTGTCAGCCCTAATCTCGCCTCCCATGCCTTTTGGCCCATAAATCCTCATCACCATCACCGACCACCTTTCTCTCTCACTCTCATAACTTTCACACACACACAAAGAACACAAAGAGAGACACATGCGCACTGTAAAACCCATCTCTCTCTCTCTCTCTCACACACACACACACACACACATGCATAATTCACACTCTCCCCCCTCTATCTCTCTCTCACACACACGCACACGCACACACACACACACACACGTATAATTCACACACACATACACACAACACACTTTCAGCCCCTCGCCCCCTCATCTTCATCACCATCATCGACCACTTCTCTCTTTATTTCTCTTGATTCATGCACACACATGCATTGAAAAACCCATATCTCTTTCTCTCACACTCTCTCATAATTCACACACACACACACTGAAATCCATCTATCTCTTGATTCACACACACACACACACACACACACACACACACACAGAGATTACACAGAGACGATAAGTGGCTATTGGAAGGTGGGAGGTCGACAGCGGAGTACATACCGGTGGCGGTGATCTGGATGCCGGCGGTGTTCCAGATGCCAACGGTGCTAGAGTGGGTGTGTGGTGATTTGGTGGTGATGATGTGGCTGGGGGAAGGGGTTGATAGGGGGCAAAATTTTAATGACGTGACTCTGGTAGGATGCCGGGCGGTGGTGAGGAGCAAACTCTATGTGGCTGTGGGCAAGGGGTAGGCTAGTGGGGAGAAAATGGTGGGTGGATGAGGGGAAGGGTAGGTTCCGGAAGCAACAAACAGAGGTGGGAAAAGGGGTGATAGAACTGTGTGGAGGGGGGGATGGGGGTGTGAGTGGTGAGGATCCGGACGATGACTCTGTAGAGCATTAGGTGCGTAGGGAGGGGGCAGATTGTGTTGTGAGTGATGGATGGTGGGGGTGCTTGAGGCAACTCTGTGGCATGTTGGGTGCTTTTTTTTTGTCTCGAAAAGACATGTTCGCCCTCCTTGTGGACGCCCGTCCATCTAATTTTAACGGAGAGACGATCTTGAGTCCAATTATAGTTTTTTTTCCCATATGTGAGGGTGTTCAGTGATGCAATTGAAAATATAGAATTTTAGGTAAAAAAACAAGGTAAATCTTAAGGAGTTCTGGGTAATTTACCATTATATCTATCATGATACCTCTTATACCACCGAGTATGTTGAGCCTTTCTTCAAGAACCTTTTTATACAAGTGCAATACAAGTGATGAACATGTTCAAACTCAGTATTTAGAGTCTCGAAAGATAAGATTCAAAGTAAAACATGCACTATCAACCCCTTATGCGTCTTTATTATTCTAGCCCCTTATATACATCATAAAAGTAGGAACTCTAGGACACTATTTTGCATTCTCCTTGCAGTCATAAACCAAGTGTCCTCTCTTCCCACGATAACCTTTAGCTTCTTTTTCTCCCAAATAAATAACTTGGCTTTGAAAAGAAATATTATTATGTTGTATGATTCGCAATCAATGTATTGGATATATTGTACAACAACGTCTTGCCATTTTTACCCCATTCTTCTATCACATCAACCATAATTTAACTGTCAAAAAATGATCAGGACCAATGGTATTTTGCCTGTTGGCTTTAAAGTTGCAAATATAACTGGTTTAATCAACAAAAATTTTTTTTTTGGCGTTTTCTTTTTGTTTATGATACTAGTGAAGTTACTAAAGAATGAATCAAATAATAACAACAACATCCAGTTAGTTTTGATCTATTACGTTTCACATTCTTTCTTTTTTTCTTGGCTAGCTTCTATGGTCTATTTTATTATGAATAAGATTTTTAAAAGGCTTGCTGCATTGCTAAGGTAGGTATAGCTTCTTCAAAAATAATGTGTGCTTTGATATTAGGGAAAATTGCGTAAAATACCCCTGTGGTTTGGGGTTGTTGCAAAAAAACCCCTGCTGTTACAAAAATTGCAAAAAGACACCTGTGGTCACAAAAGTGTTACAAGAGACGATTTCTGTAACGAAACAAAAAAATTGTCGAAAATACCCTTGTGATCGGCGTTCCCTCCATTTCCCCCTCCCCGTTTTCCTCTTTCCCCTTCCATCCCGTCCTCTTCCGGTTGCTCACATGTTTGCTTGCGCCGACCCTGATTAGGGCTTGGGCTTGTGGCGATGAAGGGCCTCAATCGCGGTGGGGGAAATGGATCGATGTGGCGATGCAGATCGAGTTCACAGTGGGGATACAGATCGAGTTCGCGGTGGGGGAAATGGATCGAACTCGATGGGGTTCGCGATGGGGGAACTCGATGGGGTTCACGAGGGGGGAAATGGAAGCTCGAGGCTTGTGGTTTGTGAATCAGGCAAGTGGGCGGTGCAATTGGCTTGGGTTAATGGCGGCTAGGGTTTTGGTTGGTGGCTAGGGTTAGGGTTTGCTTGGATTGGGGAAGAAAATGGGACTTGTGTGGGAGAGAATAAAAAAAGGAGGGTAATTTAGTCTTTTTAATATATTAAAATATATCATACGCATTATTTAAGAAAGTGAATATCACGCTCTGTCAACTTGGACGATTTTTCTAACGGTTGCAACAAAATTAACACCACAGGTGTCTTTTTGAAATTTTTGTAACAGCAGGTTTTTTTTTGCAACAACCTCAAACCACATGGGTATTTTACGCAATTTTCCCTTGATATTATTGTACCACAGCCTTATGTAATTGCACATTATTTTGATAAAAGCTATGCGTGTTTTGACATTAAGACTAACCTTTTAACAATATGTTCTTAACGACAATAAAATGAAATAAAAGAATTAGATTCTTTTATAAATTTTCGTTAGCCTGGTTTATGTACGCTTCTTTTTTTTTAATTTCCATACTCCTAATATCAAAACTGAAAAACTATTATTATGTTCATAATGCCTGTTGTGTCCATTTAAAAGGTGATCTTCTCGTAGGTTTTTATCCCGTTCACGTTTTTGAGAAAGAAGGCGACTTTAAGAAATAAAAACCTCACAAGTTTTAGTACTTACTTCAGGATATAGTGTTTCAAAAAAAATTTTTTTGTAACAAAAATACATATGCAAGTTAGTTACTATACATGGGGCATGACGAATTGCACTCATCTATTCATTTTGGATATTATTTGAGAAGTATAGCTAGCTCCCAGTAACGCCTATATGAGTATGACTCAAATCCAGCATGAGCGAAATAAATGAGCACGCCGACCACTGTTAATATTAATAAAAATAACCACCATTGAAAGTGAAAGCAAAAAATTACCTCCGTAGTTATATGCATTTGAAATATTTTTCCTTTTAAATGAACGAAAAGAATAATAGCTAGCGTTAATACATTACATTAATCGTATAACAAGCGACTTGAGTTTTCAAGTTTAGAAAATTTGATGAGTAATTTTTTGTGGGGCATAGAAGGGGGAAAAAGAAAATGCATTGGATGAGCTGGGATAAAATGTGTTTAACGAAGGATCAAGGTGGTATGGCCATATGGGCTTTAGATGCTTACAGGGTTTTATTATGGCTATGTTGGCAAAACAGGGGTGGAGGCTGATCAATAACAAAAATTCACTCCTCTTCAGCGTTTTAAGTGCAAAGTATTTCCCGAATGGTGATTTCCTAAAAGCGCATCTTTGCAACATGCCTTCTTTCACTTGGAGAAGTATTTTCTCAACGAAAAAGGTACTGGAAGCAGGTATTAGATGGAGAATCAGAAATGGAGCGCAAATTCAGATCTGGAACGAGAAATGACTCCCTCGTCTCTATACTTTTATGATCCAAACACTTGTGAACACGTTGCCTAATGATACAAAGGTGGCAGCTCTCATAAATCACCAAAGCAAGTGATGGAAAACATGTCTTATAGATAGAATTTTCTGGCCACAAGAAGCTCAATTGATCAAGAATATCCCCATCGGCTCTTACTCAAATAAGGATAAACAAACATGGCACTTTGGAAAGAATGGTTACTTTTCGGTGACAAGTGCCTACCGCCTAATCATGAATCGTAGGTTGCTACTCAAGAATGGATCATCACTTACAGAAGCTAGTGAACAACCCTCTTCGTCTTGGAAGTTTCTATGGCAGCTAAACATTCTGAATAAAATCAAGATTTTGGATGGCGTGCATGTTCAAACATTCTTCCAACACAAGACAATCTTTTTAAAAGAAAGGTTGCTCAAGACACAACATGTCCTATTTGTGGGATTCAAGGGAAAACCTCTTACCATATTCTAAGAAGTTGTTCTTTAGCAAGGCAAGTCTGGGGACTTCTAACGCATGCAATGTTTGAGGACACCCATTGCTCAAATAATGTCCTTTCATGGTGGCAGGAGGTAAACTCTCGCATAAAGATAAAGGAGATGGAACTTTTTGCGGTAACGTGTTGGTTCCTATGGAAGAATAGAAATATGACTATTTTCCAAAGTGCTCAAATGGATGCACTTGAGCTGTATAGTGCAGCTTCCCATTACTTGGATAACTTCCGTAAAGCGCAGGAAAATATTCGCACCAACCTTTCTCTAAATACAAACAGGGTAGCATGGTCTCATCCTTATGGTAATTGGGTTAAGATAAATTTTGATGCTGCAATTTTCAATAAGGAAAGAAATATGGGCTGTGGTGTCATTGTGCGAGATTCGGCCGGGAGCGTCTTAGCTGCGCTATCCAAAAAGATTTATAGAATAACGAACCCCGAACATGCCGAAGCTATAGCAGTAGGAGAGGCTGCCATGTGTTACCTACGATTGTGAATTCAATTTCGTGGATGCAAAATCGATCATTAATGCTCTAAATTCATCAGAGGAAAACGTGTCCGCAATAGGGAGAATAATTGATGATGTGAAACGGATTGCCCACTGTTTCGACTCGTGTACTTTTCAACACATCAAATGGTCAGGTAATGAAGCCACTCATGAACTAGCTAAGTTTGCTTATACTTTAATTGATGCACTAGTTTGGATGAGAAAGGTACCACCAGCTGTAATATCCTCCATTCTCAAGGATTCTAACATTTTCAATCAATAATATCTCTATCTTTTAAAATAAAATAAAAAGTTAAGATAAGAGAAAAGATAAATGAGCTTTGAAAAAGCCATCTCCACTTAGACTTTTGGCAATGATTATAAATAAAGGCCGGCACTGACAGTCTAACGACGTTAGCAACCATTATGAAACACAAACAATAAAATGTTAAAGTTAAATTATCACTTTTAAAAAATTAATGTGTTGAATGAGAGATACTGTTTTAAATTTTAAACTGAAAAGATTGTCGTACCAGACTATTGATTATTTTGCTATTGAGGGAGTCGGTGATCAGTGAGTTGAGATCCACCTTATATTTAGTAGCTATTATTGTCTTAAAGTCAAAAGAAATAATTTTGACTGCTAATTGATTATCATGAAGATAGCAACAACCTTTTATAGCAACAACCAATTGTCGTTAAATATTTTAAATGGCTTTCATTTAGTAACGTTAAAAAATTACAGATAACAATTGTCTTTAAAAGTAGGGAAAATTGTAAAAACCACCCTCGTGGTTTGGGCCAGTTGCAAAAAGACCCTTGTGGTTACAAAAGTTGCAAGAAGACACCTGAGGTTTAAAATGTGTTGCACCCGTCAAGAATACCGTCTGTTTTAACCGCGTTTGGGGTAAACGTGCCTGGATGGCAAGTAATAGTGCTAAATACACCTTTGAATCCCGTTTTTGCCCTTGGATAGATCTCTTTGACCATTATAAGGCTTGAACCCAGTGGACAAGCCGTGAGAAGAAGAAATTGGTTCATGTGAAGCTCCTTCAGCTTGAATTTGCAGCTCAAATTGACACATTGAAGAGATCGAAGGTATGTATGTTGTTTTTTCTTTTAAACTTATTGTTTTCTTTCATTCATCTTCTAGTTTTTTTTTGCACACCAAATGTTTGATGAAATGTCACATTGGCTAGGTCAATGTCTTCTTCAAGCACAAGTGGACAAGCCGTGAGAGCTGTGGTTGATGTAAGATATTCATGGAAGTCTTGTTTTTGTGGTAAGAGAGCTAGGATAAAGGTTGTTGAAGATGAGAGGAAAACAAGCTGTGGGAGGCTTTTTTATGTATGTGAGAAAGGAGACTGCAATTTCTGGGCTTGGTGCCAACCCTATAATGCAAGCCAAGATGAGAAGAGAGGAAGCATTGGGGGAAACTGTATGGATTTAGATGCTCAAATTTGTGGTTGTAGGTGTAATGAATTGGCTACCAAACTTGAAGGGATTGAAGCCATTGTGAAGTTTATGAAGCTGTTTCTTCTTGGGGGATTTATGTGTACCTTTTTTATGTTGTTCAAATGAATAATCACAATGATGCTTATGTTTGCATTTCTAATGAAGGTGTATACTGCAAATGATGTTTGGATTTCTCATATTCTATATGCCAATTGAAAAATATTCCAACACATAGATTGTATTCCAATACAGTTGTACACAACATATTCAAAACATAGATTGCATTCCAATGGACAAATGCTATACACAATTCTCAATTCCAATGGACAAAATGCTGTTTTACAAAACATTCCAATAATACTCCAAAACATTCTCAATTCTGTCATAACTAAACAAAATGCTGTTTTACAAAATACATAAACCACAATTCTGTCCTAGCATAATACTCCAAAACAGGCTCACTGATTCAATTCTGTCCTAGCATAGTACTACTTCTGCCCCTTGTCTTCTCTAACATGTGTTTCAACCCTGTTCTTAGCAGCCTTGGCAGTTGATGTAGTACCCTTGAAGTTTGCATGGGAGCTGTTGGAGGCCTAGAAGCAGTAACTGTTGGCCTCTGAGTTGTAGCTCCAGGTGGAACCCAAGCAGCCCTTGGTTGTGTTCTTGTGGCAGGTCTTGAAGCAGGAGTTGGCTGTGAAGCAGTTTGCCTAGGTGCAGGAGTTGGCTGTGAAGCAGTTTTGGCAAACAATACAATCACACTATTTAAACATAATCCTTTTTGCAAAAAAGACAAAGACACAATTATTTAGCATCAATTTACCTGTTCTTGTGAACTAGCTGGCATTGGTGGAGGGGATGGCTGTGAAATAGTATGCGTAGGAGGAGATGGTTGTGGAGGAGTTGGCTGTGGAGTTGATGGATTAGGGAGTCTTCTTCCCTAAAAAAATTAAACCCCTATTGTGAGTACATGTGCATACATGATCCCAATTATAAAAAAAACAAAATTGCATAACAGGGGTCTCATGCAATCAATGAAACTACACATGTTCCATAAGGGTCTTTTTGTAACTTTTCAAACCACAAGGCTTGTTTATGCAATAAACATATTCTCACAACAATGTGAAACTTATTTTTTTCAAAAATAAAAAATGCAAATGATGTCAGTTTCAAATGAAAAATAAAAAAGAAAGTACCCTTTTTCTTTTGGCTGGAGTCACAGTACTATCCACTGCCTTTTCCTTTCCTTTGCTTGTGTTGGCCTATAAAAAATGATTAAACTGAAAATCAGCCATACAGGTTGACCCAAACTAAGTTATAAAATGTGTACTGGGCCATACCTCATGAGATTGTCTTACAAGTCTGGATTGTGGATGGACTGGGCCTTTGCATGACCTTTTGTTGTGACCCCTTTCCAAACACCTTGCACATGTGACATACTTCTTGCTCCTGCCCACTGTAGAAGGATTTATGAGCTCATCATCACCTTTTCTTCTCATTTTTTTGGGCCTGCCAGCTGGTCTTCTATAGAAAGGTGGGGCTAAAGCATCCAAACCACTGACAACCCATGCATCCTCACTTGGAACAGGATGTATCATACTGCTATAAGCATCCAAATAAACATCCTTCCTATAGCAGTTGTGTACATATGTCTCAGGCCTATCTCTGTTCACAAATATGGCAGCCACAGCATGGCAGCAAGGTATCCCAGTGAGATCCCACATCCTACAGCTACATGTCCTTGCATTCAAGTTGATAACCCTGGTTTTGTTGAAATGCTCCACCTCAAACTCAAGTTGACCAGAACAGCTTGCAAAACAATTCCTAGCCTCTACCACAATCTTGTCCAACTTTCTCACAATATTAGGACAGATTGCACCCTCAAATTTCTCCATCCCTTTCTTCTTAATTTGTATTCTGTTCATCAAATTTTTTCTAATCCACTCAAGCATGCTAACAATTGGCAAGTCCCTTGCTTCAATGATGTATGCATTAAATGACTCACTTAGGTTGTTAACCAAGGTATCACACTTGGAATGGGTACTGAAGTGAGATCTTGACCATTGAGTGGGATGTATTGATTCTAAGTACT
This sequence comes from Escallonia rubra, assembly GCA_033065855.1. NCBI lineage: Eukaryota > Viridiplantae > Streptophyta > Magnoliopsida > Escalloniales > Escalloniaceae > Escallonia > Escallonia rubra. Next base: position 195,262 of record JAVXUO010002303.1, read on the forward strand.
TCATAATTTCACCATCTTTGTCTAAATTCCTGATTTTCCCAATCCAATGATTGAAATTATTAACAGTTCCTGCCCTGGCAGCATTCCATAGGTAATCTTTCAACTCTTTACCACCCCATCTCTTTTTAAAGTTTGCATACAAGTGTCTCATGCAAAATCTGTGCTCTGTTGTAGGTAAGAGATCCTTAAATGACTCCACCAACCCTTTCTGCCTATCAGAAATAAATACCAAGTTTTCACTACCCCCAAGGTCTTCAACCAGTTCTGTCAAAAACCAAGACCAACTATCTTTGGTTTCTGCTTCAACAACAGCTACAGCAACATGGAACATGTTGTCATTCCCATCCCTAGCCATAGCAGACAACAACTGTCCCCCATAAAGGCCTTTTAGATGACAGCCATCTAGTCCAATAAAGGGTCTACATCCTTTTAAAAAACCAGTTTTGTATGCCTCAAAACTAACATAAACCCTCTTAAAAACAGGTGCCAGCTCTGGACTTGGCCTAAGTGTCTCAACTTTGAAACATGTCCCAGGATTGTGCTTTTGCAATGTTGCCCCATAATCCCAAAGCCTTGCAAATTGTGCCTTGCTGTCCCCCTCTATTTCTTCTCTTGCTAACCTCTTTGCCCTATATATTTTATGCTTGCTTGCATTAGCAAACATGTCTCTGTATATTTCTTTCTTCATAGCTCCCACCTTCCAGTTAGGGTCATCTCTCAACTTCTCCTTATACCTGTGTGCAATGTACTTAACACTAACCAAGTGGTTATTATAGTCCCTCCCACAACTATGATCTGGTCTGAATGTCTTGATTTGCCATGTAGTGGTCCCTTGCATGGGAGAAGCATGCACCCTAAAATCACAGTTTTCATACTTGCAAACACATGTAATTCTATAGCTATCATTGTGTTGGTACTCAAAGTCATATCCATGTCTAATGCTCCAATCCTTAACATCAGCTCTAAGCACCTCCCTAGTTGGAAACATCAAGCCAACCTTCAATTTTGGCCCATCCTTATAGTTCAAATCATCAGCACAAAATTCTGGCCACCTATTTGTCTCTTCTTCCTCGTCTGACCCATGAGCACTCATCAGTTCATCCTCTTCCTCACCTTCAGAATACCATTCTTCAGGGGGCTCATTAATGTGACTCTTCTGCTTAGATTTAGGGTTAATGTTAAATATATCATCATCCCCTGGCCCTTCTAAATCTTCACCCAACTCAGGAATTGTAGGGTCATCTGGCTCTCTACCTTCATCCTCAACATTTTCAGTTCCCTCAGCATCTTGGCCAGCCTCAGCAGTATCTTGGCCAGCCTCAGTATCTTGGCCAGCCTCAGTATCTTGGCCAGCCTCAGCTGCTTCACCACCCAAAGTAGCTTCACCACCTTCAGCTACTTCACCACCCAGAGCAGCATCACCACCTTCAGTTGTCACACCCCCCTCAACAGCTTCAGCTTCAACACCCTCAGTTGTAACTCCCCCACCCTCAGCTGCTTCACCACCCTCAACTGTCACACCCCCCTCATCCTCAACATTTTCAGTTCCCTCAACTGTCACACCACCCTCTACAGTTTCTTCAATCTCATTAAGTTCTATTCTAGCATTATCAACATCACCATCTCCTATGGCCACATCAACTTCACCTACTGGAGTAGACCCATCTCCTATTGCAAGGTGGGGAGGATTGTTATCTACAACTGCTAGGGGATCCATACCTCTTATGACATATATGACTGCATTATGACCATGATAATGGTACAATGCATCACTTAAACCCCTATCATCAAGTATTAACATCAGCCCATTGTTAAATGTCTTTCCAGGTATTCTATATATCATAGTACTAGTAGGAGGTAACCCTAAACTCATGTACATATCTAGCAGCTCCCAATATGATAAGTAGTCAGGGTCACATTCAAAAGATTCTACTTTCTCTCCAGTCCAAGACCTATTGGGTGGATTTGTAAAAACTCCCCCATAATGAATTTCAATAGTGACTTTGCCTGACATTCTGCCAATATAAAAAAACAAAATCAAGGCTTTTTTAACCTAAAGCAATCTTTTTAAACACATGCAATTATTAACATACAATAACGTTGAATATGGTGGGGGACAAAGGGGGTGGGGGACAGAGGGGGACCACAATCAAATTAACAATTGCCACCAAACTTTAGCACTATATAATAACGGGGGAGGAGGGGGGAAGGGGGGACATCAGTTGCATGGCTTTGAATTGACGAAAAAAGTAGAATACACAAAACCTTATACTAAACAGAAACCCTAAATTTTAATAGAAACCCTAGAATTCAAAAACCCTAAATGTTAACAGAAACCCTAGAAGTTGAAATTCCTAGGTCTAACAAAAGCACAAAGTAAACATAAACGCTTAGGTTCATTAATCACATTGTCAAAGTCAAAAGGTTACCTGGAATCGCACTTCGGTCAATGTAATTTCTTCTTCGATCTTCGCTCGTTCTAGTTTGAACCGATTTATCAGCCCACAGTTCGATTTTGTTCGCGATTTGTCTTCTTCTTTGTAGATTTCTTATTTATCTGGTGATTTGTTGTCAAATTGTGGTAGAAGGAGGCGACGGGTTCATTTGAGAGAAGGTGGAAATTAGATTGAATGTTAGGGTTTCACAAACCATACAGTGTGGTTATATACAGGGGTATTTAAGTCAATTCGTTGATTCCGTAACGGTTCTTGACGGGTGCAACACATTTTAAACCTCAGGTGTCTTCTTGCAACTTTTGTAACCACAAGGGTCTTTTTGCAACTGGCCCAAACCACGAGGGTGGTTTTTGTAATTTTCCCTTAAAAGTATTAGCAAAAAAGTCACTAAAAGCATACAGTAAAATTAATTGTCGCTATACAAGAAGTTGTAACTATCTTCATACAATTAGGGTAGCAGCAAAAAAAAATTCAAATCGAAATGATTTTTTTTTCCTGCAATCAATAGTATGAATAACTTACAACTTTTCACATAATGGTCACTAAATGTCGCTAAAAAACCTAGTGACATTTCTGTAGACATCTATTTTTTAGCGTTAATGGTTAAAATCTACAAAAATAATTTAATGGTCATAATTTCTAACCAATGGAGACGTTGCAGATAATTCTTACTATAGTCAGTTTGGCAGCCAAAATTTTTTCAATGGAAATGGGGTGGACTAGCTAGGACAAGAGGGTCTATATCACGGTAGGTCCATATACGGCCATGACTTCCAAATGGAATTAAGATGGCGTAACCACCAACAATCAGCGTCAATTAACAGAGTTCCAGTGAAGTGGACGCGAAGACATGAACCCCCATGATATAATTAACTTCCTGTAATAAGTAATCAAGAACTTCCTCCAACCATCGTCAACGACCTCTCTAGCTTCTCTAAATACATACCTCTGCAGCCACCTTCTTCGTCAGATTAATATATTTCCTCCATCTCTTTCTCTGTACATGCAGGTGGTATAAGCAGAGATTTGGAGAGGGGAACTGTAGTTCACCAAAAGCCCATAGTTGGTAGCTAGCATGGAAAACGAAGAGGGATTGGTGGTGAGAGGACGGGTCGAGATCGACACGCGGCGACCGTTCCGGTCGGTGAAAGAGGCCGTGACGTTGTTCGGGGAGAGGGTTTTGGCCAGCGGAGTCTACGCCAACAAGCTCAAGGAGGTAACATCTTTCCAACCTACATGTACTGCAGTTCTGGTACCATGTTGCATGGCAGGTTCATATCATATAGGGCTACAAGCATGTTTGTCACCTTAATCAAATTTAGGGTTTTGGAGATAAAGATCCACATTAATCGAAGAAAATGCTCACTCGATAGCGTGCTCAGATAATCACCATATGCCAATCAGGTTTTTTTCCCCTTACAATGGGTCTCGAAATGGATATTTAATGGTCGAGAATGTGTCTTAATACACGCTCCAAAGTCTATAAACTGTGAAGTTGTGGGCACTTTCCGTACAAGTTTTTCTCACTTTGTACTTAATGCAAAGTATCTTGGTACACGAGTATGCAATTGGTTTGTTCACTATAATCGGATTGTACTAATATTGAAAGAACTATCATTTGTGACCCCATATGATAAGTTTGCCAAAAAATCGGATTTGTTGTTGCTCAATGAAGCAAGACATAGATGTAATCTCATGTGACGGTTAGTGATTGATACACATAAAATAATGATACACTCATACACCTTAATTACACCTCAGCCGTAGAAAGTGATAGAGCCTATTTCCAAGTAGTTGATAATAAGTTTGAACTCTACTATGAGTGCTATAAAAGCATGGCTAGGTCCGTACTCGCACCCTATCAACTTTTTCATCCAATGAAGGAGAGCATTACGGATCTGTGGAGAGAGTAAAATACCTAGCACACCATCAACGTGGCCAAAGGTGGTAAATGAGGGTTTAACAATCATGCTTTATATATATTCTCATCAGACTAGTATCCGATTGTTTGAATATGTTAACATATGGTATCAGAGCCATCTAGCAGCAAATTTAAGGCCAAGAAATTTATGTTTTAACCTCTTAGTCATATTTACTTTGGTATTGCCAGAGACCTTTTCAATTAGGATGAAATCGTTTGGGCAAAGAAGGGCTTACGATATGTGTTCATCTTCTCCAAAGCCGGTCTGTATTGTGAGATCTGTTGTGACTTGTGATTTGAATCAGATTTTCGATAAATCGTTCATGATAATGTGGTCAAATAACGGTTCATTGTTGAATTGATTTTGGGCATAATCAAGAAATTCATCAATTAATTAGAGCTTCTTTTGTTTATGGTTTTGTTTGTTAACCAAAGGAACGTGAATTGTTGGGTGTATTGGTATGATCTAAACCCTAACAAGGGCGCGGTCTTCATCAGTTCTGCAATCTTATGTGTTGTCTCGTTTCTAGTGTCTTCTCTGTTTCAACATTCCATGAACTTTAATTCTGAGTGATTTTCTGTTCATAAACCCACCATTATAGGCTCCGATTTTGGCGACCCTACCACGCATCCGCCAACTCGAGGGGCGTGGCACGTGTGTCGCATGAAGTCAGCACCCCTATTTGATATTTTCGTTCCAAAATTTTACTGTGGGCCCTATCCATATAATAATGATTTAGAAAAATAAAAGTTTATTTGCAAATAAACTAAAAATGGCCGAACCTTGGGAGTGTCTAGAACGGTGGAGAGTGAGCATTCAGATATATGTGGAGAGAGTAGAAGATCTAGCACACCAATAACATGGACGAAGGTGCAAATCATTGTTATACAATTATGATTTATTTTCATGTTAGATTACTTGTACTTGTTTATTTGAATATATTAAAAAATATTATCACTCCTCAATCTTTTGGAAATAAAACTTGCGCGAGATATACAAAAATAGACAGGACCCCTTTTGTAAATGAAGAATCCGCTTCGTCATCGTGACTTTAAGCCGCTGTCATCTACTTCTTAGACTCCGAAGAGCCATTCTACGTGAAACCATGATATACTTTCTCAACAAGAAAGGTGCAAATGACTGACCATTAGCTACGTTGTTAATCAAAACTGTGTGCCATAGATTGATCATTATGGAAACAACAAGTATATATAGCTAAGTAGGATGTTGTTATACAACTATATATATCTAGCATCCGATCTGATAATTTCTAGAGACAGGTGCAAATTAGAGCGAGCGAAAATGGAGAACACCAATCCAGAGTCGGAGTTGTAGCAGCCGAGCTCGAGGAGACAAAGCAAAGCCTCCAAAAAGCAAAAGAAGAAGGTAGTTTCATGGCATATTGCCTTACATCTCTTCAACAAGAGCTTGAACAAACAAAGAGGGAGCTAAACAAGTTGAAGGCAAGAGAACCCCCAAACCAGCTAATCGATCCTAAGATTGAGGAGCTCAAATTCATCGAAAACACAAGCAAAGTCGACGATGTCAGGGCAGAAACAGAGGATGAGTTGGGGCTTCTAAAGAGGAGGTCTGTCAAGTTTGCAAGTCCTCCTTCACTAGCTCGAGTGATTGTTAGCAAAGATATTGGTGAAGTGCCAGTCACACCCCCTTCGCTTGGAAAGCAAACCAAAAGGAAGCCTCTAATCCCTTTGTTTGGAGGATTATTTTCCAAAAAGAAAGGAAGCCATGAGGGTGAAGCTCCAAGATCATGAGGCTCTCAACTCTTGAGCAAACATATGCTGCCTGTGATTTTTCGCACATTTCTTTAACAACATTCTGTTTCTTGATTCCAAAATAATGATCTAGGTTAACATTTTGTTAGAAGTAAGGAACATATTTTCTAAAGAACAATGGAATGTGTGATGAAACGACAAAGAGGGAGAGTGCATTTGGCATAACCATTTATACATCTCTAACAGGACAAATAAATTGGATCTTTCTCTGAGTCTCTTATCTTCCCCTTTTTACCTTTCATGCTTTCGTTTTCTCTCTTGATTTATTTCTCTCAACAAATCTATGGTAGGCAGCGACAATTTTGTCCCCCAGTTACACGATACGTCTTCATTGTGGGCTCATTGCTTGATGACAATTAAAAGCCATCAGTTCGAAAGGATAGACCTGTTAAGCCTATCCCTTGCAAAGGCCTTTCTCATATCCATTGTAATTTGGTGGACAGATTTGCCTCTATTTATTTAATAATAATAATTGTGCAAGGTCGTAGATTCGAGTGTAGTGGAGGTGGGTGGGATACTCGGTGTGTGTAGACTCGAGTGTGGTGGAGGAGGGGAGGGTAGATACTCGGTGGGTGAAAAACTTTATCGTTGTGACAAAAAAAAAACAATATGCTAAAATTTAATGTCACCGAGCAAGTGAAAATCCCTCTTATCTAAGCCTTTAAAAGTAAGGAAAATACTTAAACAATACTTGTTGAAAAAAATTAAGTGATTGTCTAACGCACGACGTCATGGGCTTAATAGGCTGTGGAACCAATGACATACACAGATCCGTTTTCTCCTTCTGTCTTTGACTCTACTTCTCTGTCCAGCATTCGACCACCTAAGCTCCACAACTGGCTATCTTGAACCTGGGAAGTATCCGTGCTGCCTTCGGTATCCGCTGCCAGTGAAACTCTCCTGGCGGCACCTGCCGCGGCTACCACCTCCGGCAACACCGTGGCTGAATCCAACCAATTTTCCCCCTTTATCTATGTCTTTGACTGCCTAGAAACTCTTTCGCTCTTCAAAAAAGTTCTTTCTCGTTCTTTAATACCCCATTTCCTCAATTTGCAGAGCAGAGCAGAGGCAACAGTAATGGAAAAGACATAATGGAGAAGACGTTGGGTTGTAATGTATAGATATGCTGTTTTGTTTACGGTCCGATCTTTTTCTCTAAATTAGTTCCATTTAACTTTTACTAGAAGTAATGCTCTGAGTACAAGAATAAGGAACAAATGGATTATTAAAACTGAAAATGCTTATTGATAGCAATTCATCCCATTTATAACAACACAAAACTAGAGCAGGTAATTGATTGTTGTTCTAGATCCAGTGACATTAAGGTACTGTTTTTAAAAAGTTTTTGTTTTGGATTTTTTCTTTGGCTTTGAAAACTGGAAACGATATTACCGTTTGACATAAGGTTTTAGATTTTTTTCCCCTTCAGTTTTATAAACTAGTTTTCAAAATAGGCCTGCTTTTGAAAACTGCATTTTTGGAGTTTTCAGTTTTGAATTTTTTTTTTTAGATCCATCTTCCAACTTTTGTTGAAAGCATTTTATGTTTCTTATTCCTTTCGATCTTCATCACCAACACCTATTACCCAAGAACACCAAACCACCAACATTGCCATCAACCATACATATTGACCTCCCCTACCACCACCACCAATGACCAACAACCCCAAACACCAAATTACAGACACTGTAACCACCAGAGGCATTGACTGTCGATCTGCCACCACCATTGATCAATACGCCCGAACACAAATTGTGAGTTTAGAATTACCTACAAATTTTGAGTAGAAATTACAATCTTCAAAAAACCTAGTTTTCTCTTTCTTTTATCTCTCAGAAGATCAAACTCAATTTATCAACAAAAAAAAAATGATTAGTCTTTATATCTCTAAACTTGGTAAATAACTGAAAAGACCCCTATAGATATGTTATTTATTCAAAACGTATCCCAAAATGTTATTAAAACTACAAAAGTAGCCCAAAAATTAAAATATTTAGCTATATACTATCTAGAGTCTTACAAAAAGATTTCATCCATCGATGAGCCCTAGTATCTTCGATTTGTGCTGGTCAAACCCCAATCAAACCAATGGAACCTTAACTCGCAAGCTAGTGTGTTACTACCATAGCAGTAGTTGGACGATCGAAGATGAGATGTGTTGATCGTGATGGGGGCGCTTCTGGTTGTTGAACATAAGAGTTCAGAAGAAGCTCTCAAATATTGAAAAATGAAAGAAAATAGAAAAGAGGAAAAATAGGAAGGAAAAAAAATAGTAAAAATCAATTATACAAAACTGTATCAAACAACTCATCAGTTTTGTAAAAAGAGAAAAGAGGTTTTGGTATTCGTTTTTCTAAAAACAAAAATTGAAAATTGAAATGAGTTTCAGACACGCCTAAGTACTGCAAACGTTATTTTTTAAGAGCCATCACAGGCTCAGGCCCAGACCCAGACCCAGACCGCCCAGTTGAACAAAAGAAACATATGACCTAATATATCTTGCCTGTATTTTGAAGTTCTAATCATGTGATTTTGAAATGGTATTAGCCGTTTAGTCCCATCCTTTTGAGCCCTTCCCTTTCTAACTTGCTGGCGAATTGTTACACTAGATTGATGGACATCCAGAGCTGCGCATCCCGTTGCCAAGAGAGGTCGTTAGCTACAACGTATGCGGTGATGAAACATAAGCAAAACCATTCATGAAATACACTCCTTTTACACATTCGATACATTCAACCTAAATATGAAAGAGTAGGCACCTATACTAAGATAAGCTATTGAAAATAATAATAAATAAAAAAAACCAAAGCAATTGAAACAATTCTCGGTCTTAGAAAAAAAGTTTTATTCATTTTCCGCTTCAACATTGTTTTTTCCTAAAAGAGGAAGTTGTTGAGTCCGAAGTCGCTCGTGGAGAAAACTGTGGCCCTCGGAATCTGGTTGCCACGCTGATTCTGACCAATTTCGTGAAAGAAAAAAAAAATTGAGGCATGGTAGGAGGTAAAGTGGCAAAAACAAAAAGATGGATGAGAAACGAAAGAGAAAGAGAAGATGCGGAAGAGTAATCAACGAAATATCTCGAAAAACTGGGTAAGCTTTCAAACTTTTCAAAAAATTATGGTTAAGATCTACTATCCATCTAGATAGGGTTGTAAATGAACAAAGTCATTCATAAATAGCTCGTGATTCGTTCCCTACGGAACTCGTTCATGTTTGTTTGTATAATATGTGAACCAAAATTGAATAACATTTTAGAGCGCGTTTGGGCACGTTTATTAAATGAGCCGAGCATGAACATTTCAAAGTGTTCGGGATTATGTTCGTGAACGGCTCGTCTTAATATTAAATTCATTTTTATGTTTAAAGTATGAAAATTATATATATATGAAAGTCGAAGCCGAGAGAATGTTCTCTCATCATCGCTTACTTGGACATTCTCTTAATTCGCCATATGAACTTTCCTATTTTGAATTTTTAAAATATTTTAAATTTACTTACCTTTGTAATAATGATTTGGACTCACACATACACACACAAAATTTGGTTTGAATTCCTTCTTTCCATTTGAAATTCAACCAATTATATAGATTTTTTTTTTCTCTCTTCTATGTCAACATGTCTCACTCAAAATTTTTATTGATATTTTTACAATTCCATTAATTCCTAGATTTTGATAAAAGTAATTATCTATATGTTACTTTTTAATCTTAATCTTTTTTATTGTTTAGAGAAACATAATATTCTCCATCAGTTTTTTTTTTATTAAACTGCCATAATCTCCTTTCTTTTATTTCATTACAAGTTTTATATATAGTTTACGCTCCCATTTTTTTTCAATCATTATTAGATACTGTTACTCTTTTCTTGATGATCTTAAGTAATATAACCTCAATACACGGGTTATTTTTGTTACTATTATCACTGCAATTACTATTAGTTAGGAGAGACTATTTTTATTATTTCATACATTCTTTTTTATCTTCATTTGTCACTAAAAACTAACAATTATTGCTCAAGTTCATTTCTAAAAATAAAAATTGGTAAGGGAATTCCTTTGAAAAGGTAAAAAATAAATTTTTGATTATCTTATTGTCACTTTCAATTTTGTAATTGTTATTAGGCATACAAATACGAAATCTCTCAACAAGTATTTTGATAATTGTTATTCCCGTGTGCAACGTACGGGATCAAAACTAGTATACATGAATGTTAAAGGATGGAGGCCCTAAACTTAATTTGCTTAAAATCAAGCCCATTAGCATACCCGATCATTCCTATATGCAGCCCAAGTCACAAAATTAGAGTGCAACTAGAAAGCCCAAAAGTATTGCCTAACTCCTCTTCGTATCCATTTAGAAAACCCTAACACCTTGGTTCGGATTTATTACGGGTTAGTCGAAGGATGGACATTGCGGTGTTGTAGATCCTGGGAGGTGTGATGGACTCTTAAACAGTGTGCTCACCTTTGTATCGTGCGGTTACCGATTGTCTGCGTTATTGCTACCACTTATAGTGTGTTTTTATTTATGTTCAGTTTTCACCTGTAAATTTGCATGTTACTTTAAGTTGAGTTAAAGTGTAGGATATGCTCTGTTTTAATTCAATTGTAATGTGTATAAATTTATTAGGTGTTTGTTAGTGTCGGCCTTCATGGTCATGTATACTGAGTCACGGAAATGTCGTGACCGATAATGTCTGTAAGCTCTACAACAGAGCGACTGTGTATCTTTAAATTATCAATGCAATTATCTTATTATAAAAAAAAAAGAAAAAGAAAACCCTAACACCTTCTTAATTCCCTCACAGCCGCACTCTCTTCAATTCCTTCTCTTTCTTCTCCTCTTCTTCACACACTTCTTCCCATTCTCTCTTTCACTTCTGCATAGACGCACGTACGAAAGATCAGAGATACACAAATGCACACAAACTCCTTCACAGATACACGCACCAACCCTCTCTTTCTCACTTTCACGCACACACATCACCCCTGATTAAATCTGGGATCTTTTACGACTTTGAATCTCTGATCTTTGTGAAGATCCAGAAATCTATCGACTTTAGCTTCTCCTTCGGTCGTTGATTCAATTTACTTTTTCAGACAAACGAGCCGAGACGAGCCCGATCTGCGTTGACGAACTCGAGCGAGTTCAAACATCCATGTCTGACTCATCAATGAACATGAGCCTCGTTCAAACATCCATGTCTGAGTCATTAATGAACATGAGCCTCGTTTAAATACCCCTAAAAATATACAAACGGAGTTGGAACACACATATATCGACTCGAACTCGATTTGTATACAACCCTATAGCTAGATAATTTTCCCACAACCTACCAAGCTTGCTAAGTTGGCGCAACATTAGTGATCTTTTAACACTATATAAGCCGATGATACGGTATTAAACAACCACCAGATAATTTATCATACATATTGATTTTTGCGATGCTCAGTTGATGACTTGAGGGTCCCATGGATTACCCTGTTAAAGTTCAGTAATCATCATAGTGGTAAAAATATTTACAGCGTAAAACTGTCACTAATGAGTCCAAGAAGCTTTATAAGGAGTTTTACCCAGAGAAATAGAGATGTCAATGGGCCGGGCTTGGGCCGGCCCAGTCCAAGCCCAACGGGCCTCCAACGAAAACAGGCCGGGGCCGGGCCTGATGTCTGAAAAATGGGCCGGGCCAGGCCCGGGCCTGAAATCTGGATATATGGGCCCAGTCCAAGCCCTGGCCCTAGGCCCAATATTTAGGGCCGGGCTTGGGCCGAATTTAATTTTTTTGTTTTGCGTAATTTCTTTCTTTAATTGGCTATAATTATCCCTCTTTACTCATAATGTTGTTTTATTAGAGATACCACTTCCTCATGAATTTATCTTGAATTGGGAAAAAAGAATTGGTTACTACATGAGTATTTCCTTTTAAATATGTCTAGTAACTTTTATTTTGTAACGCTAAAACAATTCTTAAAAGAACGTATGCAAAACGATTGTAATGCTAAAACAATTGTTAAAAGAATGCATGCAAAATGACACTAATAACATTTAGCGACAATGATCGTTATATAGAGCAAACTGTTGTAGGCTACTTTTACTTTTAATAATGGGTTGAGGCTCGAAAAACTTTATTGTTGATGCGCTCTTATATTTTACCATTATCATTCCTCAATACTAAAAAAGAACTAGAGCAAAAGCGAGAAGCAAAAAAATGTTTTCTTTTTGTGTGCCAATTCTTGTTGTTTTCGTAAGAGACGTGAATATGAGATTTGTCAAAATCGTGCAATCAAAGAAAATCTTGTAAGTATAATTCGAATAGTACACAAATCTCGATCTCAAAATATGTCCCAAGATTACGTTTCTTTGTCCGAAAGTCTACTGAAAAATGATTGCTAATTATCCGAAGTGTGGAGCAACAATATTCTTATAGAGACGTTTCTCAATAATATCACCATGACTCTCAAAGTTTGGGGTGCTTTTATAAATACGTAAAGTTTAGGGACATTTGTGTAATTTTATAAAAAATAATTAAAAAAAACCATGTTTTATAGTCTTGCCACCTCCTCCTTGTTACAATGACTAAGTTAGTTAAATGTTAAAATATGGGATATGTGGATAATGGATGCATTGGGTGGAAAATAATGAAGGAAAAAAAAAGGGGGGGAAACCTTTCCCTTTTGGGAAAGAAAGAAGAACTAACAGAAAACAAGAAACAGATAAGAGAAATGAAACAGCAAACAGGCCTACAGGGGGCCAAATTTTGGGCCAGAAAAGGGGCCAATTTTGGGCCAAATTTAGGGCCAAAATCTGGCCCAATTTAGGGCCGGGCCTGGCCTGGGCCATTTTCCCTGAAACCTTGGCCTGGTCCAAGCCCAGGCCCTAAAAATTTGGGCCTGCACTGTTCATACTAGGGCCGGGCCAGCCCAGGCTTTTTTCGGGCCGGGTCGGGCTGGGCCGCGGGCCGCCCGGCCCATTTGACATCTCTACAGAGAAAGATATACAGAGCCTCCACACGTCCGTCGAGCACGTAGGCTTGAATCCATCCAATCATTTCAGCTGTATTATCAAAAACAAAACAAAAAATACTCCTAAGTAGCAAAGTTACAAGGCTTGATCATACATCACTGTCTGTCTGAGCCGTCCGTTTCCTGGCTGACCAATTGCCTGCCAACAGACTATTCTCTGAGCTTTGAGCTCTCGCGTCATCTCACGATAAACAAAGGCAAAGCAAGATTATCTTTCATGCTTGCAGCATCAACTTCGGTTAGTTTATCTCATTGCTTCCTCGAATGAAATTCATTGCGAATTGTTCACTTTTCAGTTTAATTAGTTATAGTCCATGCGAATATGCTCGCTTGAACTAAGATTGATAATTATTTTATACTGTACATAGAATATGAATCGAACAGTTAATATCATAATGTTGCAGAAAGAAAAGAAAAAAAAGATTAGAAGATTTTTGTGGTGATAATTTCCATAAAGCGACACACTAAAAAAATAGTAAAGCTACTTAAACGTTTGTTTTGATCATAAAAAAAAAAGAACTTATTAATTAAGCGCGCAAAAGGTTCGTAAGTTGAGATGCACAACTATAGTTGTTGAATAATTGATTATCTTAAAATCTTAGATGTCCTTTCACTATTTTCATTATTTTTTATACAGAGTGTAGGCTATGCTAACTTTTGGTAAACAAAACTGAATTCCTCCTTCATAGACACTAAGGCCCCGTACGCTTACAGTTTTTGTTTTGTGTATTTGTATTGTGTTTTCGTTTTCAATATTTTCGTATCCAATCACAAATTATGGTTGTGTACTTTTATCATTTTTATCAGTTTTTTGTGTCTACTTTTTTCAGTTGGTTTTGTATGTTTATCGTTTTTATTTCTGTTTTCATTACTGTTACCATTATTATTTCCAGTATTACCCTTGCTGCTCCGATCAATGGATCTTTCCTCCCACATCAGGGATGCCAACCAAAACCATAGAGGATGATTCCCAAATCAATGGGGTTCTTTTTTCCTGCAGGAATCCCAAATCATAGAGAATGATTCCCAAATCATAGAGGATTCCCAAATCATAGAAGATGTTTTTCCCTATTCACACTCTCAATTTCCTTTTCGATCATCACACATCTGTGTGTCTTCTCCCTCTTGCTTCTTCTTCTTCCCCATTGACAAACCAACTCGGAAGGCTCCAATTTGTCGCACTCCTCCTCCCAATTTTTTCAATGGCAAAACCCTAATCATGCACTCAAACACAGTCACACATAACATTATTGCGCGTGTCTGTGTGTGTGACTTAGAGAGAGAGAGAGCGAGAGTGTGATATGGGAGGGAGAGTGAGTTGAACCCGCGAGGCCGCTGGTGCTGTCGTGGCTGTCGTCATCGGAGGAGATGCGCCAGACGCGGAGGAAGTCGCTGGAGGTGGCGAGGAGGTCATCTGAAGCGGACGTACTCCATTTCGAGAGAAGCAAGTCGATGCCTTGCCGGACCTGAGCGGCGGTGTCGACTGCGAGCAGCCGCTGATCCATTTCTCAAAGAGCCTTGTTCGGCGCTGGGTTACACACGGTACAGTGAATATTGATAAGAGAGAGAGACAGATGAGGGAAAGGGTGAACAGTAGGCTTCTGACAATGAATTCACTTGTGTCGGCAAAAACCGGAAAAAGGTGATAACACCTATAAGGTGTTTTCCCTTTTTTCGCCACTATTTGGATTTTGTATCCAAAACGAATATCCAAAATGATAAAAGTACAAAAAAAAGAGTATTTTTTTGCCATCATTACAGAATTTGAGTACAGAATAACATAAACGTACGGGGCCTAATTTTCTCTATGGTCAGACCTTTTTCTTGTTTGAATGAGAGTATTGCATCGATAAAAAATGTACAAAGCACGTCAGGTTAAAAATGTATAAAGCACGTCAGGTATGATCTTACGACCATATGACTTGGTACAAAAGTAACACTCTATAGGTATAGAGACAAAAATCAACTGACCGACTAAAAAAAAAACCCTCTAAGAAAGGGTTGTAGTGCATTGAGTGAGACCAATTTGTATCGGTACCATATCGCATGCACCCATTCTTGGATGAAAACAATCCCGTCTTGATAGGCAGTTAAGGCCATGGATCTAGCTTCTTGAAGGACGTCCTTTGAACCTATATCCAAGGTAAAAGTATGGAAGTCTATACTAAAATGACAAATGTTAAACAATGTTGGGGTTACTAAGGTTGAGACATAAGGAACATTTTCATTTGACAAAAAAAAAATATTTTTAGAATCATACTAAAAGAACGGCCTTAACATGTGATGTATTATGGTCTAAGACCTTGAAAGATCGTGCAACGTACAAATTGCAGTATTGCATTGCTTCACTTTTAACACACCAATAACAGGTAAGCACACCCGCGCGTACGTAACTATAGATGCATACGATTCCATATTTGTAACCATCAAACAATCTTGGAATTAACTATCGTTATAGTCGAATTCATAAACACAAGTGCCTATGATGGATGACATTGATTTTAATGGAATTTTACAAAAAGAGGGAATGCTAAAGGGTTTGAGAGAGGTCAGTAATACTGAGAAGATAATATCTGAAAGGCGTTGATGTCATGTGTAAAGTGTATAAGTTGTTTGTGTTCAAAAAATAATTTACACCCATACATATTTCATACTAAACCCCGTACGATATAGTTTAATTCAATTTTTCGCTGATAGAAGGAACCAATCTTATAGTTCATTTGTAGGTAGCTTGGAGGATTAAAAGCATGACTCTTGCTTTCCAATTGGCCGTTGTTGCATTAATTGCTACTTCATCGATCTTATTGATTATTGTGCCAATTGTATTTACTTCTCCTAAGGGTCATGTAAGAAAATGTTTTACATCATTATTATTCTGTAGATATCAATAAAAAGATATCATGGATACCAACTTTTCAAATAGACTCAAAGTAATTCTATCACAACTTTAAGGAGTAAAGAACTAAATGATTCCCTAGTTGGACAAATTATATCAAATGCCAAAACTATTGGAAAAGATATTGCTTTTGTGTATACTTATGCAGAAAAACAAGTACAGAAAATACTGAACGTACTGTAGTATACTAAACCGAGCAGACATAACTATAATGTTTCTAAACTACATAATTAGAAACTGGGTTATATGTAACTCACAACAAAAATCCAAAACCGAGGCGTGAAATTAATTCACTGTCCTTAAGACTTTATTCGTCATGCAATGGTGCTAACCGTCCAAGCCCAAGTCCAAGCCACAGGACCGGACCAGGACAGGACGGGCGGGTGTTATGGACCTTGGGTCAATTTAGGTCTTCCCTCCTTACAAAACTTGGATACCCCCAAGGGGTCCAACCCTTAGCTCAAGGCTAGATCTTATAAGGAGAGAACAATTGCTTTATCTCTTCTATGTGGGATTCTTCTTTTCCCTTCAAGTTGAACCACCAACTTCAATTTTAATTTTCTCAGTCACTCCTCATTTGTTTTAAACTTGTGAATAAACTATGATCATTTACTCCAATAGATGAACATAAATCAATTTGTTTCTGACCAAATTATGGTGTGGAATCCATTTGAAAATTGAGTCAAAGATGGCTTCTCAATAATGAGTTTAAAACCCAAATGCCAACAAAAACATATGTCGAGAGTCTTATGGAGAGTTCTTAATCGTTAAGTTACCCACGAACTAACTAGAAATACTAGAATTTGTAAATAAGTTTCAAGTTTTGATGAAGAGCCTCTTAAACTTATTACGTCATACATCCTGTAGGGAAGAACCTATCCCATTTGGAAAGTTTTCATTTTTTTGGAGGACTATCCATAAATGACCATGGGTGTACCCTAAGGTTGTGTTTGGCACACAATATTATTCAAGAGCGGATAAGGCTGGATAAGTTATACTGCCGAATAAGGTCGGATAAGTTACACATCTTGTTCAGCCTTTGGAAAGAGCCCAAATTATAAGTTGGATAAGCAATAATATCATTTTCTAAACATTTACAAACTACGAAAGAGAAAAAAAAACAAATATCACAAAATAACATTTCAGATCTAAAGATTTGAAGCAACCTATGGCCTTGTGTGGTGGCGGAGGTGATGATAGAGATGACGGAGAAGATGAGTTGAGGGAGTAAAGGATGGAGAAGATAGTGGAGTTGGCAACCTTGCGGTAGTAGAGGTGAGGTGGTGGTGAAGGTGAACACCACTGTTAAAGATGGGGAGGTAGGCGCTGCTGGAAGACAGGGGGACAACAACTATGGCGTTGTGGTGGAAGATAGGGACTTTGTAAAAGATGGGGAGGTTGTCGGTGGCAAGGGTGGAACATGGGGGGGGGGGGGCTGACAGCTGTGGCAATGGTGGAAGACATAAACAAGGAAGAAGATTGAGGGTGGGTCCATATCTTTTTTATCCCATCCGAACATGATTAATTCCATACCACCTTGTACCTGATACAGAATATCCCATTCTAGTGGGATAAAACAAGTCTGACGGATATTTTATCTGGCACTTATGTGTGCGGTCAACACCAGATAATATATTTTCTATCCTATCCAGAACTTTTATCTAGCGCGCCAAACACAGTCTAGGCATATTCTCCAGGGGTAATAATAAGGACAATTGAAAAGCAAGTATCTTTTCTTTGAATTGATAAGCGCGCCAAACACAGTTTAGGCATATTCTCGCTCTGGGGGGGGGGGGGGGGTAGTAATAATAAAGACATTTGAAAAACAAGTATATTTTCTTTGATTCGATAAGCATGTTTGATACTAGCATGTAGGGTGGCATCAATAAGTATGTTTGATACTAGCATGTTAGAATCAATAAGCATATTTGGTACCGGCATGTAGAGTGGTGATGCCAGAAATTTTTTACTAAGGTTGGCGAGGAATTAAGCAAAAATACAAAAAAAAAATTGGTATCCCACGGTAAGGAACACTTAACACAATTCTTCTTCCCTTGCAAAATACAAACTTTTACAGGCAAGGCAATGTTCACATATGGTGACGCTTTTTGACCAAAAAATTCGGTTATATAAAACTATATGTACACGAATTTGGTGGAAATAGTAAAGGGTGGATTGTAAAATAAAGAGAACGCGATATAAACCTAGAATTTCTTATATAACTCCATGAATACAAGATTAGAAAGTGCACACTTTGATATGAGTGTAAATAAATAAAAACTTTAAATGGTTTCAAAATTATCGAATTGCTTAAGGTGGACATCCCTTTATTTATCTTGATCAACTTAAGGTGGGGCAAAGTTAGTCAATTAGCTTAAATTAATCCAACATGCATGGTATTTTAGGACTATGTCTCAATTTTCCCAAATCTATGGTGGGCAATTGCCCACCTTAATCAAATAGCAAATAGGCATCACATTAAGCAAGACATAAGCACGCTCTTGATTGCTTCAAATGGACCACACAACATCATATGCAGCTTAAGTGATCGATGGCTCACCAACTACGTGCTACCATCCCTTAAATTAATTAGTGGATATCTACGCGCTACTTTTTTATTGGTTAAGCTGGTCAACCAAAAGGAAAAATTGATTCCATGTTAGGAATGTGGTTAAGTGGTAACGTCGCTTAGCTAAATAATGTGAAATATTATGGAGTAGTAAGTAATTTGAAAAATGATACAATTCATAAAATAAAATAAAAAGAGCTTATTTTTGCTAAATAATTGGAAAGATGATGAATGCTTCATTGCTCAAATAGTTAAATCAGAATCTATTATGTAGAGACAAACGGTCAATGCATCTCACTCTCGTCAAACTCAGTAGTACCTGGAACCTCGTACACGACACTATTGTTCGGTACAAAAATGCCTTATTCTGAATTTTGAAAATGAATACTCTACTGCTCTTACAATGACAATTACATTTATAGTTCCATTTGTGGCAAAAGCGAAAATCTTTTAAGCCATGACCAATGCCCCCAGTTGGTTCTGAATTCCATTCGGCCTAGAAATGATGTATTGGATCTAGCCGCACTTTCAATACAGCTACCTTGTTTACAATTAGAAAGCTGAATTTATTGTCACAGAGGATCTTAAATACTATTTGAATTTCATATTAGAAGATTAAATCAGGTGTGTAATTTGGCAAAAGAGATTATGAGATTTAATCTGGTTAAAAAAGCTAAAAACTGATTAACTCCATAATTATGAAAAGTGAGAATTATGAAATAATCACTTTTTTCATAATCAGGTTTGACATTTTAATTTACCGTCATATCCCCATAGTTTTCACAAAAAGTCATTTCATACCCTTTTAACTAATTATTGGGTGTGGCTTTTAATTAACTTCTGAAATTATATTATCTTCTACGCTAACAGAGAGAGAGGGAGCACAACAGTTCATCAACAGTCGCCTTCTTCCCCCCACCATTTCTGTACGCTCTTCTATTTTTAATTCAGAATAAGAAGTGACAACTTTTGTAGGTGGTTGAAAATAACTTCTTCAATAATATTGTCATATATTCTAATTATTTTCAAATGAAAGTTATATTAACATCACTTCACTAAATGTATATTATAAACTTTATTTATGTAGTGTTCTTTATGGTCATTTTGCCATATTAAAACTGATTTAATCACTTTCTACCCAAAGACTTTTTGTACCTTTAAGTTAGTTCATAACTAATTTTGCCAAACAACAAACTGATTCTGCTTAAAGTAGATTAAATCTGATTTTAAAAATTGATTCAGATTTAAGCTGAAATCTGCTTTTCAGAATCAATCTCAAACGGGCTCTTAGGTTGACATATAGTTCGACTTGTCAAAAATAGCTAAAAATACCGACATTTGTGGGTTCACCAAAGACGTGTCACCCTATTCATATTTTGTCGGTGATAATTCAGCAAAGAAGTCAAGCAGGAAGCCCAGAGGGACTTGATTAGCTACGTCATCGAGCACATTTCCCCGAGGGTGTCCTAAAGTTCCGGGGGGCAATAGCACGTGCTTGAACCAATCCTCTATGAGGCAATAAGGCTTAGTAAGCCCGTAAACTCGCCTCATTTTTGTCTCCTAAGCCAGTGACTTCTCACCGGAATTTATGTTACATCACCTTTGGAAGAAGCGATTCATCGAAATAATGAGTTTTTTTTTTTTGCTTGGTGAATAACTCCAAAACCTAACTAGCTTGTACATGTATTCGTCGTGCGCTCTTCCTCATCCATGACCAAAAGTTAGATCATGTAATTATAGAATCTGATTCACTTGTTACTTTTTTTTTATTAAGAGGAGAAATATTTCATATATTAAAGAGTTTTACAAGCCGTCCCGACTAGATCAACTATTTTACAGACATAAAACGTAACATCAATTGTTATCATTAATACTACCGACTAACAACTAGCCTATCAATCCTATTCAAATTACAATTAGTATAAAGAAGAGCATATTCTACACTTTAACTTAACTTTTTCGTACTTGCTAAGACTTGCAGGACATAAAATTAACACTAAATACAACAAAACACGAAGCATACAACACAATGACATAATTATTACAATGAGAAAGATAACTGGAACCGGATAAATAATCGAAGGCGTAATCGACACCCAAAGGGATCACAACGCAAAAACAAGAAGCAGTAATGTTGCCTGGTGCATAATATTTCCCCATCATTATCACCCAAAACATGGCAAACGTAAAACCGGACAGCAAACTAACAACAGAGCTAAGCCAGACAGGCGCCATCTCCCCCCCCCCCCCAACCCCAACGGACAAACACGCCCAAAAACCCCAACCCCCCAAGGCTCCATCCCCCCTATCCCCACCCACCCTCAATGACAACCTCACCAAACCCCTAGACACAAAATGGATAAAACATCACGAACAACCCCCCATCGAACTCTTGAGCCCAAAGTGCTGCCGAAAAATTTTCGGTCGCCGCCGGTGGAATTTCGGTTGCTGTCGGTATAATTCCGGCCATCGCCAGTGATAAAAAATTTAACCCAAGCAACGAAATCCTCTTCAAAACAAGCAAAGAAACTGATCAACCCTCGATAATCCCAACGACTCAAATTCTATCAGATCTAGAAGATGAAGAAACTCTAAGATCTACCTAGATTTGAAGAAAACCGGCGAATCGGATAATATCGCCACATCGCCATTCCTGATCATTGTTGGGGAACATGGTGTCGGCCTCCACACCGTCGTCGTCCACCGTCGATCACCCTCCATCTGTCGTCGGCCACAAAATATGCCAATCCTCAGATCCTAGACACACTAATCGAAAAGATATATAGACTAGGCCGGATTCCAGCCGCCGCCCCACGCGCGCCGACGCACAATGGGGCGGCCATCGAGTTTCTTTGTGTAAGGCTTTTTAGAGAGAAGGCAGAGAATAATTGTAGAGAGAGAAAAGTTTTTGTTGTGGATTGTCGGTAGATTGTTGAAGTTTTTCACTCGTTATTTTAAATTGTCTCCAAAGGCCTATTGCATGCAACCAATGGCACCTTCTGCTCCATCACGGCTACCTGACTCTGCTCCACCAAAGTCCGATTGTACAACTTGTTTTTTTGCTACCGCGAGGTTAATCTTGGAACGGATTCTCTAACTAAATCCGCTAGCCTCGACGCTTTTATATGTAGTACTTTTGTCCATCCTCCGGACGACGCTACTCCCCTTTTACTTTTTGGTATGTAAGATGGAGTTTTGTCTCGTACAACTGTAACGTAACTCTTTTTTTAAACCATATATCCTTAATTAGTTATCGGACCAAAAGAAAAAAAAAGAAACACTTGATAGAGAATGACGGAAATTTCCATTTGCCTACATAGTAAATAATTTACAAGCTCCATCTCCCATACAACCCCTTTGTTTAAACATAAACCCATGACATTAGGCCATTTGAGAATGCACACCTCTCAAAGTCTCGAACCCTTTTTGTTTATTCAAGCACGACTCCGCGTGTGTGTCTGTGTCTGCGTAACAGAATGATGGGACACCGTCGTCTTACTGAACATTCAACAAGAATTGATATATGGTCGGTAACCGTAAGTCGGTTCTTAAAATGTATAAATATGTGGGTGAAGACTGAACTGGAAGTGAAAGACATGAATGGGATTCATTGAATAACATCATACTGAGTATTATAAAACTTTGCACATGTCTGCATGTGAACTACTCTTTCCACTTGAGACAAAGCTTGTTGGCTTCCCCCTCCGATCAACATTTAGCCATGGGCCTGTGTGGCTCACCTTCTCCAACTGGCTTAACATAGTTACTGAAGGATTGTGTTAATGTTGCAATTTGGATTTTGGAGAACCTTTTTTTTTTCCATTCTTTAAACCCACATTTCTACATGATGTGCTGTATTTTTGATACATAGTGTGAACCAAAAACTGAATTTGATGGAGTCGTTACTTAAATCACTCCAAAAATTGGTGATAAAGTTTTTTTATTCTTTTCTTTTTGTGACTTTCAACGAGCTCGGGACTCTTTTCTATTGGGATCACGATGATTGATTTGTTCCTACCCAGATTTTCATAGACTCTGCACTTGAACGAGTTATATTAAGTGGGGGAAAAAAACGGATTTAACGTTATTTTATTTTTGAGGACGAAGATAGACAATTTCTGAATTTGAGGGTAAAGATATACAATTTTCTGAATTCGAAGACAAAGATATCATTTTCGAAGAAGAAAAGAACTTAACAAGTTTGGTCTTATTAAGCACAATATATGCAGACTATATGGGGAAAACAATTGATTCTTAACTCTAAGCATCAAAAACCAAAATAGAATAGGCCAATTTGGGAAGTTTTCTACTTGAATATCCAGTGGTCATCAAGCGTGACAAGACTACACCTATTCTAGTTTTAAGGGCATGTTGTGTCTTTAGTGTTGACTTTAGGCCGGTTCTCGCAGCATTTCCAGCATCAAATCCTGACAAGTTACCAATTTTCTTTGCAGGTGATTCCTCGGTCCCAGCCGAAATGCCCGTAGTCTGCGTCTATTATTACCCATACTTGATTCTGGCCTCAATAATGTCATTGTATTTTGGTCTTCATCTTTAATTAATCATCATTGTTCCTACACTGATGTGAAGCTCTAGCAGACACTTTTAAGCAAGTCTAAACAACTCTCCAACATAATTGTCGCCGAATCTGCAAGAATTGAGAAAAAATGGATAAATAAAAATGATATGAAAGACAAAAAATCTGCAAGACTAGAAAAATTATGTACATTTTTTTAACTTGTAAATTGGAATTAAATTTCTTGGAATCATTTTTGGTAAGTATTATTTCATATCAACTCTAATCTGTACTGGGAAGGAGGTCTCCGGTCGCCCTTTCTTCCGTGTTTCAAAATTTTAGCATGGATTCAAAGGGCTAGAGCTAGATAAGAGGACTAACTATCAAAATGGTTCATAGAAACCATTGCAATTTTTTCAAAAGCTTTGAAAAATACAAACTTACTTCCCATAGGGTTGCGCTGTAAGCTAGCATTTCATTAGTTACGTATCAACCTTGTAACGAAATACTTGTACATATCAAAACCCCAAAGTAATCAACTTTAAGAAAGGTACTTACTATAGTCATATAATATAAGTTAAGATAAATTAAAGGGGTCGCAGGTAAGTGATCACTTAAGCTTGTGATACCAAAAAGAAATCAGGAACTTTCATGGCTACATGTAGCTCAAGCTCAGCCACAAGCCATATTGAAGCTACCCCATAAGCTAACATGTCACAGATTCTCACAATTCAATATATATACAACATCATCGTCCAAGATTCTCACACAGAGAACCTCATGGTTGTCAGAGAACAGAGGCCACAACCCAGAGACAGCAGAAGCACCATCATGAAAAGCTACCTTTGTATGCCAAGGTTCAGAGGCAGCAGCTGCGGCCCTCGGAAAACCAGCCGGTTGTCGCCGGCCATGTCGTTGCTGGACCGTTTTCGCGAAGCCGTGTTTCGGTTGATCATGCTGTCTGCTCTCAGCTCCTCCAAGGCCTCACAATCCCATGATGAGAGCAGGTCATCGCCGGCTCATAGTACTGGTTCTCGCCGGTCTTATAACCGGCCGGATCATGATGCTCACCAGAGTGAAGCCGTGGCGGACTGCATAGCGTTCATCAAGAAGTCAGCTATAATGGATCACGAGAACCGACACTCCACGGCTAGTAGTCGTAGTTCCATTGGTGGTGCCACTGAGGTAGTCATACCAGTCCCAGTTATATGAGATACATGGCTTGATACCAAGCCATGCGTCCAATTTTAGTAGTTTCTTGATCTTTTCCGGTTTTCAATTCTACGGATTGCCTTGTGTGAGATGAATACTGTAAATTGATGTGTATGAAGTGAAAGATTTGCAACAAGCGTTAAATAATTTTTCTAAGTTGGTTTCATTCAATTCCCACTTTTCGAATTAGTCAGTCTTTCGAGTAGTTGAATCTGTTCCCCTGTAGTGTTTTTAAAGTGCCTAGTGTAACAAGTCTACCGGAAGAGGCTTCGAGCATCCAAAATCACTTCTAAGATTGGTTGATTCCTTGATGCGTTGTTCCATTTATGGTCTACCTTGATGCGTTGTTTCCTTGGCAAATTCCATAGAGTACCAAGACATCAAGTTTTACGGTCCCCTAGATCCCTTCATCTAGGACATTCGTAAATCATGAAACATACTGTACTTCTAAAGGTAAATGATAAAAATTGTTATGCTATTAGGTACCCTCAATTTCACTGAGACAAGGAACAAAACTTTTCACCTAAGGAACGACGGAAGTGAAACTAAAGGCTGTTTGCATAATTGTGGATGTTAAAGCATCATATATATATACACTGTTCGGTCTATTCTTTAACAGCTTAAGTTTCAGAACAACTGATAACTTATCAGAGCTCTCGTGATGCACCTTAAATTTTGTCATTGTCTCCACGTGCAATGGACTTGCACGTGAGGAAAAGTGTCAAAGTATGTCATATATTCTTGAGCATATTCTCTTACGACTTAAGCTTTTAGAGCAACTGATAACTTAACAGTAAATCAGAAAGAGAGAGAGAGAGAGAGCGTTAAAATAATTTCTATGCACCTTAAATTTTGTCATTGTCTCCACGTGCAATGGGCTTGCACGTGAGGAAAAGGAATTGGGATTCCCTGTTATACCCATTTCAATGAGAGAGGGGGGAGAGATCTTTCCCTCCTCTCTCACAGAAATGGGTACAGCACCCCTGTTGTAACCATACAGCAGAGGATCCAAATCCGAGAAAAAGTGTCAATGCATGTCATATATTCTTGAACATATTCTCTTACGACTTAAGCTTTTAGAGTAACTGATAACTTAACAGTGAATCAGAAAGAGAGAGAGTTAAAATAATTTCTACGAATACTCACTTTTTAAGTCACGCTGATAAAGAGGTAGTCATATCATAGATGAACACCTAATTATCGTACAAATATTTAACTTTATCATACAATCCAACTTTGAACACATGCCTGTTGAGTAATGATTGATATGGCTCAGTATAGATTACTTGTAATAAACCATTTATTATATTTTTATTTTTAAAGATTATTATTTCACTAAAGTTCAAACAAATCAGACAAATAAACTGTCTCTTCCCGGTTCAAGCAAAGGCTTACAGAGGCTAGTTCTAGCACATTTGTCCTCCAAAATCTAGAACTTCAAAGCAAAGCAACAATATTCTTACTAAACGAAGACAATCAAAGATTCAAAGTGAGCTCTTACGCAGGGCAGTTACAATGCCAAATTACTAGCTTTTTTGGTCATCACCTTCCAGCAATCTGCATAGAAATATGAAGGAAGACACCATTGAGAGACACGCTAAAAACTTGATAAACACCATCTTCTAATCACTCTACTCGTCTTAATTGTATAACATGTAATCACCATGCGTGATCCAAAGTCCCCCTCTCATTGCCATCCAAGTATTTCCTCTATTTTAATTAAACAATTGCTCCATCTAACCCAACAAATCATGGTGACATTTGGGTGACCCAAAGACCCAAGTGGACCATCACCTCATGAAGCTCGTCAGAGTCCACTGTGGTCGTAGGCGAAACGAGGTAGCTCATTTGTTGAATAAGCATGTTTGTAAGGAACTTCACAGTAACATGTGGTGTTATGTACAACATTAGTGATTGATTAGCTCCTTACGGAGAGATGTAGATTTTTGTTAGCTATTCATTTCTAATAAAATAATCATATCGCTTGAATAAAAATAAAAATAAAACGAATCAAGTTATTGACCAAACTATCCTTATTTAGTTACTAATTGTAGTTATGAAACGCAATTTCAAATCAAAAACTGATTTAACTGAATTAAGTTATTAATTAAACTACCCTTATATACTTACTATTTGTCGAACACTAATCTCAACGTTATCATCCGAATTCAAAGATAAGAGACACATAACTCAGCTACATCTACGGGTCGTAAGAAGTTCCTCTATCAGAGTACGGATGAGATGCTCATTTTAACTAAAAAAAATTAAACATTAAGGGCCAGTTTGACAAAAAATTTTTGCTCTTTTTTTTTTCAGTTTTTAAAAACTGAAAAAAAAGAGCATTTGGTAACCATGTTTTTTTCAATTTTAAAAACCAGTTATTAAACTGAAGAAAAAAAAAAAAAACTCCAGAAACTGGGTTTTTTTTTCACTTTTGGTTTTTTTTTCTTAGACCACCACCACCACCCTCCCACCGCCGGAAGCTACCTCAGGCGACCACCGCCGGAGACCGCCGGCAGCCACCTCCGGCCGCCAGTGCCCACCGCCGGAGATTGTCGGCTGCCACCTCCGGCCGCCGGCGACCACCGCCGGCGACTGTCGGCGACCACCGCCACTCCGGCCGTCGGCGACCACCGCCGGAGACTGCCGGCGACCACTGGCAGCCACCTCCTGCCGCCGGCCACCACAACCGCTACACCCCACCACTGCCACCGCAAACCACCAAAAAAAAAAAGTCAAAATAAAAAGGGTTACCAAACAAAAAAAAAACTCAAAAAAAAATGGGCTATCAAACACCCACTTGTTTTTATAAAAAAAAAATTTAAGCTGCTCTTTAAAAACTAAAAACCAAAAAAAAAATTTTGTCAAACGAACCCTGAGTGGTGAAAAACGGGCATGGGCCGAAGCATGTTAGGCTCTACTTGGTCCATATCCATTAAGGGGACTATGACCCAAATCTAAACATGCCCATTTTATCTTGGGCCTGTAGATATGGCGGTCACTAAACCTAGGCCCTTTTCAAATCAAAAACTCTTTGATTCTTCTTCTGTCGGAATTCGGGAACAGCGAGGGGTTTGGTAACCTTTTCCCGACGATGCTTCCGATGGCGGGTAACCTAATTCTCGCTCCTGTGTAATTATGTTATACCCTGTGTTCAATTCTGCAACTCTCAGTTGTGTTTCGTTCATCCTCGTTTTGTATCTGGCTAATTACTTTATGCAGGAGGAGTGATGACGGAGAGAGAAGACAAGGTGTCACTGGAACTCACCGAAGAAATCCTTCAGAGCATGGAAGTCGGCATGGCCTTTCGCGATTACGTACATTTCACGCCCCTCTCTCTCTCTCTCTCGTTTGCTACCAATTTCAGCAATACCTGTGGAAGTTAAAGAATGAGAATTCCTCAAGAACATAGAATTTCAAATGCTTTTCTTTTTAGTTTCTTTTCGATTATTTTAGCTCTGCAGCTGTAAAATGTGTTGTTATGAAATTTTTGCAGCCTATGGTAATCTGATTGTGTGTATTTGTCACTTATATGGGATACAAAACCCTATCAAGAACTATAAGAGACCCCCAGCTGCACGATTGTTGGGTCAGAATCTCACTCGCTTTACTGCACAATCTGTGTACCAAGACTCAAAGAGCGTCTCAAGAAATTAATATGGCTTGGTTCTAGAATTTGCATTAGTAGTTTACTTGAGTGTTTGCAAGAAGGCGGAGCAGAGACTATTGTGAAAAGATCCTCCAACCGTTTGAGATGGTTCGGACATGTTTTATGTTGGCCTTTATATGCCTCAGTAAGGAACACAGCTTTTCCTCAGTTACCGAGGCAAGAAGAGGTTTAGACTATACAAGAGAAGTAGAGAAAACGTGCAGGGAAGAGTGAAAGAGAAGGATTCATAAGCCGACCACCCGACCCCAACTACTTTGCAAGACGAAGGCTTAGTTGTATTGAGTTGAGTTGAGTTAAGTTGAGCATTACTCAACTGAGCTTATCTTGTTACAAGTAGCAACAACTTCTGAAATAATGAGAAACTTTAGATGTCATTATATGGAAGGAAAAAGAATGAGGAAATATGAAGAAATAGAATAGGTGTTATTTTGTTGTAAAAGATTGGTCAAGACTTTTGCCATAGTTGATAGTTGATATTCTGTCTTTTTTGGTCCTCATATGCTAAAATGGAGTCCAAATACTGTTAGCTTGTCTAACAATCATTTTTGGTGTTACCATTGAGCGTTTACAGTTGTAGAGGTCATAAGAGGTCCATTCATGCATACCCATGTCTCCGCCACCCGCCGCCCTGGCCCACCTCTTTGTTGTCAGTGGGCTAAACTGGGTTGTGCAAATGAAACCGCTTTTCCCCGATTTTCTGAACATTCACACACAGACTGTTTCTTGCAGAATGGTAGAATTAGTTCAATGGATTTCCATAAGACCTCAAGTTATCTAGTGACT
This sequence comes from Escallonia rubra, assembly GCA_033065855.1. Classification (NCBI taxonomy): domain Eukaryota; kingdom Viridiplantae; phylum Streptophyta; class Magnoliopsida; order Escalloniales; family Escalloniaceae; genus Escallonia; species Escallonia rubra. Next base: position 224,100 of record JAVXUO010002303.1, read on the forward strand.
GCTAGCGATGATGAATCCATTCGCCTATATGATGTGGCGAGTGCAACGTAAGCCTCTCTTGTTTCTTGCTTTGCCATAGTGTCTTGAATCTGAGAAATTTGTTATCGGCTTAATTCCTCTTATTTGCTTGGTGTCTCTTTGCAGTGGTCAGTCTTTTCTTGCTTATGTAACATTCTTGTCATAAGTTTAGAGCAAATTTTGGGTTCTGTGTACTGTTTGTAAGTGTGGAAAATGTTATCTCAGTTGCATGTTTCCATGAGTGCTTAACTATAAGGATGAAATTGAGAAAATCCTTGCGTTTCTTTATTCAAAGTCATGTTGGAAGTAGATTGTTTGAATCATTTTCTTTGAAGAACTTGGTAGAGATCAACAATGTAAGATTCTGTTTAAACTACTTATAAAGAAAAACTATTCTGTTTGAACTAGTGATCCTCTAGGTAGCACGGACACCTCTCCTAGGTGGAGGTATGGTGTCCAAAACAGACGGACACCCCGACACCCTCCGGACACCGGCCGACACGTGTCGGACACGCCTAATCAGTGTCGGAATTTTTTTTTAATTTCCAACACCGTGTCGGACACTTCATCGAGGAGTGTCGGACACGGGGACACGGCATGGAGCAGTGTGGGACCATTTGGGGCCAATTTCAGATTTTTTGAACTATTACCGTCTTCTTCTCTCTCACCTCACGGCTGTCTTCTTCTCACCTCACGACCGTCTTCTGGTTGCTGTCCCGACCACATCAAGGCTGTTGTCGCTGGTGTCGCTGTCGTAGTGTTGCCGGAGCTCAGTCGACGAAGATACCGAAGCCGAAGCCAACAGATCTGACGGCTACAGTCGCCGAAGGAAGAGAAGCCAGCTGCTGCCGTCATCGTCGCCGTCATCAGAAGTCTCGCCATCGTCGCCGGAGGTCCTCCGCCGCCGTCGCTGACCCACAGGTCTCTTCTTCTCTTTGTATCCTCATCTCATCTCCTTTCCCTCACTCCCTCTCGTTTCTTTCCTTTTCTTTTTTCTTTTCTCCCTTTGTCCTCTCGTTCTTTCCTTTTCTTTTTTTCTTTTTTCCCTTTGTCCTCTCGTTTCTTTCCTTTCTTTTTTCTTTTCTCCGTTTGTCGTGCATTTCCAGTACATTGACTAAATAAATATTGACCAAATAAATGTTGCTTGTATATTTCTTATTACTTAACGTTTAAGTATGACTTGTATTTGAATTCCTTGTTTTGGTAGTTTTTCATTATTGTTTGTTATTTTAGATTGTAGAATATATTTGATATTATATATATATATATATATATATATATAATAAATATATATTAAAAAAATTGCGGTGTCCAAAATCTGATTTTTTGGAAATTGCGGTGTCCGGTGTCCCCGTTGGTGTCGGACATCGACACCGTGTCCGTATCCATGCTACCTAGTGATCCTCTATATCAGCTTATGGTTGTACGCAAAATCATTTTGTATTCGTGTATCAGCTATTGGTTTGCATTTTTGAGATCTGAAAGTCCAAAAGTTGGCTAACATATCCGACTCGTGAGAATTGAGATGCTCATGGAATGAAGGTGCACCTCCCCCCTTGGCCTCCTCCCCCTTGGCTGGGAACGGATCTAGAATGAAAAGTGATGCTGAAATACTTGAAACTTATGGATAGCGTATTCACGAGTTTTGAGTGGTACTTGATTTGCCTATCTTCCCTAAATGATCAGACCAAGCTCGCATCATGCCTCCTTAGAACAATTGAATGGGTGCTGGGTTAAGATGCCCTTGCTTTTCATCTATACATGACCGAGTGATTCAACAGATAGAATTTCTATTTGGCTGATGACACATTTTTCGTCGCTATTGATTAGCGTCGAATCTTGAGTCATAAAATCCCGTCGTATGTATATAACGACGTTTACTATTTTATACAGTGGATTCATATTCCCGGATGACTAAAAAGCCTACCGTTAATTACGTCCACGACGACCTCCGATTAAAGAAACGAAAATAAAATAACATACGAATATAAATAAAACTTTTCATTTCTGCATAAAAATTTAGTACATCATATAATCGAAAATACGTAAAACAATAAGAGAAGAGAATAAAAAAAAATTAGGATTCACCTTGAACCCATCTCTCTCTCTCTCTTGTCTCTCTCTTTTTTCTTTCCCTTCTCTTCTGCCCAAGCAGGCAAACAACCTCTTCTTCTTTCTTTTCTTTCCTGTTGCTGCCAACTGGGCCTCTTAACTGCTTTTCTTGCTGACTGCTTTCCTCCTCTCTTTTGTTTCTTTGTTGCTGACTTTTTTTTTCTTTCTCTCTGTGGTCCTCTCCCCCCTCCCTTCTGCCGAGAGAACTCTTCTTTTATATCCAAGTCTCCCAAATCCAGCCAACTTCACCCCTTTTTGCTTGGACGGCACTTCGTGGATGGATAAAGAACACGTGATAATCCTTGAGAGCTTCAGCCTTATCAATGAATATTTATCCTTCTTTTTAATGAAATAAATTTAAAAGTCTTTCTTCTCATCCCAAATATCCTAGCCCAATTACATGGGTCAACTTGAAAAGTCTGAAATTTTGGGCTTTTTTTTATAAAGCTCCCAACAAAAATATTGGGCTTGCTTGTCGACCCGATATCTTTTTTTGTCAAAATTTCGCTGCCAACACTGGCATGTTAGGGATGCTATGTGAACCCATGTTTTTGGTTGCTGATCGACATCTGTTGGATCATTCATGTAATCTTGGGCTCCTCTTTGCTTTGTCGACTGAATGAGTATATCTTTGCATACTTAAGTTTTCCCTTTGAATTTTTCTGCATAGTTTAGCGTCGTTGTATTGAGCAAAATGCACTTTTCTCAGATGTTTGAAGACAATTAACAGCAAAAAATACGGAGTTGATTTGGTTTGCTTCACCTCTCATCCTACAACTGTTATATACTCCTCGAAGAATGGTTGGGATGGTATGTATGTTAGAACAACAGTTTTAGTGTATGTTCTTTTTTTAAGAATCATTACTCATTTTGTTTTTTGCATCCAGAATCTCTACGTCTTCTCTCATTGCATGACAACAAGTATTTGCGGTACTTCAAAGGTCACCATGACAGGCACGGTTCCCACATCCATCTGTTTACCTTCATTTATTTCTTGTACCTAACAATTTTGAAATGTGAATGACATATATATGGTTAATTTTGATAGAGTTGTATCACTTAGCTTGTGCTCTCGGAAAGAATGCTTTATCTCTGGCTCTCTTGATCGAACTGTTCTGCTGTGGGATCAAAGAGCTGACAAATGTCAGGTGAAGGTCTTCACGACTTCATGCCCATTGTGAAAAAAGTGTTTCTGGTTTGTGATTTTCTGATCTATTTTGCGTCTTAGGGCCTTTTACGTGTACAAGGGCGGCCTGCGACAGCGTATGATGATCAAGGTCTTGTCTTTGCAATTGCTTTCGGAGGATACGTAAGAATGTTTGATTCTCGCAACTATGAAAAGGTTAGTGATTGGTGGACCAGAATTTATCAGGTCAAGTGTTAGCATAGCTAAGTTGGTGGAAATTGATTCCTGCAGGGCCCTTTTGACATATATCCTGTTGGGGGGGACATGTCTGATGCAAACGTTGTTAAATTCAGTAGCGATGGGAGGCTTATGCTTTTGACAACTATGGATGGGCATATTCATGTACTTGATTCATTCCGTGGCACACTCGTAAGTTCTTTCCCACGTCCTACATTCATGATCTGTTTTTGATAAAATTAGAATTTAGTTGCATATGGAGAAAACTTACTGTTCTGCACTCGCCCTATGTGCAGCTGTCCACGTTCAATGTAAAGCCAGTGTCAAGTGCTTCCACTTTGGAGGCATCTTTCAGCCCTGAAGGCTTATATGTCATATCAGGTATATCAAGTGTTCTTTTAGGCTCTTTTTGGGTTAATCTGTGGATGTGAAATTAAGGCAATCATGAGGGAGTTGTAGAAAATGATATATTGTAGGTACAAAGACATGTTTCGGTGGGATCCTTGTGCTTGTAAAAAAACTTAGAGGTATAATTTTCAAACAACCTTAACCGTGATGTCATATTAAACACGTCCGAAATAAAGCTCTAATCCATTCATTAATGCTGTTGAAATCATCACCGCTGCTTAAGATATAAGTTTAGCATATTGGCCTTAAAGAAAAAGTCAAAGTTTATTTAACTTGAATGTTTTTATACTTAACGGCCTAAAATGTCATTGGGAGACAATCCAGATACCACGTGTCAACCTTTAAGTTTTCACGGTCACCGTCTAATTACTGGACGAGGAAGCTGCTGGATACTATCTTGATGGTGCTCTCACTGGCACGTGGCTTATAGTACCTTGATCTTGCATTTAAATAAGTTAGAAACTTATGAATTCTGAACATCTATACCCATCCATTTTGTTCACCACATCCAATTTCCAAATCCTGTCTTATCTTGCATTATTCTAGGAGAAGTAGCAAATGCATGAGAAGCGGGATATTTGTTGACAGACAATTTTCTTTTATTCCTCATTCTCCCTGGAGTTGTTTATGTAATAATTAGTTGGTACAGGAGGTTTAGATATCTGAATCATAAATTCCATCTTACTATTTGCTTACAATTTCCCTTCCAAAGAAGAAAATTGAATAATTAACATTATTGAAGGAATTGCTTTTTGTAAAGGACGATGCACTACTCTCATTGATTTGTTATGTTACTTTTACCCTGGGATTCACCTTTCTTCTTTTGGCAGGTTCGGGTGATGGCAGTGTCTATGCATGGAGTGTTCGAACCGGCAAAGAAGTATGATTCGACCTCTTTCTCCTGTTGCATCATTGGAAACCCCCAACCCGAAAAAAAAAAAAAAAAAAAAAAACCACCCTGGCCCCCCAAACTCCCTGAATTAAACTTATAATCCACTAGCTTCTGTAGAGGTACAACTCATGACATAGAAGATCATCTGTGTGTGTATATATCTAATAAGGCTGAATTTGATATGCTAAATGTTTATTGATGGAATGAGTTTCTGGAATATATATATGTACTATACTGTGTGGGGTTATAGTGTACTCTCACATTTGCGCTGATTGCTTGACTGAGACTTGAATCCTGCATCAGTGTCGTTTGCATAGAATACTGAAAAGATGCATTCTGCACCTTTCTTCTCAGTCCTCCCAGAGAAAAAATATAATAACAGATCTTTTAAAATCCTGTTCTTCCTTAGTAGCCTTTATGATATTATTCATACTTCTATATGGCGTTTGGTGCTACATCCCAAGTATACCAACTTGGCAATTTAAGAAGCAAAGTTTTATAACTGGAAGAGAAAGAAGCTTCTACATTGCTATTTTCACCCCGTAATACTGTTAAGATTCCACATTTCACTCTTCCTAGAGCTAATCAGTTACTACTTGCCCTGGGTGTGTGAAGGCAAAGGAGGGTAGGCAGATCTCATTGATATAATCTAATAAATGTATAATCGATGAGAAAGCAAGCTCAGTTCTGGACATCCATTTTGTATTCTTATGCATAATTTTTTGATACAAGTAAATAAGAGATTTCTTTTGGTTGGTATGAACATTGTTACCTCTACCAGATTTGGTGCCTTCCAATATTGAGTTCCCCTTAGAAGCGAGATAACCGTGAGAAATGGGATAGTACTGTTGGTTCAGATTTTACCCTATAGAGGAATTGTATATCTACAGTTTGAACTTGAACCCTATATTTTTTCTTGATCTGCGCTTGTTTGTCTTTTGTCTGTTAAGTTGCCAGACTTGGATAGTAACACTCGGTACTTCCTGGCTGTCCAGGCTGCCAGTTGGATGAGTACTGAAAGTGAACCTCCTGTCATAAAATGGGCTCCCGGAAGTCTAATGTTTGTTACAGGTTCTTCTGAATTATCATTTTGGGTTCCGGACTTGTCAAAGTTGGCAGCGTATGTGAAGAGAAAGTAGAATGTATAACAGGCACTACCCTTGTGAAGTGCAAGGAAAAAGAGCTTTTCTGCCTCATCGATTCTATTGTAAAGTGCCGAGTACCTGTGCTCCACTTGTTTTGTTGGGAGTTTGAAATCGGATGGAAGGAACATTTGCTCTCCGCAGATATGAAATGCTCTATAGAGAAAGAAGAGATGGAAGCCATATATGCCTCCTATGATGTAGGTTATACATTCAGCTTCTGGAAGCTGCATGAGGCAGGCCACGCCTTCAGGTACCATGATGTTTATTACGTCATAAGATTGTTTGTTCTAGTATTAGGTTGAGTTTCAAGATTCATATCTGTGCAGCTCTTGTCCTCGTTTTCAGTCACAGTTCCTCTATAGAATATTGGCTATGTAAATTACAAAATGTAACTGCAACTTTGGTGTAGTGACACTGGTTCAATGTATATATTGGGCTTGCAATGTATGCTTATACATTTTAGGAGCTCTTAGTTCATGATACCTACTTAAACAAACTATTAATGCATTAGATTGACCTCTGTGAACGCACCTCTGGCAGTTGAGATGTGTGTTTGTGTGTGTGCGTGCGTGCAATGGCCATTGCATAACTGACCGTGGTTTGCATCAAATAAGAAGCGTACCCCCACCCCCACAAAGAACAACAAAAACAAAACAAAAAGGAGAAAAGTGAAAAGTGAAAAGGAAGAGAAGTCGATTGTCTTGATGACTTGGTTTAGATGTGAAGGCAGGAGCTTGCTTGGCTTTTACTTTGGTTGGACAAGCCAAATACTCCAGAAGTAGACAAATTGAGCATGACGTTGCCTGCAGACTTGGGAAAGTTGAAGGAAAGCAGTTGCGACGAGAATGGTAAAAGGAACCAGTTTGTAACGAGCCTTACAGAAGGTTAACACAGAAAAGGATTAAAACGTGTTGCATGGTCACACTTCAGTTTACCAGTAAGGGACATTACGTACTTGAAGCCTTGAAAGGCTTGGAAGATTTCCTTGGATCTACAACCAAATCTTTCTATATGTCCATAGTTCAAGTAAAGAAGAATTGTCTCTGTTTTCTCCATTTCTCTCTCTCTCTTTCTCTAGCAAAGCAAGCTGCTTGTACCCACACAAGCTTACGTAGCTCAATGGGGATGTGGCTAAAAATAACATTAGGGTCATTTGGTGTTCAAAAAGCATGAGAAATTGTCAAGCAAAATGAAGGAAAGCATCCACCCATGATCTTGCTGATTGGGACCTTTCTCAGTTACAAAGCTGTTTCAAAGTAACTCCATTTTGATTGAATGTCTTCTGTGGCCGTAGCCTTTGCAGATCATGATGGTCCGCATTAATGATCAACGCGTCTGTTAGATGGCTTTGTCTGATTTCTGAAAGAAAGCGTATGGTAGTGACTGCTCTATGTGATCCACGCTCGCGTTACCCACCATGGTAAGCAGAAGAGTATGGGGTGGGTTTGGTCAAATACTAAGAAATGTGAGGATAGAGGGTAAGGAGATGGGGTTGAGCGCAGAGTTAAAGAAGCATTGGTGTTTGATGCTTCTAACAATCCCAAGCTTTTTTCTCCAATTTATTATGAACCGTGTGAGTGAATAGTTATTGGAACTAAAAATATGTCCGTGATTGAAACCGTCTTTAGCAAGGAAAAACAAAGCGAACAGAAGCAATAAACTTAGATAAAAATATTTGTTGTCACTCAGAACGTAAAAATATCTTTACGTATAGTTCACCTCTTCTCTTTTTGTCGATTATAAGATGTCAAGAAATTGAGAAGTTCAGTATAACGTTTCCGGGGACATAAGATGTCATTTAATTATAAATTTGTCTTTCTTTTAATTATTCAGCATCGATAACACCCAATTACAAGACTTTCGGGATAAAACTAAGAGACTTTACGAACTAAATCGGTCTTGACCAACATCTTACGTTGCTTACAGAGTTACTACCAGTAACTTGAAAAAACATATAGTCGAGTGGTATTACCAAATAATTTGGTCTCGTAGCAGTAGGGACATAGGGAAAGGTGGACATGATTGAGGGGACAAAGCTAATAATTTGTTATATTTACGAAGCAGCTGGGTGTGGGGTTAGGGGGTGGGGGGGGGTTCAAACTCCAAAATATATACCATTACCCACTTCTGCCCCCTTTAAAAATAACGGCTGCAAACACTCCGTCTCTCACTCATTTTTCCAAACTTCCATCATTTTTCTTCACTTTATTGCAGCTACTAAAGACTAGTAGTAGTAGAACTACGAGTACTCCTCATCTTGTACTGTAATTTTCAAGAAAATTCGCCCAATCTTCTTCGTCACTGTACTACTACTATTCCCCTATGCCATATCCCTCACCCAGATTCCACCAGAGACCACCCTATCTCTATTACCCTAGTCACTGCAGCTACCGCAGCATTTGCATGCACCGCCCCTGCACAATTCAAAGAGGAGGAAACTTCACAGCCGTACGTGGGCCCCCACCTAAAACCTCTGTCGAGAATCGTCGTCCCCCTTTGCGGAAAGATTCGACAGTGGTTCTTATTCCCATTACACACTTGTTGGACAAGGTACAAGCATCTGATGCGGGGAGAGATTGAACTTCGAGCTTCAACACATTATAAAGTTCTTAGTTTCATGGTTTTAAGTAGCAGACGGAGCTGCCGGGCCATCGTCCTTCCCTTGAAACACACCTCGATCCCTTTTCAACTTAAGTTTGATGGGATAGTCCGAATCAAAGATCAAGCTTTCTTGAGTCTAATGGAACTTTTGATTGTTATGAGCCAAAATAAATTTCATCTCTTTTGATCCTTGGTGGCAAGCAATATCTTCAGTAAAGGAAACATAAAGAACATGGTGTAAATTTAGCCTTACAGCCACTAGCTGGGTCCATATTCCCTTTAACATATAGAGGTCACATGCCCCAAACACAAGGTTCTTCTTCTTTCTTTCCCGTTTTGGGTGGGTGCCTGTGTGGTCATATTATGCCCTTATTGCAACCCAATTTACTTGCATTTCCATGCACGGAACAATGTAAATAAATATATAGGCTAAGTTAATTACGTACTTTAATATATGTTGTTGTTACACCACATGTAGTACTGGCTAAAGAAGGAAGACAAGCCATTACAGTCATCAGACTTGCCCTTAGCACATACTAGTAGTAGTTACTCGTTACTCAGTCCCCAAACGTGAAATTCAAGACGTGCTGACCCTAGCTTAAAGAGGGCGAAGATCCATCTATATGGCTGAACAGAATTATTTGGTGAACGAATAACTAGTAATCAGTTGACCGGTCAGTGTAGAAGTTGAGGCTGAGCTCAAGGGAAGCACGAGCTGAACCGGCTGTCATGCTGCTGACAACGTGGTTGGACCCATTATTGATGCCAAACCAGTGATCAGTGTAGTAGAAACCGCGGTCTTGTGTGTTGTCGTAGAAGCCATTGGCGGAGTAGTGGTGGTCCTCGCCGTGCATAGGGAAGAGGGGTAGGGTTTCTATCTCTCGGGAGGCAGCGTGCTGCTGCATCTGTTCTTCTTCTTGTTCTTCTTCTTCCTCCTCCTCTAGAGTTTGATCACCACCATTTGAACTTCTCTTGTCAAGGAAAGGGTAATAGGGTAAAGAAGAGTGTGAATCAACCCCAACCCATCCCAAATTTTGGCCTACAGTTTCCCCACCATTTTCTTCCGGTGATATTGAACATTCCTGTTATGAGAAAAACGAAAAGGCAACCAAACAAAATTAAGACATAAAATACACTGGTTGTCAAAACTTGAGAAGATACAAGAGATACATATAATCCTTGAAAAGCATCATTTTCCCCATATTTTAAGGTGGAGAGGGGGAGTACAAAGAGTTCTACCCTCTACTTTTTTTTTTTTTTTCTTTCTATGAGTAGAACTGCAACTTCTACATGACCCATCTGCTCGGTGATTCGAACACCTTTATGAAGTTGAATTAGCATTGTGTTTGGCTTTATGCAAGAGCATTCAAGAGATCTCTTCTATTTCTTTATTTAAGAACCCAAAAAGGATCAAATAATTTGCAATGATATGCAGACTTAAACGGTTCTTACCCTAAAGCTCTTTTCCATGGCCACAGATCCATACCCACAGCTTCCCAGCTGACCAACACCGACCACCCTGGCCGAAGAAGAAGATGAAGATGGAACCCCACCTGCACGATCCACATATATTAGGACCCCTAAAAGACCAACAGGTTAAACTGATTTATTTTATGCAGTATGCACACAAAAGTAAAAATATCAGAAAAAAGACGAATTGAAAAGATGATCTTGGGTCTTGATGGTTCACCCACCAGTAGTAGTAGGAGTGATGTTAGGGTGGTACTTGTTGCTGTAAATGGGGTACTCCTCAGCTCTCCAGTAATTACAACCACCACCACCACCACCGTTGCTTAGAATGGCTGCTCTCTGCATGCCTGCAGCCATGGGTGGGATATGATACTGATCAGTGCTGATATTAGTAGTAGTGAACCTTTTCTTCTGCCTTTCTCTGGCCTTGTGGTTCTGAAACCAATAGAACACATTCTTGCCTTCAATCTTGCCGTACTGTCTCAGCCGAGCCGAAATCCTCTGAATCTGTTCGGCTGTCGGAGACCTAACACCATTGTTGTAGTAAAGATCCTTGAGAATCCTTATCTGGTCCGTGGTTGGTGTCCACCTTGTACTGCTTTGCCTGCACAAATAGCTGCTGCTATTGCCTTTCCCACCCCCACCACCGTCTTCATTAGGTTGATTTTGTTGTTGTTGGGATTCCATGGTAGGTTTGGTTTGTAATGACACAAACAACAGGGAAAAGAAATCAAGAAATTGGGAACAACACAAAACAAAAACAAGACACCCAGAGAGAAACGAGAGAGATGGTCATACATACAGGTGTTGTGGGTGAGAGGGCACTGTTGCATATATACTGAGATGGTGGTCTAGGGGAGGCACATGGAGGGTGATAAAGAGAGAGAGAGAGAGAGAGAGAGAGAGAGGATATCAGGGGGATATCTGGGAGAGAAGGACTGAAGTTGACAGAGTGATGTTAATAAAAAAGCAAGGGACAAAAGAGGGACTTAGAAAGGCTGGTGATTCAGTGGTGTTTTGCTTGGATAAAAAGCCACCATATCATTCAATTTCTGTCATCATTGCTCTCTCTCTCTCACACAGAGACACCACACATACACAGAGTCATCAGAGCGAGGGACGTGGGACTGAATGTAGATAAAGGGGGATGATACATATATGATATAAAGGCTTGGAAAGGAGATAGCCTTTTGAATGAATGAATGATTTCTCATGTAAACTATACAATTCCTCCGAGTTCTACTTTTAATGCTTAATTTTCTGCCCAAGTTAATACCGTAGCTTTGGGAAATTATCCCCTTTTTTAATGATCGATCGTAAATAAAAGACAAATTCGGGATATTCTGTATTTTACTTTTTTCGCTATCTAATTGTTTTAAGTAACAACAATGCTCGTAGAATTCTAAATCTGAACTATTGAACATTTATGATGGCCAGCATATATGTAGTATCCGAGCAATGCTCGGAGAGCTAAAACATGATATTCCAATAATCAAATAGATAGATAAGTAAGTTTTTCTAATACAAAGATGAAGAGACGCGTTTCGTAAATGTTTGTCCCTAATAAGGCTAACAAAAATATATTTATGTGTAAGTTGAGAATACTAATAAGTGGCAGTATCATGCTAACCATAATAGTTACTAAGATTCACCGTAAAATTCTTCCTCATATCATATCTTTTTCTTTTTTTGTACAATCCATAAAGGGTATTAATCCTTCAACCTCATATCATATCTTATTACTATGAGAGCACTAATGTAGAACAAATCAAGTAGGGCACTTACAATAAGAGGGGACTCTCTCTCTCTCTCTCTCTCTCTCTCTCTATATATATATATATATATGGGAGCCGATCCACACCCACCGGTGGAGAAATTACTATAAATCTAGTCGTCCATGTTTACTCGTGGACGACTCAGATCCCTTTTTTTCTTTTGAAAAAGGTTGCAACTGCCGCTCTTTGATGAGGTTGCAAAATGGTCAAAAATACCCTTTTTTTTTAAAAAAAACCCAACCGCACAAAAGTGTAGCGGTTGGTTTAATTATTATTTTTTTGCCTTATTTCACCTTCTTTTCGTTGCCTCCCAATTTTTGTTAAAAAAAACCCTAACCGCATAAAAGTGTTGCGGTTGGTAATGATGGCATTTTTTAAGAAAAAACCCCAACCGCATAAAAGTGTTGCGGTTGGTAATAAATGAAAAAACCCAACCGCAACACTTTTATGCGGTTGGTTTTTTTTAAAAAAAGATGGGAGGCAACGAAAAGAAGGGGAAAAAAGGCAAAAAAAAAATATTTAAGGTAACATAACCAACCGCATAAAAGTGTTGCGGTTGGTAATTAAAAAAAAAACCCAACCGCAACACTTTTATGCGGTTGGTGATAATGCCTTCTAGATAGGTATCTGAAATCAAGTTTTACATTGTTTTCGGATCTCTGACTTGGAAAGCATCGATAGGAGTACTCATGGGTTCACCAAAGCATCGATAAGAGTAACAATGATGTCTCCTACTGAAGAGGTTCAGAAACTGCTATGACCGAGAAAAACTTAGGGCCTCTACGTTTACGATATTCGTTTTCTGTTTTTAGCAATGATGATAAAAAAGATTGTTTTTGTGTACTTTTATCATTTTTTATTTTCGTTTTGAATAAAATTACTCAAATAGTGAGGTGTTTTCAGCTTTTTCATCCAATATAAGAAAAAATAGCTAATTTTTTTTTGTGAAAATAATAAAAGTACAGGAACGTATTTCCAAACTGAATACGAAAATCATGAAAATGAAAATGAAAACAGAAAATAAATATTGTAAACGTACGAGCCCTTCCCTTTTTATAAATTTCTACGTGCAAGTTTAATTTTCTACGATAACTTAGACGAATGAGATAAATCAACTCTTCTGTTGTGGTCTGTATTATTTGCAAAATAATTGTTAGTTAAGTTATTTTCAATACAAAAAGAAGAAAAAGATAAACCTATATTTTATAGTCCTTTATTCAGATAAAACATAAATATTTGAAAGGTACCATCACAAGAATAAATTGTTATATGTGATATTTGAGACTAAGCTAGATCTTATTATATAATAGTAATATAGTATAATTGCCATTTGTTTTCTTTCCGTTTGTCATTCTTGAATAAATGGCCATGAGTATGACTAACCTATATAATTACAAGATGTATCATAGATCATTTCTGAATGGAATATATTCTCATGATCAGCATAAAAGTACTAAAAGATTTTGACATAGTAATCCTGTCATATATTTAACACTATTATGACATATTTCTTTTACTTTTTTTTTACACAAAAGGAAAAAGGAGTTGTAAAACATTGTTACACACATCCCATGCAAAGTTAAGTATGAAAGACTATGCTTATCTTACACATGCGACACTTAATAGTAGTGTTGTGGACAAAATCTGGAAAGAGTGGAGGAAGCTCATGAATAAATCTGCATAATACAAATCAAACAAGACACGGTGATGCACCGGAGGGGGATCCGGCATGGAATCTTCGATGTCTAAGGTAGTGTTTGGTAACACTTCCAATTTTGGTTTTTTGTTTCAAAAAAAATAAAAATCAAAACTAGTTTAATTTTTTTTTTTTACAAAAACAAATGGGTGTTTGATTATCCAGTTTTTATTTTGAGTTTTTTCTTTGGTGGCGGTGGCCGACGGTGGTGGTGGTCGGCCGCCGGCGGTGGGAGGGTGGTGGTGGTCTCAAAATAAAAACCAAAATTGAAAACCGAAATCTCTTTTTTTGGAGTTTTAAAAAACAATCATAATTTTAAAACTAGTTTTCAAAACTGAAAGAAAAAAAAACTATGTGTCAAACGCGTTTATTTTTCTCCAGTTTACAAAACTGAAGTTAAACTGAAAAAATAAACGTTACCAAAGAGAGCCTAAGTCGGTATACGGATGAGGAAAGCTCAACATCTAAGTGAAGGGATTGTGAACATACCTTTTCATCAAGTATATGGTGCTTATACATATAGAGAGAAGCAACTTATCCCACCGGAAGACAATCAGTCACGTGGTGCATAACGGAGGGGACGATTCTGGATGAGAAAGTATGCTCATCAGATTAAGGGAAGGGAAAGGAGGTAGACCGAAACAAATATTTGATCCGAGTAGAGGTGGTCATAACCAAAATAGAGCCCCCTCCCCTACCCCCCCCCCCAACCCCCCCCCCCCCCCCCCCGCAGTACCATTGAGATCCAATTAACTTCAAATTATGTGAAAGGTCATATCCGTGGTTTATAAGAAAATACCACTTTATGTGGATCACTTCAAAGTTAAATACGGATCGGAGTACAACTTTTACAATTAAAGGCAAAGGCTATTTTCACTTTTAAGTTTGCTATTTCACTCCCGCATTTGTACCGCTCAGTTGAGCTAATATCACTAAAATGTTGTCCTCCACAAAAAATTATTGGTTGAAAAAACGTATCTCTACATTGTGTTATAACCTACAATCTTGATAGGGCACTTTGTTAGGGAAAAAAGAAAAGTACAACACAATGTATCAATGAAAACTACATACAAATATTAGATAGAGTTCATAAAAAGTTGGACTTTGCAAAATTGGAGAGAATAAAAAGATAATACTTGGCAAAAAAACAGAGATAAATAACTCATATTTTAATTATTTATATCTAATATTGATGTTAATATTAACATTGATACCAATATGTTTCTTGGTGTGAGCCTAGGCTTCGTTTTAGTTCCTGCCTAAGGGTGCCATGGTTTAGTTTACTGCACTTTTGGGAAATCTGGCTTTCCATCAAAGTCCCCACATCTCAATAGAGGGAGGACACTGAACGATGGCCCATAAATGGTAAAAGGGTAATGGTGTAGAGTTGCCCTCTGTACTTGTACTTGCTAAAACCCTTTAAATCACCTCCTTTGGACATGTATTCTCTCTCTGTTCTTGTTATCCCCCGGTCTCAATCTTTTGGTTTTCTCAGTTTTTCTTTTAGAAATAAAGCTGCAATTTATATATGATCCATTGGTATAGAAACAGAAACCAGCGATCCTATAGAGTTATCGCTTAAGACCTCTGTCGTTTCTGTCGCCCTTGAAAGTTAGTCTAGAATTTCTGGTCGTGTTCCTAAAAATTACATAAAGGAGTGTTGAGTACATTACTGCAACTAATTAAGTCGTAATATGATTCTTGCGGTTACTCATAAATAGACCGTAACAGTACGGGCTTAGATCAATGTTGAAGGTGCCCTTCTGTACATTCGAAAGCTAGTCGCCCTTAAATTTCCATGCCGTTACTAGGGCTAACATGTTTTCTCCTCCAGAGCGACATGCAAGGGAGGAGGACTTTTCACCATGCATCGTTTGTCATTCCTGCCTCGAGTTTCTTGCATTTAGTTTTTGGTGGTAATGATAAGAGCTGTAACTACAAAAAAAATTACTGAAATGTGTAGTTTCATTTAAGTTTGCAACTAAATACTTTTCTGAAGACAAATATATTGTTCTTAGACAGTATAATGCATTATTTTGCTGCGTAGTATTATCCGGATTCAGGCATTACATCTTCTTGCTATATATGTAAGCTTAGCGATAAAGTAAACATAGGATGACAGAAGAGCATATATAAATAAGCGGAAGGCGATTTGTTTCACTATGCCATTGATTTTTTTTTATGAAAACTAATTACAAATATAATTATACCCTTATTT
Source organism: Escallonia rubra (assembly GCA_033065855.1). NCBI lineage: Eukaryota > Viridiplantae > Streptophyta > Magnoliopsida > Escalloniales > Escalloniaceae > Escallonia > Escallonia rubra. The sequence goes on from JAVXUO010002303.1 coordinate 239,798, forward strand.
CAATTAGGCAACTAATTAAAAAACAATTGTACCTTCATTTTGCTGCTTAGTATTAATTAAGTCGATCATGGGGTATATATGTCATTTTGTTTATAATTTATAGACCTAATTGAAACCCTAATTCTCTTCTCTTTCACCTACAGTCGCCGCCGCCACCACCCCAGCCATCACCACCATCCCCACCGTCACCACCAAGGGTAGACCCAGAAAGTCTAACCGGAGGGGGCCAAAAAGTGATTAATTTTTTTTATAAAAGGTTGAAGTTCACATAAAACATGAAAAATAAAAAATATATTATAATTAGCATCACTATTGAATACGTTACATGCAAAATAGATTGTTAAATTTGACTACTAATCATATATTTTACTATTCATGGTGATTTATTTAACTTGATAATGTTAGTTAACAACAATTAATACATCTATACATTATAAAACTTAACACAAATCACAAATGTGTCATTTTCTAAAAAAATTATTGGAATGTCACTTGTCACGATTTTACATAGGTAGTTGGTAACATCAAAAGTGTGTTATACCAAAAGATATTTTCCCTTTAAATACTAAACATAATTATATAGGTAGTTACTTACCAATTAAGACTCTTATTTTGTGTCACTTTTTAAAATTTTTCTTGAAATGTCACTTGTCATCATTGTAAGTTGGTAGTTATGTAACATCAAAGAGGTGTTACACCAAACCAAGTTTTGGCTTAACAAGTTAAAACCCTGTGCTATGCACAAGAAGGAATTAAAATCTCGTGTTATGCACGGAAATGGTATTAATTAATTATGATATAGAAGAATGAAGGTCATGGAGTTGGATGGTTAGAGTTCATGGGGTTGAAAGTTATTTTGTGGCCAATCAAAATTTAACATCTATTAGGTTTTATTTTAAAATTATAAAAATTCAAGAAAATAAGATTTGGGGTCTAGAAGGCACAGAAGATGCTAATCAAATCCAAATATATATAGTATAGATAAGTAGTATAGATGTATAGATGCATTAGTAATGTGATTATCAATTATATGAGTACAATAGTAACGAATAAATTAACATGATATAAGAATTTAAACTAAAAAATAAATAAATAATCGTGATATATTCGTGTTTTTCTTGTAATATGAAATTTTAGAATTTGAAAGGATGAAGATGGAGCATGGAAATGAGAAAGACAAATTTATGATGGGTGGTGGCATAAAGAGTAAAAAATACAACAAAATGAATCCTAATTAATTAATGTACAATATATTGATATTTTCATAATCATTTTAAATATATTTAACCATTATCTATATAAAAAAAATTCCCAAAAGCTGGGGGTGTCATGGCCCCCTCTGGCCATGAGGATGCTCTGCCCCTGGTCACCACCACACCCTGGGCGTCACCACCATCACGTCAGCAGCCTAGCTAATGGCAGCCCCTCGTGGTCGCCTCACGCACCATCACAGTTCCAACCTCCACAACAATGAACCACAGGAAAGATCAAACAAATCACGTATGAGATTCAAGAATAATAGGGGGGTAGTGTATATATTTCCATCTTGCTGCTGTTCTTTGCTCTTCACTGACGGTGCATGTTGCGGCTGTAACAGCCGCCATGCGCTTGTTAAATGGTGGTGACACTGGAAAAGACGGTTAACAACTAGAGTTGTAAAATTAAAACTCAAATGACCAATTTATCATTAAAGCTAATACATGAAAAAAAAAATTTAAGATGACATAGCAATACATCATTTTTTCTTGTATAAATAGTTTGATAAAAGCCTTTATAAATAAGAGACGCATGGGGGAAAAGAGTGAGTGTGTGAGAGAGAGAGAGAGAGAGAGAGCGAGAGATTGCTGCTATCATGTCTGCAGTCCTTTGTTTGCTACGGAGCACGCGGCCCGATATTTATTGGAGTAGCATTTAATAGGGTAGGGAGGCGTGTAAGGTCCTATTGATTTCCCTCGGTTTCATGTCAAATATAATTTTCAAGCAGAAGAAAGAGAGAGAGAGAGAGAGAGAGAGAGAGCTTGCTTCATCATTTTCATGGTGCTTTCTCCCGCCGTTTTCTATCCTCCAAACACACCCCTTTAGTTTAGGTCCATATCGAGACTTCATGAGCTAGCTCTTCTTTTTGTCTCTGTACATGGTGTATGGTCCAGTCACCGATTATAATCACAAAATACTGTGTTTTTGTGTGTCTACTGTATATATAGAGCCTTTTATGCATGAGCAACATCAGTCTGCAACTGTGATTTTGGAGACCATTCACACTTTCCTTATGCAAGTAATGCCTGAGAAGTTTACAATTCTGATGAAATCCTTGTAATATATGATGTGGGTAGCTAGCTAGTGAGAGCATCAAGATCTACACAAGTTCAGAGTTACATTAAGGACATGGAATTGCATAATCGTTTGAATCGGTTGAGAAACTGTATATAACCCTTATCTTCTTGCTATTATTGGTGATATAAAAATGGGATATTGCTCCCCAAGTGTGTAATCTTGTGGACATTTGTTCTGCCTCCCGCCCGCTCTAATCCAAACTTTTTCCAGTGGTGCGTGACTTATTTCTCGTCTTATCAATGCCATTGAGAGTAATTGTGTACACCATGATCCTTTGTCTTCTGATCGTGTTGATTTTACAAGCATGCCAAAAAGGATCTCCTTTACGACAATGCAAGGATAGTTTTGATCATGTTTGATCTGTGCTTAGATGCTTACATATCAGTCCAACTTTTGGCTTAATAGCTGTACATATATAGGCCATGTAATGTAATGTATGAGTCATACAACGGAAAAAATTTGGCTACTATCCCGATGAATCTTTTGCTGTTAGAGGAATCTTCTTTCTATCTCTTATAGACAATCAATCATTTTCAAATGTTTTTAGTTGCTTTTATTTAGTGACGCTACAAAAGTGTTGTTAATAATTATCACTGAAAGTGTTAAAAGAAAAGTTACTATAAACATTTAGCGACTATTAATCGTCACTATACATGGGGTTGGATGAAGATTCCTACAAACCGAATAGAAGCTAAAGTTTGTTCAGAAGGAGGAAGATCAAAGGCAAGTAGAAAAGCACCAACATTCACCCAATTGTGGAAAATTTTTAGCTCATATCCGGGTTGAAGGAATCTTCCTCCTACCCCTATATAACGACAATTAATGATCACTAAATGTCTCTAGTGACTTTTATTTAGTGATGCTGAAAAAATGCTGCTAGAACTATCGGTAAAAGTGTTTGCAGATTAGTCACTAGAAACGTTTAACTATTATTAATTGTCACTACATAAGAGGTTGGAGTAAGATTCTTACGACTGGGTAGCAGCCAAAGTTAGTTCTCAATTGTTCCCTTATAAATCAGAGTAGTTGACTGCAAGTCAATGTATGAGTTAATATAGGATTGATGTTGTAACAGAGAAATCAAAACTATGTCTGAAGTGGGAAATTTCTAGTTTCAGTGTATTTTTAACTTAAACCGAACTACATTTAATTTGATGTTGTCATTCAAAGTGGTTTCCATTTAGTTGTGATTAATATGTGGATGCCTAATAACAGTCATATATACAACATATAAGCCACAAAAATGTCCGGCATTAAGCATGGAGAGAGACAGAATATGAAGCCATGAAGTTACAGGGGAATGTTTCTTTATTTGTACTCGGCTACATCAGAAAAATTGTTCCGTTGTTGTCCAGCTTTATATTAGCGTTAACGCTGAAGTGTTGATCTTGATGCCCTTAATGTAAACGAGACGCTACCAGTACGTACAATTTTATGAAAAAATTGGTATGCACTCCGTTACGATGTTCATAACTATGTATTACACGTTTTAGTGACCGATATACATTCGCTTTTCCTGATCACTTAAATATGGATCTCTATTAGTGCAAAAATATTTTGCTAGAGAAATTAACTTGCATCTACTAAAGAGAGACACTAAAAAGCTTCTAATACAATCATTGCTCTTTAAAAAAGAAGATTTGCTCCGAGTCATGTGATATGAAACAATAAAATTTCTCCTTGAATTTATGTTGTTTCAGTCTCATTCCCCTTTTTGCATAAACTCTGATTGTGGCAGTCATCTCTCTCTCTCTCTCTCTCTCTCTCTCAAGTTCTACCTTTTGAGATTGCGTTATATTTATGATTTTGACGCTACCATCATGAGATCTCATCTCTTCAGTATCCATGCATTTCCATTGCTTCTCTCCCTCTCCCACATGTATATCGCTGTTCATTTCTTTGTCTAATTTTTCTGAGTCTTTCTCGTTTTTTTTTGCCTGATGAAGCAGCTGGGCCTTTGATTTGCCAGTAAAACTCAATATCTGTCCTATCTTGTCCGTATAACCCTAGCTGCTTACATCACAAGGATTATGTACATGTACAAGCCGAGCTAGAGTGTAAACACAAAGACGTACAAACCCTTTTCTTTCGGGTAATCATCCTCTTCAACCTTATTTCCACCTCTCATATCTCTCTAATTCTGTCATCAAGATATCACCAGTTCCTTCTATCTCTCTCTCTCTCTCTCTCTCTCACACACACACACACATTAGTACAGTACTATGGTAGCTAGCTAGTCTCATTATCTTTTTGCTTTCTCTTTCATTAATACCTAGAAAGAGACTAGGGAGCCATATTCAGCAAACCCTAGCTACAAACTCTTCTACCCTTGTTGGTGCATATGTTGAAAATATGGGGGCTGTGCGTAAAAGAATTGAACTTGCCCAAAAGTAGGCCTTCCCACGTAAGATATGGCCAATATGCATGCTAGCAACTTCCATGGAATGGTTGCTTTCATCTACTTTACTTGCATGTTAGTTTCTTCAGCAGTTTAGGGTGGCCCCCCATCGATCCCCCAATATTTTCAATGTCTTAGAGCCTTACTTGGGATGGGGAGAGGTTGAATTGGACCACACCAACCCAGTTACTTGATACTACCAGTACTACTTCAAGTTCAAATTTCCATTTTCTTCTGCTCATGTTAAATGCCTCGTGTTGACTATAATCTTCAGAGGACCACAAGTGACTTGATTATTGTTGCTGGACCAAGTTTTCTGCTGCAGCTCTTTTGACTAGTGTATGGTTACAGGTTACTTCGTTACACTTGGGTCCAAAATTGGGGAGGGAACCCATAGTAGGAAGTTAGTAGTTCAACAATTAAGTTGTAAATGGACTCTAGGCGAGCTGATCTTTTTCGAGGCACACGTGAAAGCATTTAACTTAAAATTATATGACAATTAATAAGAGGAGAGATTCATTTATACAATATAGTACTGCTTTATCTTTTTTGGCGTGGGATTATATTTGGACACGCCCCTTCATGTATATTAAAAACTTTTTACGTGAGCTAAACATGTAAACGAATTAAATTGGGTGACGGTAGAACTTTTTTAATTTTGAAAGTCTATTTAGTTTGAATCGACCCACTTTGATATCATGTGAAAATATGCAACTTAAAAATAATTAGCAATGATAGTAGAAGCTCACAAACCCTAGAAGTTTCTCCTCACCTGAAATTGACTATTGCAAGGAAAGGGAAAGACTACCTTACTAATTATATGTTACGGAATTGCTTCATATTCTTGTATATAACGGTATTGCTTTATACTTTTTCACTGTTGGGTTATATTTGACACGCCCTTGCACACATGTTTAATTTTTTTTTAGTGAACCAAACACGTAAATAAAATACATTAATTGACGGTACAACTTTTTTAATTTGGATGTCAACCTGTTTAGATACCATATAAAAATATTCAACTCAAAACTAATTGACGATAATTGGAGTAACCCACAAACTCTATAAGTTTTATTGGTAATTATGATTGTCCGACCAGAAACTGACAATTGCAAGAAATGGGAAAGACTACCTCGCTTTACTTTTAGGAAGCATTTGGTAACACTTCCAATTTTGGTTTTCTGTTTCTAAAAAAAAATCAAAATCAGTTTAAAAAAAAAAAATTACAAAAACAAATGGGCGTTTGACTACCCAGTTTTTATTTTGAGTTTTTTCTTTGGTGGTGGTTTGTGGCGGTGGGGCGTGGCGGTGGCCAACTGTGGTGGTGGCCGGACGCCGGCGGTGGCTGCCGTTCGCCAGCGGTGGGAGGGTGGTGGTGGTCTCAAAATAAAAATCAAAACTGAAAACCCATTTTTGGAGTTTTAAAAAACAGTCATGTTTTAAAAACTAGTTTTCAAAATTGAAGGGAAAAAAAAACGAAAACTGTGTGTCAAACGCGTTTATTTTCTCCAATTTACAAAACTGAAAAAATAAACGTTATCAAACGGAGCCTTCATTTTAATATATAAAATCGGTTGGACTAAATGCGTGTGAACAAGAGTAATATTTTCCGACTTCCGGCTAGGCCCAAACAGTTTTATAAGAAATCACAGTTTAAAGCAAAAGAGACTATTCGACCCAAATATCTATTAGGTAAAATAACAGGGAGAGACTACTTTCAATTCTTAATATTGCATTTCACTTTTTCATTTATCGCTAAAAATTTAATGATCATCACAAAAATGTACTTTTGGAGACAGAAAAGGAGTACAAAAGCGTATCAGAAAGTGAAAATTGCTTTTTCCAAAATTATATTAGGTAACCGAAAATTTTCAAATGTGGACGGACAAATAGAAGTGTAACCAAAAATTGCTCTGATAGAATTCCCCGAAAATTTGTAACAGAAGCTAGCGTGTATATCATGCTTCAATCGTAGTACATTACTCTGGAGGAATTACGATTGGTAACTTGTAACAATACAACAATCAATTGTATGCGACTGTCACTTTGCAATAGTAAAAAGTCCATAACTTTAGAAATAAAGTATTAACCTGTAAACGAAGATACATGTGTGCAAACTAGCAGAGACCAATCCTTGCACAGGATTCGCTGCAGACCAGATCACTATGAGCAAATAACCCTTTACTTTTGCATAACTGACTATGTAACTTGTTGCCAAGCTCCTCGAAATCTGAAATCAGTCCAAAGGTTCCCCCAAAAATAACCAGATTCCCACCTCTGAAACAAATTTACGACACGATGGGTCCTCGTTTAAGCTCCTATTGTACATTGCAATTTGTTGTCGAGTTCCTCAATATCTAAAATCAATCGAGAGGTTCCCGCAAAACAACCACAAAGATTAGGACGCAATAGATCCTTACTCCACCTCAACAAGTTGTATACTCACCTATAGTCCTTTCACACGCGTACACGACTTGCCAAGCAGTTGCAGCGTCAACATGCATACCCTAGACATAAATGAGCAGAAACTCCGAAGCCCTTTCAGCGCTTAAATGAATGAAACCCAAAGAAAAAACCATCAAGCAGAAGACGACAACATTGCAACCACCAAAGCTCTGAATGAAGATAGCAGATCCATACTCGCATGCTTAAATATCAACACAAGTCCAAACTGTCAATTATCCAAATCCAATATCAACACAAGTCCAAACTGTCAATTATCCAAATCCAACCTGACACGCTGCCTATTTGGAGGGCCTGGCCGAGCTCGACCCACAAAACGAGGCTCTGGAGGTGTCTCTAATAATCCCCTTCCGTTATCTGTGTTATCCTCTCTTCGTACTCCCTGCCTATTGACAGGCCGATTTGATTTCGACAGGTTCAAACGCTTGGATCTCTCACCTTCATGAGGCAGTCTCTCGAGTCCTTGCAAATCCGGTTCAGGAGCAAATCCAATTGGCCATTTGGATTCGTCCATTTTCCTGAAGGTAATTGATATTCTACGAAGTGCAAATACTAAAAACGCATAAGCATACAGAACAAATACCATTATTTCAAGCAAAGAGATAATCTCTATGAACTGGTCATTCTTCTGAAGCAAGCATGACTAAACAAAACACCCAAGATAGTTTCAGTTAGTACCTCTTAGAATGAACTGCTGGCACACAATGCTTAGCCACATCAGCGCCATTTCCATTTAAGACAAGAACTGATCTGGAGGAAAACAAACGACGACCAATTATACATAACGTTTACTTTCTCATATATGTCATATATGCAGTAGCAGGAACCAGAAAAAACAAGGCGACGAGTACAACTTATATGCACGTCATTCTTACCCCAATGGCAGCGGAATTGCAAAAGCACCAGAAAACTCGCCAGGTCTGTCTACTTTCAATTTTGTTCCAAAAACTATATCACACTCACTAAGAAATGACACAGTACAAAAAGGCCTAACAAAGTCATGATTGTCGATATGAGGTGGTATGCAATCCCCTTCGTCGTATATGTTGACAATACAACTGTCGGGCACACATGTAGAAGGAAGGACATGCCATCTGACCAACCTCCTGATGATAACCTTAAAAAGATGAGGTATTGGATCAACAGGCTCATTCTGGAGGATTCCTGGGGGATTACCATTACTATCCTGCCACCAGATAATTGAAGTATCACAACGTAAACAGTGGCACTGTGCTGCTTAAAGAGCCTTACAGCTCAACCATATATAGGCAGCAAAGCTCAGCAACTTACCATTGAATAATTGTAACAACAACCAAACTGGATAGTCACACGGCCCTTGCCCCTCATCCACTTCCGGGGTGCAGAATAAGTGTGCTCTGCAATATATATAACTAGTTAAGCACTACAGTAGTCAACAAAAATGCTTCCAAAGCAATTCATAAAAGCATTATACGCAAAATATTCTTGGACAGGTTTTGACAAGTTAAATAAAAAGGACTATGAGCTTGACCGTCAACACATAATGATCTCAACTGCCTACCTGTATGTGCATGTAATAAAATCCAAGGCTTTTGCACAATTTGTTTTCAGTTTACATCCTTTAGATACAAAGTACAACTTTGCAAAGAAATCAAACAAAAATTAACTTGGTGAATGCAGAAGATGGAGTAAGTGAAATTGGACTAAACTACCTAGCAAATAAAATCCATCAAAGATAATAAATGGCATTAACATATTCCACATGTACAGTTTGAAGGCATGAGTCAACATAAGAGTCCAAATAGGCATTCATTCGCTAAGAAATCTTCATGATAATTGTGATACTAGTGTGATCGCAGATAGGTCGATTGAATGACCTGGATGTCAAATCCGCACACCATTTTTGTAGAATAAATTCAATTCAAACGGGTCAAAAGACAACGTTGATAACAGGAAAAAATTCGAGAACCTTACACCTCAAAAACAAAAGAAGTTCCATCAAGCAGTTTAAACGAGTAACCATATTGACGGCAGTGAGAAGCATACATTTTACTACTGATTGTTACCACGCTTGCTGCCAACTTTGCTACCTTCAAGCAGAAGTTCTGATAATAGCCATCTTAGCAGTTTATGACATGGAAGGCATTTTTCATTCACACAGGGAAGGTACACCCATCAACTTAACCAAGTACACGGCTAACCAGCCAACTGGGAAGGTGGGTGGGTGGGGTGGGGGCTGGGGAAGGAGGATTCAAACATAGGTGGAAAGAAGTAAGCTTGACAAATGAAAGGGTTTAATGGGTCCAAAAGGAGCTAGAAAAGAAGTGTTCTGTTTAAAAATCATAGGACACTAGGACAGCCAAAAAACAAACAGTTGAAGAATCATAGGCATGGCATGGAAGAAGAGAGCTTCCTTAGGCAGAAGTTTACTGCTGTCAAACCTAGGTGATTTGTAAAGTAGCTTATTTTTTCTCTGATACATGTTTCAGGATTAGCATTATTTAAATTGTCCATATAATAGAGAATATTTCTAAAAGGGAAACCAGAATTAGAAATAGTTTCAGCATCTAAATTTTTTAGGACTGTGTAACGTCAGGTTTGATAAGAAGGCAAGCTCAAGTACATCTGTTCATACTAGGTGTTTGGAATCGAGCGTATTTAAAATTTACGATCTCAAGTTAGCTTATGTTAGTTTATTAGCATAAAGCATAAATGCAAAACCAAAATTTGGTAAAGAGTAGATCTGGAAAGTTTATAAATGAGATTAAGTGCTGAATCCTGGAGAGAAAATGTCATCTTGTACCAGCGGGAATAAGCTGACATTTGCAAGAATGAAAAGTCGGCCATTTACTTTTTTTGTGCAGGTTATGGCATGTACTAACAAGACTTGCATTTGCAACTATGCTCCAGGTTACCAAAAATTAGGCATATAAACTTTACTTTTGTAATATAAACGATAAACCGAATATAAAAATAAGGCACTATTATTTTTGTGATTTACTCACCAAATTAACCTCTGGTGTTTCAAGAAGGGAATTGGAAAAGCTGCTCCTGCAGATTTAGCGTCCCAATGAGTTTAAAGATATTGTTCTTAGAAGCTATTTAAACATAACTCATACACCGGTGCAATTGTATACTGGGTCCTTACTACCTAAATTAAGTTGCCATCTCACTACCTTAAGCCATTGAAGGAGTTCCCAAAGAGGGCACATCTGCCTACTTTCATTACACATACAGTTTCAACTGAATTTTTCTGGCTTAAAATCGCATTCCAAGGGAAAAGGAACCCACCCCCAACCACTACCGCTGTTCTTTTTGAACTTTACACAGTAACTACTTGAACACCATGTACCCGTCTTCCAAACCTTGCTTATGATGCAGAATATCTTGTATTCTCTTTCTGTTGGTCAGAGAATGAAGCACTACTTGAAGCTTTAGTTCATTGATATGTGCTTACCATGAACTGAAAGTCTTCAAGAAAATGGGGAATGTTTCAAACAACTCTAAGGTACGAGGATCAACAGTTCAATGAGAGCAAATCTGAGTGTTCTACACACGTGTGTACGTATATATGCATATCTTATGCTATACAGAGATCAAACACTCTAGACCAGGCATCACCTACTCATAAATTTACTATTCTACACCTACTAGATTATAGTAATCCCAGCAGTACTTAACCTATTTACGGAATTTCAACAAAAGCTGGAGATGCTAGAGGCCATTTGGAGAATAGGGATTATAGTAATCCTAGCAGTACTATTCTACACCTGCCGCATCTTTATTTGGATCTTCTACCAATTCAGCAGGAGGAGCTTCGAGGATACAAAGCTCGGACATAGAAGACAGTAAACCCTAAATGTTTAAAATCGTGTTTCATTCTGATCCTTAACACTAGACTGGTTAGTTGCTTAGATAATGTCTGATGCATCGGATTCCAGCGCCATCCGAAAAGCCCTGGTTCCAAGCAATCTATAATCCCTTCCAAATGGCGCAAATGGCGCAAATGTCCCCACCCACATCTCCAAATGGCGCCGTCCTTGAAGCTCCTCCTGCTGAATTGGTAGAAGATCCAAATAAAGATGCAGCAGGCATCCAGTGATCTTGTTCAATTGCTTTGTAGTCCCTTAATGAACTTTAATTACGAAAAACTTAACCTATTGAAGAGGGCCACAAGAAAAAAAAACTCCAGCAAAAGCCTCAACTTTAGGGATATGAAAGTTGAAGTATCCAGTCCTCAGCCGCCTCAAAGTGCAAGCTGAGAAGCTCCATCTCCCCCCTCCCCCACTGTGTTTGTGTAACCATGTGTGCGTAGCCTTGTTCAAATCGTTCCTCAGAATCCTGCCACAACTCTGGGGAAAGATTGTACGGGAGAGTAAGACAATATAGGAGAGTATCTTCTATACTCAAGATGGGATACAATCCAGTTCGCTCACGCCATCTAACTCAACATCTCGGTTACGTAATCTTATTTGGAAACCAAATGGCCATCACACCCTATGTGTGTACCAAGCAGGCCCATCCTTTTTCAAAGCATCCTCGGCCTTGTCCCTCCAGTACCCTGGTGCAAGAAAGGTGTGGGGAAGTATCTTACAAGTCCTCCCAACATCATCAAACAGTAACTTAAAAAATCTAATACAAGTATAATATGCTGTAAACACTAGAGAATGAATCCGAAGTAGCTTTAAAATGACACAGAAATATTAGTCGTCAACCCATGTTCACCAGCTTTGTTCAAGTCCTGAATCAAATTTCAACGCAACGCTGACACCAGGATCCAAATCTACACAAATATAGTAAGCAAGCTCCTGACTTCAGTCTCCCCTTGAGTCTCTTACTCGGCAAAGGCCAAACTTTTACTCTTCACTTCAGATAATCGTAAAAGAAAGTATAGGTATCGCAAAAGATAATGGTTGAAAGGGAAGTGTTATGGACAAGCAATTATGTAACTACCAAGGGGTGCATTAAAAAAGACAGTAGCATCATCTTTTTTGTGCCAAAAATTAAAATGACAGATCAATTGTTACAAGTCACCCTACAAAGTGACGGGTTACAGTTTCCTGCTGACCATGTTCAGTGATCAGTCTCTCCAGCTCAAAAAAAGTTCAACAATACAGATCTAGGCTTAGATCTCCAAGAGAGCCACAGCTTTTTTCCTTGATTATGACTGCGTGATACATATAAGTACTTAAAGAGCGATGTTCTCATGACCAACAGAATGCACATTTAATGAGCCATCCTAAATACGCCCACACACGACTCCTACAAACTTCATCTACATACCAATTGCATAAGACAGACTTCATATACGCTTTTAGAAACAGGCTTAACTGCATCCCTATTGAGGGCACATCTGCGCCTTTAGAAAGCTCTTTCCAAGATCAACTTGTAATTTCTATATGCTAAAATTTGCACAATGTTCTGCTGTTGTGTTGATTTCTTGGTACAAAACTGTGTCAATTTGAGGCTGTTATGTAGCGTGTCATTTCTCAGTAACTAAGCATAAATCCCTTGCTAGTGTCATCCATTAAAGCATTTCGAGCCCTATGTTGATTCGAGAGAACCTTAAATGAAATTAAGAACTTCAATCGTCAGAATTATATTACGAGCATGCATTCACATATATAAGCTACGGAGTGCTTGATATAGTCCAAAATGGACCGATCCGCTCAAACCGACGAAATCGAACTGTTTTGGTTCAATTTTAAAATCAACCCAGTTCAACTTTGCGGTTCACTTTTCTCAAAATCCAAAATGAACCAAACCAAACCAACCTGACCTATAAATATTAGCGGTTCACTTTTCTCAAAATCCAAAATGAACCCAACTGAACCTACCTGACAGATAAATATTAATCTAGAGAAATGCCTGTCTGTGATTTAGCAAAACAAAGATCAAGTTTTCTCCTTTAGTTTGCTACAACATCTCGTAAAGCTACAAATCCATCATCTCTGGTATCGAAGTAAAAGAAAAAACAATCATACAAGATACAAAACAATCATTTTTTCTTCTTCTATTCTTTGCAAAACCAGCTCAGCAGAAAAATTGATAACAGCTCAGGCACGCAAACTAAATGACTCATAGAATGCTCCAGTTGCTAAGAGGCTGAAGAAGTTGGAAAGAGCTTTTTTGTGGGAAGGTTCGGCGAATGAAAGAAAAATTCATTTGGTTAAGTTGAATGCAGTATGCTCTCTGGTCCAAATTGGAGGTTTAGGTGTCAAGGATCTCATTACCTTTAATCATTTTTTCTAGGAAAGCGGTTTTGGAGATATATGTGTGAGCGCCGAGCGGGAATTTTTTATGTAGAAGAGTTCTGGTAGGGAAATTTGAAGAGGGGTCAAGGTTTTGGTTCCCGCCAAAAATTAGGAGACCTTTTGTCCTTAGCGCATGGGTGGGAATTTGCAAGGAATTGGATAGCTTTGAGAAGCGTTGTCGCTTTGAGGTGGGAAATGGCGTGAGTTTTTGGCTTCATGTGTGTTGTGTGGGGAGGAGCTTCTTAAATCTTTTGCCTGTAATCGCGAGGCTTCAATGGTGGAGGCGTTAGTTTTTCAGGAGCATGGTCTCTCTTGGAATCCCACTTTTAGAAGCTATTTTCAGGATTGGGTGATGGATTCGCTTTCTCCCTTCTTGAAGCTGCTTTATTATTCAAAGGTACGTAGAGGGGAGGACGGTAGGGTGGTCTGGAAAGGAAGTCGTAAGGGCATATTTTCGGTGAAGTCCTATTACTCACTTTTTAAGGCTGTTGTTGATTCTTCTTTTCCTTGGAAGACCATTTGGAGGTCCTTGGTTCTCTCCAGGAGACTATTTTATTTTCTCTTGGGAAGCAGCTAGAAATGCTATTTTGATGGGGGGATAATTTACGAAAGCAAAGGATAATTTATGTCAGTCGGTATTTCATGTGCTCTGAAGCACGGACACCCCTCCTAGGGGGGGGTTTGGTGTCCTACACGGACGGACACCCCGACACCCTCCGGACACCGCCCGACACGTGTCCGACACCGCCAATCGGTGTCCGAATTTTATTTTATTTTTTTTAATTCTCCGACACCGTGTCGGACACTGCATCGAGGAGTGTCGGACACGGTGATGAGCAGTGTCCGAACGTTTGGAGCTAATTTGGAATTTTTGGAACTAATTTCGGGGGTCAATCGGTATTAAATGTAAGATTTGGGGGTTTTTTTAAACAGAAATCGATTGTGTCCTAAATCCCTAAATCCCTAATCTGAAAAAACAAACATCTACGAATCTCACCTTACGGCCGAGAGCTTGGAAGCACCTCACGGAAGCCGTCATCGACTTGTAGCTGTCGCCGGAGCTGTTCGCGACCATTCCGAAGCCGACGCCGACGATTCCAGTCGCCCTTGCCGTCGCGAAGACTGAAGTAGCTGCTGCGACTCGCCATCGCTATCGCCGGAGGTCACTGCATCATCGCCGGAGGTCCTTGCCGCCGTCGCCGACTCACAGGTACGAATCTTCGAAGTCGTCTGCCGTGCCTCTCTCTCTCTCTCTCTTTATTTCTCCCTGTGTTGAGTCGGGTCAAGAGTCAAGACTTTGTTTGCGGTTTACACTTAAGCAATTGCATATTTTGTAGTTAATTTCTCCTGCGCATCTTTCTCAACCCATTAATTAATTTCAGTCCTATAGTCAACTTAATTAATTTCAGTAGTTAGTCCTATAGTCAACTTAATTAATTTCAGTAGTTATGTTGTCAACTTATTTTGTCAACTTAATTTATGTTGTCAACTTATTTTGTCAACTTAATTAATTTCAGTAGTTATTTTGTCAACTTAATTAATTTTAGTAGTTATTTTGTCAACTTAATTAATTTCAGTAGTTATTTTGTCAACTTATTTTGTCAACTTAATTAATTTCAATAGTTATTTTGTCAACTTATTTTGTCAACTTAATTAATTTCAGTAGTTATTTTGTCAACTTAATTTCAGAATGCAATGTGTTAGTGTATATTTATTATTAGTTTATTACTTAATTTCAGAAATGGATCAATCTACTAGTGCTGTAAGTGGATCAACAGCAACTATGAACGACCCTTTAAAACCGTTATGGAAATTCGTAGTAAGGACCGGAAGGTCTGCACAAGGGGGAGGAAACTTGCCTTGGGAGTGCACTTTTTGCAAAGTGCAGAAGAAAGGGTCGTATACAAGGGTGAGGGCACATTTGCTAGCTATAAGCGGTGCTGGGATCAAACCTTGCTCGAAAGTGACAAAGAGGGACATATTGGAGTTCAAAAGATTGGAGGAAGAAGCCGCAGAGAGAGTAAAAAATGCTTCTAATTTTCAGGTACCTTTACCCCCTAGTAGTGGATCCGGTTCTAATGTTGGTGCATGTTCAATATACATGGAAGAGAATATAAAAAAAAGAAAGGGGACAAATAAACTTGAAGAGGCTTTTAACAATGAGGAGCGTGAGCAATTAGATAATGAAATTGCTAGGATGTTCTATACGGGGGGTGTGCCATTCAACTTAGCGAGGAACCCACACTATCAAAACTCATATACTTTTGCCGCTAATCATAAGCTTGGAGGTTATGTTCCACCGGGTTATAATAAGCTGAGGACCACTCTTTTGCAAAAGGAAAAAAGGAATGTTGATAGGTTGTTAGCACCGATTCGAGCCATGTGGGCTGAGAAGGGTATAAGTATTGTTAGTGATGGGTGGAGTGACTCACAAAGGAGGCCACTCATTAATATCATGGCTGTCTCTGATGGTGCTCCTATGTTTTTGAAAGCAATAGATTGTTCGGGTGATTATAAGGACAAACATTTTATTGCCGGGTTGTTGAGGGACGTGATTGTGGAGATTGGGCATGAGAAGGTGGTCCAAGTTGTCACGGACAATGCTCCTGTTTGTAAGGCTGCTGGGCAACTTCTTGAGCAACAATTTCCAAGTATTGTTTGGACACCATGTGTCGTTCATACTCTTAACTTAGCATTGAGGAACATATGTGCAGCCAAGAATGCGGACAATAATGATATTACTTATATGGAATGTGTTTGGATTACTGACGTCATTGGGGATGCTTGGCAAGTTAAGAATTTCATTATGAATCACGCAATGAGATTGGCAATGTTTAATGAGTTTGTGAATTTGAAGTTGCTTTCTGTGGCCGAAACTCGATTTGCTTCTGCTATTGTGATGCTTAGGAAGATTAAGCTCATTAAGGGTGATCTTCAAGCCATGGTAATTAGTGATCGTTGGAATCTTTATCGGGATGATGATGTAGCAAAGGCTAGGTTTGTTAAGGAGAAGGTGTTGGCTGATGAATGGTGGGATTCCATTGATTACATACTTGCTTTCACTACTCCTATGTATGACATGCTCAGGATTTGTGATACCGATAGGCCTTGTCTTCACCTAGTCTATGACATGTGGGATTCGATGATTGAAAAAGTTAAGAAGGCCATATATGAGCATGAAGTGAAAAGACCCGACGAGGAGTCCACCTTCTTCGATGTGGTGCAAAATATTCTTGTAGATCGTTGGATCAAGAATAATACTCCACTTCACTGCTTGGCACATTCTCTAAACCCAAGGTAATATCATCCTACGTTAACATTTGAGTTGATTTTTTTGGCTTCTAGTCTTCTACTAATGTAGCCCCTTACTTATAGTTATATATCTAAATGTGTTCAATGTTCATTACTTTCTTTCATAAGGTACTATACCCGTGAGTGGCTTGATGAGGATCCTTCTCGAGTTCCTCCACACAAGGACAATGAGATCAACAAGGAAAGAATGAAATGTCTTCGGAGGTACTTTCCAAACTTGGAGGACCGCAACAAGGTCAATCTAGAGTATGCTGAATTTATTGGGCCTAATGGAGATTTTAGAGAGTTTGATTCCATGTCTAATCGCTATGGTATGGATCCCAAGACTTGGTGGCTTCTTTATGGTGCAAGTGCACCTATCCTCCAATGCATAGCCTTGAAACTTCTTGCACAACCTTCTTCATCATCTTGTGCCAAAAGAAATTGGAGCACCTATTCTTTTATTCACTCGGTGAGAAGGAACAAGATGACACCACAACGTGCGGAAGACTTGGTTTTTGTTCATAGCAATCTCCGTCTTTTGTCAAGGAGGACTCCAAAGTATAGCCAAGGGGAGACCAAAATGTGGGATGTGGGGGGAGATAATCATGATGGGTTTGAAGATGTCGGGATGCTTCGGTTTGCAAATCTATCGCTTGATGAGCCAGAGATGGAAGCTGAAATATGCAGGGATGAGAATAATGATGGAGATGGAGGTGAAGAGGACGATGAAGAAGATGACACGATCGATGTAGATTGAGCACTTGATCGACTTATTACTTATTTCAGTTATTTCCTTTGTTTCCTATTCGTATGACTTTGTAAGACTTAATTTCTTATGTTATGTACCATGTTGGATTTAACGTTTAAGTATGATTTGTATTTGAATTCCTTGTTTTGGTAGTTTTTCATTATTATTTATTATTTTAGTTTCTGGAATATATTTGATATTTATTATATATATATATATATATATATATATATAATAAAAATATTTAAAAAATAGCGGTGTCCTGCGGTGTCCAAAATCCAATTTTTTGGAAATTGCGGTGTCCGGTGTACCCGTCGGTGTTGGTGTCCGACACCGTGTCCGTGTCCGTGCTTCCTAGTTCATGTGTAAACAAGCAGTCGAATCTGTGGCCCATCATCTTTTCCATTGTCCATTTGCTTACGAAGTTTGGAGTATGATTTTCAATCTTCTTGGGCTAAGCTGGGTAATGCCAGGTTCTGTTTTGGAATTCTTTAGGAGCTGGTCCATGCCAAGGAGAATCAGTGGTAGGAAATTTTCGGGGTTGATTCCCTTTTGTCTGTTCTGGAGCATTTGGAAGGAAAGAAACAGTAGAGATTTTGAGGGGTTGGAGTTGCCCTCATCGAAGTGGAAGGTTATTTTTTGTTCACTGTTCGCAGCTGGGCTGAGGATGATTATAGATCTAAATAAGCCTTCATAGCCTTTTTTGACAGCTTCTGGCTATGCTCATCTTGCTGAATTTGTACTTTTTGTAGAAGGGTTTCATCCTGGGGACATCTGTGCCATTTGGAAGGGATTATAGATTGCTTGGAACCAGGGCTTTTCGGATGGCGCTGGAATCCGATGCGTTAGACGCTATCTATGCAACTAACCGGCCTAGTGTTAAGGATCAGAATGGAAACACGATTTTAAGCATTCAGGGTTTACTGTCTTCCACGTCCGAGCTTTATATCCTTAAAGCTCCTCCTGCGGAATTGGTAGAAGATCCAAATAAAGATGCGGCAGGCATCCAGTGATCTAGTTCAATTGCTTTGTAGTCCCTTTATAAACTTAATTAACAAAGAAACTTAACCTATTTACGAGGGCCACAAGAAAAAAAACCTCCAGCAAAAGCCTCGTTTTCAGGGATGTGAAAGTTGAAAAATCCAGTCCTCGGCCGGCTTAAAGTGCAAGCTGAGAAGCTCTATCTCCCCCTCCCCCGCTGTGTTTGTGTGTAACCATGTGTGCGTAGCCTTGTTCAAATCATTCCTCACAATCCTGCCACATCTCTGGGGAAAGACAATACGGGAGAGTATGACAATACAGGAGAGTATCTTCTTTACTCAAGATTAGATACAATCCAGTTCGCTCACCCCATCTTACTCAACATCTCCATTATGTATCTTATTTAGAAACCAAATGGCCATCACACCCTGTGTGTGTACAAAGCAGGCCCAGCCTTTTTCAAACCATCCTCGGCCCTATCCCTCCACAACCCTGGTGCAAGAAAGGTGTGGGGAAGTGTCTTACAAGTCCCCCCAACATCATCAAACAGTTACCTAAAAAAATCTAGTACAATTAGAATATGCCGTAAAAATTTAGAGGATGAATCAGAACTAGCTTTAAAGTGACAGTAATATTTGTCGTCAACACATGTTTACCAGCTTTGTTCGAGTCCTGAATCAACCCTCACACCAAGATCCAAATCTACAAAATTATACTAAAGCAAGCTCCTGACTTCTGTCTCCAATTGAGTCTCTTACTCGGCAAATGCCAAACTTTTACTCTAACTTCAGATAAATCGTCAAGGAAAATATAGGTATCACAAAAGATAATGGTTGAAACTGGGGTGCTACGCACAAGCAATTATGTCACTGCCAAGTCTCAGTCATTACAAGTCACTCTACAAAGTGAAGGGTTACAGTTTCCTGCAGACAATATTCTGTGATCCATCTCTGCAGCTCAAAAAATGTTCAGCAATACAGATTTAGGCTTAGATCTCCAACAGAGCCACAGCTTGTTTTTTAGATTACGACTGCATGATAAATATAAGTACTTAAAGAGCGATGTACTCATGACCACCGGAATTCACATGTCATGAACCATCCTAAATACACCCACAAACGACTCCAACAAACTTTATCTAGATACTAATTATATAAGACAGACTTCATATGCGCTTTTAGAAACAGGCTTAACTGCATCCCTATTGAGGGCACATATGCGCCTTTAGAAAGCTATTTCCAAGATCAACTTGTAGTTTCTATATGCTAAAATTCGCACAATGTTCCACTGCTGTGTCGATTTCTTGGTACAAAACTGTGTCCAAATTGAGGCTATTATGTAGTGTCATTTCTCAGTAAGGAACTAAGCTTAAAACCCCTGCTAGTGTCATCCATCAAAGCATTTCGAGCCCTATGTTGATCCAAGAGAACCTTAAATGAAATTAAGAACTTCAATCGTCAGAATTCGATTACGAGCTTCAGAAGATCAATGTCCGGAAACATACATGCATTCACATATATAAGCTGTGGAGTGCTTGATATAGTCCAAAATGGACCTATCCGCTCAAACTGACTCAATTGAACTGTTTTGGTTCAATTTTCAAATGAACCGAGTTCAGCTTTGCGGTTCACTTTTCTCGAAATCCAAAATGAACCAAATTTCTCAAAATCCAAAATGAACCTAACTGACCTATAAATATTAATGTAAAAAATGTCTCTCTGTGATTTAGCAAAACAAGGATCAAGTTTATATATCTCCTAGGGTTCGCTACAACATCTCGTAAAGCTACAAATCCATCATCTTTGGCATCAAAGTAAAAGAAAAAAACAATCATACAAGACACAAAACACAAAGGGATTGATGAGGAGAGGCTGTGCAGTAAAGAAGCTGTCAAGGAGACTACAGACAGTTTTCCAGCCTCAAAAGCTCTTTAATTCTTCTCACACTAATGGCAAAGTGGGGCCAACTCCCCGAGACATATTTCCTTTTTCTATTCTTTGCAAAACCAGCTCAGCAAAAAAAAATGAGACCAACTCAGGCACGCAAATGCAATGACTAGTAGAATCCTTAGTTGACTAACAGGCTGAAAAGTTGGAAAGGGCTTTTCTGTGGAAGGGTTCGGGGAAAGAAAGAAAATTCCATCTGGTTAAGTTGAATGCAGTATGCTCTCCGGTCCAAATTGGAGGGTTAGGTGTCAAGGATCTCATTACCTTCAATCGTTCTTTTATGGGAAAGTGGCTTTGGAGATATATGTGTGAGCAGGATCCTTAATGGAGCAGAGTTGTGGTAAAAAAATTTGGAGAGGGCTCAAGGTATTGGTTCCCATGGAAAACTAAAAGACCTGTTGTCCTTAGTCTATGGCTGGGAATTTGCAAGGAATTGGATAGCTTTGTGAAGCATTGTTGCTTTGAGGTGGGAAATGGTGTAAGTGAGTTTTTGGCTTGATGTGTGTTGTATGGGGAAGAGGAGCTTCTTAAATCTATTGCCTGTAATCGCGAGGCTTCGGTGGTGGTGGAGTTAGTTTTTCAAGAGAATGGTCTCTCTTGGAATCCACACTTTTAGAAGATATTTTCAGGATTGGGTGATGGATTCAGTTTTTGCCTTCTTGAGGCTGGTTTATTATTCAAAGGTACATGGAGGGGAGGACAGTAGGGTGGTCTGGAAAGGCAGTCGTAAGGGCATATTTTCGGCGAAGTCCTATCACTCACTTTAAAAGGCTGCTGTTGATTCTTCTTTTCCTTGAAAGACCATTTGGAGGTCCTTGGCTCCCTCCAGAGTCTATATTTATTTTCTCTTGGGAGGCAACTAGAAATGCTATTTTGACGGGATAATTTACGAAAGCGAAGGATAACTTACTTCAGTAAGCGTTCAACAAGCAGGCGAATATGTGGCCCATCATTTTTCCCATTGTCCATTTCCTCACAAAGTTTGGAGTATGATTTTCAATCTTCTTGGGCTAAGCAACGCGGGATTCTGTTTTGGAATTCTTTAGGAGCTGGTCCATGCCAAGGAGAATCAGCGGTAGGAAATTGTCGGGGTTGATTCCCCTTCGTTTATTCTGTGCATTTGCAAGGAAAGAAACAGTAGAGCATTTGAGGGGTTGGAATTGCCCTCATCGAAGTGGAAGATTATTTTTTTGTTCACTGTTCGCAGCTGAGCTGAGGATGACGATAGATCTATGAAGCCTTCATAGCCTTTTTGGACAGCTTTGGGCTCTATGCTCCTCTTGCTGAATTTGTACTTTATCTAGATTGGTTTGGCCCCTTGACAGGAGATTTGTAATTACTACTCACTCCATCCCAAATTATTTGATCAAGTTTGACTTGCATGCTTATTTAGGATATGAGTCAGATTTTATGACTTTCCCATTCTACCCCAAGAGAGAGAGAAGGGGAGGGGGAAGAAAGTGGGCCAGGAGAGAGAAAATGAGTTTGTGGAGGATTAAATGAGGAGAGAGAGAGAAATAGAATTAAAAAAGTGTAAACATGAAAAAACGCTTACAGAATCTTTCTTAATTTGAAAAATGATCAATTTTTTTGTGACAGCCCAAAAAGGAAATATGATCAACTTTTTTTGGGACGGAGGGAGTAATACTTAAAAAAATCCCGATAAGTGGTGAAATTATGCAAGTGAACTCAAGTTTTACATTGGTGAAGGTGGACTATTCAGGCACAAGGTAAATAACTATTGGCCTCATGTAACAACAATTAAGGCACGAATGCATAGTTATTGGTCATATAAACAAAAACAAGAAGCAGACCTAGTAACAACTATTAATGAGACCAACCAGCACCAATACATAAATATTGAATGGAAATGAGTAAAGATAAATGATTGACAATGAAAAAAAAGAGCATTGTTGCAGAATTAACTGACCTTTCAATTGTTTATTCTTCCCCATCTGCTCTAGCACATAAACATAGTCAACTATCCTCTTCTGCTCAGCAGCACTGAAAACACCGGTGTGTAGTTCGAGGCCGTCAAGAATGTTGCAGATTTTCCCATTCACTCTCTCCAAACAAATGAAATCTTTCTTCCTCTTCACATTGCTAAACCTAATATACTCTCTTTGTGCCCTGGACAGCTCTGTCTTCGGCGACCCCTTCACCATACCAGCTCCATCTCCAGATGCACCACCACCATAAGCCAGCTGCCCACTCACATCACTCTCTTCCTCTTCCTCAAGCTCGTCCTCCTGCGCCATATCAGCCCACGACATTCTCACCTTCGGGCTTTCAACAAACGCCGAGGAGCCAACCTTCGCCGCCTCCACAACGGGTTCTGACCACCCACTCGCACCATCTTTCCAACTGCCCAAAGAGTTTGTGTCGGTCGTATCGTTCACTTCCTCTCTGTCTTTCCCAGGCAAATTCGTGTTGCAATCATCGTGACTCCCATTTTTATAGTCATTCAAATCCATATTATTCGGAATCAAAACATTTAAATCATCTTCTTGCTTTGTTGAAGGCTCAGCATCACCATCAACTTCCCCAATCACCCAACCGTAGCAATAACAAATGTACTCAAATCAGACAACATTGCGAAATAACAAAACCCTAATTTTGTAAGTGTAGGGGGAAAGAAAAAAAAAGATTCTGTGAAATTCCATATTTCCCCTCCTTTAGTTCTTCTGAACATAATGAAATTGATAACTGATGCAAACTGCATGCGATAAGACAAAACAGACACACACACACACACTGCAAATCAACAAAACCATACTTCTGTTACGGTGTAGCATAAATAAGGCCTCATGCCCGTCCACATAACAAAAAATGGGCAAAGATCTCTGAAATTTTACTATTTTCCCCTTTGTTTTTTATTTTTTGCGTAAATAATGAAAATGATAATTGAGGGTAGACTGCATGCGCGAAGGCAGAAAAAAAAAAACTACACAAACAAAAGGCGAAGTGCGTGAAAATGACGCACCTGAGTCGAGGGAACGAACGCGATCGGCTAGAGTTAGGCTGCAGCGGCGGCAGAGGCCCCGGGAGAGGAAGGGGAGCCAGGTGGAGAGGAACTCGGCCGCAATTCGGAGCTCGGTCGGGTTGTAGCTAAGCAGAAACGGGTCGTCTGGATGGGGTCGCTGGCCTTTTGTGGCGGTTGCCATCGGCCGAGTTAACTCGCGGAGCCGCTGGTGGTTGGGATGATCGATTGTGGAGAAGGGAAAAAAGTTCACTCTGATGCAGAGAGACAGAGAGAGAGAGAGAGAGAGATGCAACCTAAAGTATCTAGAACTAATATTCCCCCACCACCTTTTAATTGCTAAAACTGAAAAATAAATTTTAGCGACAAATTTTATTGCTTAATGCCAAAATATGATGATGATAGAATAGGTATGTGAAGGCCTTTCCTACAAAATGAAAGACCACCATCGAACATCCTAGTTTTAGCGACACTAAGATATCAACATTTGATGACAAAATCTATGCTTTCTTGACCATTTTTAACTTTAAAGTTAAACATTTAATTTTGTGTCTTGAGTGGAAATTATATCGGATTAGTCAGCTATGTAGTATCGTTAGATTATGGAGGGCTAATGTGATAGACAGGGGCGGACCCAGAATGTTAACTCGAGGACGGGTGTTAAAAGTTATATGTAAAAATTTTAACTTCTAGTATAATAAAATTGATCTAATATGACTAGTTTTGGTACATGAAGTAACATCAAATAAACTTGAAGCATTTCTAATCTTCAATTGCATAAGATGTGCGAAAGGAATTACAGAGTATATGTTTATGTGCATTAGTATTAGCACTACATCTATATTGATGTTATATTATTTGCATGCATTTATATATTACTAGTACGAAGCACGTGCGTTGCACGACGATGTGATCCAGGGTAATTTTTGAGGTGATATCATTAGTTTTTTGGGTATCAAAATAATATAATTCAATTATGTTCTTATTTCTTTTCTAACTTATTTTAGAAGATATTTAAATTTGATGTTCGTAATTGTAATGAGTTCGATGTTTAAAAATTTTCTTTGTAGGCTTCTGGATTGAAGATATGTGGTACTCTTGAAAAGAAGAGCAAATGGAGAAATTAAAAAAGAACGAATATGTATCTTTGTTTTTGTAATCTGTTAAATTGGTTTATGGCATACACTTACGATTTATAATTTTCAAGACCAGCTGGTGCTTTGCATTTCAAAGTACAAATGTTGTACATCATACAAAGTGCCTAGTCTTCAACTGCAATCACTGAACAGATTTTAAGTTCAAATTGAGGCCATATTTACCCCCCCCCCCCCCCCCCAACAAAAAAATTTTATGCATATTTAACCCTGTTTTTCATTTTTTTTTAGCAGTTTTTTGTTTCTGAAGTGATTTTTAACGTATTTCAGTTTCTTTTTTTTTTTCAGCTTTTGCAAGGAAAAAAATCACAATTCTTATTACCCAATTCATTATCTAATGTTTATTTCATTTCAACCAAATTAAAAAGGGAGTAATAATGAATTTTTATATTTCTTTCTCATAATAACTTTCATTTCCCAATATTTAGAATAGATTCATTGTATCTATCTAATGTTCATTTAATTTCAAAAAAATTTAAAATGGAGTCATAAAGTGTAGGTAAGAATGTTATTAACGTAATTAACGGAGGACAAAATCGTCCCAAAATGATTTACAATATTCATACTTTTATAAGTAGTATAGATAGTCTTTGCACAATAGTCTAAAAATAATTTGACTAAATGCTATTCATATATAGCATTTGTGAGTATATCAGTTGTACGTACATGAATAACGTATATTTGAGATTAAATAGCGAGAAAAATATTAGTCAAACATTGAGTTTGTCTATACAATACAAAAGGAATATTCAGAATTTTTTTGTGAATTGGAACTAAAACAACAAAATATATGAAATTAATAAATCCACTTCAAACTCCAAATCATTTTTAGTTGCACTAGTCAATAACAAATTTTAACTTTTAAAGACACGAAAAAAAATATAAGTGAAAGTGTTCAAATCTGAAAATATAGATTAAGAAATTATGATTTTTTTTAACTTTAATGCTTTAATGGAATATCATGTTGGTAACATAAACAATTTTAGTGACATATATTTGCCCCCCGGGGGGGGGGGGGGGACATGTTCCCCTTGGCCTTACATTAGTTCCGCTTCTAGTGATAAAATGAGCAACAAAGAGAGGCAAGGAGTAATTTACAACATATTAAACGAGTCTGGATAGTTAAAACTATTGATCCGAACCACTTAATATTTTGGGTTAATGACAAAAATGTTCCCTAAGATTTACATGTATTTGCCCTTCGCTCCCCGTGTTTGGAACTTTGACAAAACTATTCCCTGAGATTAACAAAATTATTACAAACGACTCCAAAATAGGATGATCGGTGAAATTCGGACGTTAAGTCCTCATGTGCACAGCACGTGCCGTTTTGGCATTGGCAAATCAGTCCATTCCCTTGCCAAAGCCCTTTGAAAACCCTAAACCTCATTATCCTCCTCCTCTCTTCTCTCTCGTGCAGGATCTCAACGCCGTCTTTTTCACTAGAAGCAACAATAGCGTATATTCTTCCATTTCCATTGAGGCTCCCGAAGGCTACCTCCACTTTTTCCGCTCAAACCCGTCACCCAGAACCCCTATCTTTAAGCGAGCAAAATCTCTCTCCAAACCACCCCCAAATCAACCACAAATCCAACCAAACAGTCTTGCAAACCCTCTAATGAGAACCATTTGCCAAAACCCACCTCACAGGAACCCCATAAAAACCTTTGTTGCCTTTACCATTAGCAATCTGGTACGAGAACTGCTTCCCAGCCTACTCCTAAGCTTGATGTTGGAAAAATTTTAAAAGATTCCCCATCTAGGCTCCAAGAATTTAGACAAAATGTATAGGATTTGAAGCAAACTGAGCTACTCAAGGCACCTAATTTGACTACTACTGGTAATGATTCTGAAAATTTTAAAGGATTCCCCGTCTAAGCTTCAAGAATTTAGTCAAAATGCATTTGCTTGTTGAAGCTTCAATGAGTTGGCTTTAATTTCCATGTCGTGAGGACGATGAAAGTCAGAAGCGTAAGATAGGAGTTGTCTTGTGGCCTCCTAAAAAATTGGTTAATTCTGCAACTCCTAGGAGAGGAAGAGAGATAAGAGGGTAATTGGGTTTAGGGTTTTCAGAGGGCTTTGGCAAGGGAATTGAGTGATTTTCCCATGACAAAACGGTATGTGTTGTGCGCATGCGGACTTAACGTTCGAATTTCAACGGCCATCCAATTTTGGAGTTGTTTCCAATGGCTTTGTCAACCTCAGGGAACAATTTTGTCAAAGTTACAAACACGGAGAGCGAAATACAAATACGTGTAAACCTTAAGGGACAATTTTGTCACTAACCCTAATATTTTCTACTTAAGATTCACCTCGAAGAAGTTTCACTGAAAATAGGAAGATTTGCACTAAGAATGTTTTTTCAAATTGTTTTATTTGTAGTGTACTTTCTTGTTGTAATGCACCTGTGACTAAAGGCAAATGACACTTTTTGCATTGTTCTGCACTATTGTACGTTGTATATATTTTTTGCATAAGCTACTAATACAAATAAGAGATTAACTAAATGGAAGTGTCAATAAGGCCGCCATTTTTCTCTAAAATTAGGGAAGTCTTTTATTATTCAATTTCGGGACTACATTTTAACTTACTTTTAGGTAAGAAAGTTGTTAACATAATATATCTTCTTTACCAGAGAAGATTTCTTTCCAACGTATTTAGATGACAATCACGCTAAGAAATTTCGTTTCTTAGAATGTCTTTAGTGTATCATGTAATCGTACCACACATGCGATCTAAGTTATTTTGTTAGAAAAACATGTCCCCCATTTTCGTATTACCTTAGTTTCTGGAGTCATAACATAAGAGTTGAGAGTTTGTCACCTTACACAGGATGCCTTTATTACGATTCTATAATGTCGGTCTCATTAACTTTTTAGCATAATGAAGGCGAGATTTCCATTGCAGTTTTTGCCCTTAATAATATATTTTTAACACTTAATTACTTCTTTACCCCATTTTGAACCTTATTTACCTATTGATACCAAGAAAAGTGGGGTTGTTCCACGTGGATGTGCCATAAAGGCTGCAGTCCGAGTTAGCTTTCAAGTATGCAAAGTGAAAGACAGTGAGGGTGGAGTAAGGGCAGAGGGCAAGGCTTCCCAGACAGACAATGAGGGATGACAGTACTGTGGAGACAAGGCTGAGACGAACAAGGCGCCAGTCGACAGTCCAAGTCAATGTCCAATGCTACGGTCCAATGTTATGTCCAATTTGTGTTTCTCTCTCTAGAATCCAAGAGCTCTCAAATTCTAGAGTGAGAAAGTGATTTTGTAAGAATTAGCAAAAATTCCTTGAATAAGTCATAAAGTCCACTATTTATAGGAAACGGTGTGCATGTGTCATCAAGTGCCACATGGCGTCCCTTAGGAGTGATACGTCACCAGGGGTCTAAAAATACCGGTTTTCCGTCGAATTGTCGGTTTCGAAATTTGCGCTACCTGCCCCACACAGCGTCGTTCTACCTGTCTAAGAAAACTGACCACACCATGACAGCATGACCAGAGTAAGCCCGTTGCCCCAGCCACCGGTCCAAGCCCTTACTAAATCACACGAAGGTGCGTCAAGAGACGCGTAGAGAACCTGACAGCGGTGAGGGTTGCCCCTGTAGCTAACTGCCATGCAGACTAGGCGCAATGCCCTCCAAAGACCTGCTCCCGTCCCGGAATGGCCCGGGGTTCATCGTCCTGGGGGCGCTGATGATCACCGGTAACGTGAGTGGACATGGTCGCAGCTCAGTGCCTAGTGTCATGCAAGTCACCCCAGGCAGCGATAAATTTGTGGTAACGAGCCTATCCCGCTGCGAAAGGTTTTCGTGCCGGAGCACTACGAGCTGAGCCCCTCGGAATGCTGCACACTCCGGAGAGTAGATCGAAACATGCTCCACGTCCATGGCGTGGGCACATGGTGTGGTGAATGAGTGTGGTGCCCGGAGGCATGTAACATGATTGTGGCGCATGGGCGCGGTGCCTACAACACGAGGCATTGATTGTGGCGCATGGGCGCGGCGACGACCGTCGCGAGACAATACCTGGTGCCGGAGGCACATGTTGTGGAAGTGTCGCACAGGCGTGGTGACGACCGTCGCGAGACCATACCTGGTGCCGGGGCACATGTCATGAAAGTGGCGCATGGGCGCAGTGACGACCGTCGCGGGACAATACCTGGTGTCGGGGGCATATGTCATGGAAGTGGCGCATGGGTGCGGTGACGATAGTCGCGGAGACGGTGCACGGGGCGCGTTGGGTGTCCTGGAGACGGGGGCGTGAGTCGAGTGTGTATGTTATACCAAAATAATAAATGCGATCTTTAGTAATGACAAAGTTGGGAGTGATTGTACGCGGTTGTCGGCGATGGGTCATTCGACGGTAGCGCGCGACTTTGGGCGACGGGCATCGCGAAGGCGGTGCGCGGCCACGGGTAACAGACGATGGATGTCGCGAGGTTGGTGTGCGAGCATTGGCAAGCATCGCGGAGATGCAAAGACCCGTGAAGACAAGTGCCCGGGGGAAGGGAGGCCTAAAGGCCAACATTTAGGGGAAGGCCAAGGCCAACCCCCTTGGGGAGGCCGAGGCCGACCCTAAAGGGTGGTCAAGGCCAAGGCCAACTCCCAGAAAGGGAGGCCAAGGCCACTCCCCTTTTTGGTAAACTTTGGGTGCGCCGACAGTTGGTGTTTTGGTGGACAGCGCGGAGTTGGGTAGTCGAGGTACGACGAACGTGTTGCTGTGAGTAGCACCCACGTAACGAACAAGGTGCCAAAGTCACATACGAAGCGTATGAAGCGAACAATGCGCGAAAATGACTTTGCGCGATAAGTGAACAACCGGGGGGGGAAGGGAAAGCCAAGGCCAACCCCCATGGGGGGCCGAGGCCGACCCCATGACCCCGTTGCTCCGGTTGCGCCGTCGGCCGATGTTTTTGGTGAAAAGATGTTCAGGTGGTTGCGGCGCTACACGAATGTGCTACCGTGAGTCACGTTAACGTGAAATAATTGATGCCTAAGTCGCGCACGAGGCGTGCGGAACAAAAAATGCACGTGACTTGAGCGCGCGTACTTTGACCGGTTCAATGCGTTGAAAAGTTGATCGTTGAATGTGTCGACGTGTTCGCGCGAAGTGGGACCCCTAGTGGACCATTGGGTCCGACCAAGATAGGTTAGGAACATCTATCTACCCCCACTTTTGAAAATCGTGGTTCCAAACAGAAATTTCAAGGGAAGAAAACGTGGTTCCAAATCACGTTTTTCAATATGTTTAGTTTTATTTTGTCTAATTTAAACAAAATTGAAAGAAATCTTGGTTTTTAACAGAGATTTCATAGTAAGGTTTGCTTGAAAACGTGGTTTGGAACCACGTTTTCTTCGCTTGAAATCTCTGTTTGAAACCACAATTTTTAAAAGTGGGGTAAATAGGTAAATAAAGTTCAAAATAGAATAAAGAAGTAATTAAATGTTAATAATAGATTATTAAAGGCAAAAACTCTTTCCATTGCCTAGTTCACGTGTGGACCCAAAAAAAGAAAAAAAGGGAGAACAGAAAGAAACAGATTAAATCAAGTTTTTTTTTTTACTTTGATTCCAATAATACCAATTGGACACCCGTTAGCACAAACACGTTCCCCTTCCAAAAGGATAAAAGGGGATAAGAAAAATCCAACCATCGACTGCTCTGCTGCTTTGCTCCAGCCATAAGGCTTACTATTATTATTACATCTAAAACCTCAAGCTAGAAATGAACCTTACCACCCTATCTTTCTCGAAATCCATCGCATATATTCCTACTCGATTTCCTCCAAATCCCCATCTTCGCCGTCCCCAATCACCCGCACTTTATCCCGTCAAAAGCAGCTCTAGCAACGGCAGCACCACCACCAACGACGGCGAAGATTCGGTTCCGGCACCGGAGACCGCCCAAATCCGGTTCAAAAGAGGGTCGAGAAAGAGGGCAAGGCAAAAGCAAGAAGATGGTGGGGTCGACAGCGTGGGGCTACCCAACAGCCGGACAAAGGCTGCAGCTCCAAAGGAGTGGGAGTCCATGACGCTCACAGAGAAGGCGATAGAGCTGTACGTGGGTGAAAAGGGTCTCTTATTCTGGATCAACAAGTTTGCGTATGCTTCCATTTACATTGTAATTGGGGCTTGGATACTGTTCCGGTTCGTTGGCCCAGCTCTCAATCTCTACCAGCTGGATACTCCTCCTCTTTCTCCTTCGGACGTACTCAAGGGTTAATCGGAGGTTTTTGCAATTACTGTTAGAAAGATAAAGGAGATAGTGGTGCATAAACTGAAGAAATATCTTCATACGTTTCATTCCATTCTTCTTTCTGTGACGTCTTTTTTTCTTTTCTTTCTTTTATCTTAATCTTGTAAAGTTTTGCAGCATGGAATAACGTGATGAAAGATGGTTGATTAAAATTGGCTGTGTATCTTGAGAACGAGAAGCCAACAAGGGTTGGTTCAGCGGTCCCCAGGATCCCAATCCAGATTTCTCACCTGGGTTCGAATCCTGCCCGCCGTACTTGTTGGTGACAAACTTACGTCCTCGCCCTGCTTGTGCTCCACACACGGGTCCTTGTACGCTTCGGCCTCGACATAGGTGCGAGAATCGGGGGCTCAGATGTATGTGACGGCCTTGTAGGTTTTCGAGGCGCAATACTCCATGCCGGATGGATTAGAGCCTTACGGTCCAGCTTTTGTTGCACAAAAAAAAAAAAAAAAAATCTTGAGAACAAGAAGAAATATTTACCGACAATTCAAAAATTCTTTGACCATTGATGCTCATGAAACCATCTTTGATTTAAGTATTCCGCTGATTGCAACATGGTAGTATGAATAGCCAACGATCCCTTTTCAGTAATTAATTTGTGTTACTCAATACTGCTAGTTATATTTTCTAAAACTTTTTTACTGATAATTTTTAATAATATTTTTAAAGTGTTACTAATTAACAATTCTAAGCATGTCTGACCGCGATCTTTTGTTGTGGGTGGGGTGAGAGGGGGAGGGAGGGAAAGGGTGTTGTAGGCTTATTCCACAACTTGAAATGCAGTACCATAATTTTTTGCAATTGAAGTGAACATTATAAACCAGACTCCTTCTTGAGAAGGTTAACGGTGTGACAAAAATTCCAAGAAACGGCTCAACCGGTAAAAGATTCTATTTTTTTTTCTAAAGTCTTCGGTTCGAGTCTCCTAACGACAGACCACAAGGAATAAGTTCCTTAGGATTCCCTATGCCACGCTTAAATGGTGTGCCTTCAACCTGTCCCGAGAGCAACTTGGATCTAATACAACGAGCGCGAGCTAACATATAATAATACCCACTGAACTAAAAAAAGCGATAATGATCCATAACAGAAGATGCCTGAAAACTCATGAGCTACTCGATTTATATTCTTAACTCAAATGATAAACAAGGGATAATACGTATCACCATTAGAAGAGCAGTACTTGTTTCTTGGAACCATCACAAGTACTGGATTTCAGTAATAAAGGGAATAACATTTCACAACGGGGTGTATGTTGATCCAAACTGCTTCTCGTCGGCCTAGATCATGTATGAGGTTATTAGGCGAGGGGGATTACGGTGTGGTGGTCGTGTTATGGGGATGCAACGAGACGAAAGGCGCGGCAGCAATTAATATTTGCCTACAGCTATTACATTAACCATTGCACCTTAAATCTCAACCCCCGAGAAAGCCCAACAAACGAGCTAGTGTACATGGCATCATTTACCCATGTGTTGACCAAACTAAGGGCCTGCTCAAGAAAGCCAGAAAAGAAAACCATGTATTCATAAAGGCAGCCATTTCTTCCACCAATACAGTGATTACTTAAAGAATGTCAAACCTGATCGTTGTGATGTCGTTTAACACACTCAACAACGTTAATGGTGACAGATGGACAATTGTCCTTCTAATATTGATCAAACAGAAGGCAGATAGTACCAAGAAACTCTCATTACTTGCTACATGATGGATAGCAAACAAGTACCAGTAGAAGCTAGAATAAATAAAGCCTTATGCAACGGAAACTGGTTGAGCAGGCACCACTCTCTCTGTCTTGCACCTGTAAATATAATGCTTCACATTCAGCGAAAAAGAAGTGTGAAATGTAAAACAAGGAACCCAAAAGGAGATGGACGCTGGGAAAAAAATTATAAAATCCTAGGCATTCTTGGAAATGTGAACAGAGGTATTTGATTAAGCTTCTATACACTAACCTATTACATTGAGACCGAGATGCATAATTGTGGTTGTTGCAATTGGTGCACATCCAATCCCCCTCACGCCATTGCTTCGCGCTGCTAGGTCACAGAAGAACAAAGTAGCATTGGTGAAAATTCAATATGCCGGGTGCTTGATGTACGAATTCAATCATTCATGTTTAAGAATGCATCAGTGCTTAGTGTATACACATTGCTCGAAATTGAGAATAAAGTACAATTGTACCTTGTTCTCCATATCTAGCAATATATATATATGGCAACCTAAAAAGGTCAGAAGCTGGCAAGTAAATATAAAGAACCCAAAGTGATTATTAGTGCATAAGCATCAAAATTAGACATTACTGTGTTTCTTATAAAAGAACCTGGTCCAAAGAATCATGAATGCATGGAATGTGTAAAAAGGAGGAACACTGTCCAATATTTACCCTTTCCCAAGCAGAGCAGGCGCTGGCATTAGCTGCGAGTGCGGCAACTGCAGGCTGACTGGCAAATTTGGAGCCGCTGCTGAGCTTCCACCAGGATAAGGTAAATACACACCAGTTGTTTGATTGCCACCAGTACTTGCCAACTGCCCGAACGTCGGGTACGATTGCTGGAGCCCAAAAGTCTGCAAAATCAGAATTATTTTGGGTACCGGGGAGGAAGATCAGTCAGAGACGGATTTTGACCACATCTGAATGATCATTACTTTCCAACCAAAAAGTGGCATCTTACATGTCCTGCATTCAGTCTCTTGTTGTCCCAATTTTGAACCAATTCTTCGGATGCTAAACGTTTCGTCCCAAGTGCTTTAGTATGCACAACAATACAGGAAAGAAAGTCTATTAGATCAGTAAGCAAATCAAAGGAATCCATGTATACTTCGTCTTGTGATACATTTAAGTCAAAACAAATTCAGCCAGCAATAGTCAACATTGCAAAACTAATGATATTACACATACGAAACTAAGAAAGCATCTTGCCATGTACCTGTATAGCAACTAGATTGAAGAATCTAATGCCTTAAGAAAAAAACCAGTAAATTGGTATAATAGTAAAAATGCCTTTCTATGACAGGTCAAACTAAGCCTCATGTATCAACCCAGATACAAAAAGTGAACACTTAGAACTCTATTTATGTCGGAAAAAAGAAGGGTGGGGTACCTGGTGGCATAGAAGCATTGCACTTTTTGCACTGAGTAGGAAAAAAAGCCAAATCAGAGGCATGATTATATCAAAGAAACAACCGCAAAGAGATGCTTGACTCATAACTGTTCTCATAAAATCATACCTGTGCACGAGAAGCATAATTGTGGAAGCCACAATTGCAAAGCCAGTCACCATTACGCCATCCTTTCGAAACCATAAGCTGATTTGATTGGCTTGAGTATGGAACTCCGTTACTGTGGTTACCTAACGGCCAAGAAGACGCTGTTTGAACTCCGTACTTATCAGCAGACTGAAGTCCATAATTCTCAGCCCCTCCCAAAGGCCAAGTAGAGCTTAAAGGAAGTGACTGTTGCAAAGCTCCATTGCTCAAGTATCCAAGATTTATCTTCTGTTCATGTCCTCCTTGTGTCCTGGCAAAATAATGTGGATGAGTTGGGAGAGAAGCTCCAGGCACTGCAATTGCTGGCATAGCTGCTAACTCCTTCGGTTGCCCGCACTTTTTGCACTTTTCTCTTGAGGCATAATTGTTGTTAGTGCAACCTATTGATCCATTGCCACACACACCCAACCCACAATGCAGCCAGGGAGAGGAAAAGGAAGCCAAGAATACGCACGCCAACCAGCGATCACAAACCAAAATAAACACACAGAAAACGCAAACTACTCAACCTTATTGACAGTGAGTTTCTAATCTCAACTTGACAAACAAAATAAATCAAAAGACAGGCTAAATTAATCATGACAAGAGTTTCACACTTTTTGTCATCACGAGTTCATCGAGTCCCTTTTGATCAATTTCTGTCTAAACTTTATTCAGAAATCTACGAATTTGGCAATAACAATATAAACCCATATGAACCAATATATGTATACATATATAACACAAGCAACATGTCTGCATCTAGATGCATATGACAAGTTTTTGGTTCATAGAATAAGTTCAACCATCCCTTGCAACTAGAGGAAAGGTGCATTCAAGAGTCAAATGTCAAACTTTTACAAGCTTGAGTCCGTTACATCAAACTCTTCGAAGTCCTTCTTCATCTTTTTGGGACAAATACTAACGGTCACATGATCATTTATAGTTGATAAACATATTAAAAAAATTCATCGATATTTCACACTACCTTCTCTTGGGTTTTACTTGATCTAAGTGCTAACTACATTCTGGCTCAGGCCAGTTCAAATGGCCCCAGATCAACAGTATTGGGTCTACAAAAGGCTTTTCAAATACCAAAGTCATAGTTGAATACATCTTATTCATGTCCCTGTTTATTTAGGGTTCGTTTCCAGTGCATGTAGCTTACGCAATTGAGTCTATATTGCTTGACATGCAGGAATCTTGCCTAAAACCAATATTGGCAAGTGCCTTTGCACGTGTTTATCACAATCTCAAACTTTTTTTTTTTTTATTAGTAAAGATATATATTTAAAGCCGCCAAGGGGGCGAACCCGAGATACACATTATACAAGAAAGTAGAAACTAGCTTGGCACAAGGCTTAGTTAAGTTGAAGGAGAGATTAAAAATTGGATGTGATTTTACGCATAGAACATCTTCCAACGGGTACAAGAAAATTTCAAACTTCAAACCTTAATCTTGAGACAATTGTGGTCCTACTGCACTCCCCTAATGGCTAACGGCACTTGTGCGTTCATAGATTTTTCCACATTAACTTTACTGCGGAATCCAAGGATAGAATTAGCACATGCAAGCGTTGACTTTATTGATTGTTATTACCCTGCGAATGAAGTGGTAGCACAGGATTGCCATTAACCATTATGGGGAGTGCCAAACTCCCTGCCCTTATTCCCACTTTCCCAAATCCATTTTATAGCGGATTTCATGTCAATTACAGTAGAACAGATACGAATAGTGCGTAGGGTTTTGTTTGTACCGGAGCAGATCCAGTCGCCGATGCGAGGGAGCCACTTAGAGTCGGCGGGGGTCTTGGCGTCGACGAGGAGGCGGGGCTGCTTGCACCGGTTGCAGAAGGATCTGAAGGCGTAGTTCCTGTTGCTGCACCCGCTGCACTCCCAGTCGCCTTCTTTCCCTTCGCCTCCTACCATCTTCAATTTTCTTCCCTCTCTCTCCCTCAAACTGTGTGAAATCTCCTGCGTGTGTGAAGTGATTTCCAATTGCAGACACGAGTCTTCTGCCCCCAAGTAGGGGAGAGATGTAGGTAGCAGCGCGAGCAAAGAGAGAGGCCCCGAGCAAGGGTTTGAGGGGTACTTACGTATCCGGTTCTCAAATTTGGCCTTATACGGTCATTGGTCATATTAATTTTTTATTTTACAGTATAGAATATGAATTACAGTATTATATTAATTTTTTATTTTACTCAGAGAGAGAGAGAGAGAGAGAGAGAGAGAGAGAGAGGAGGGGGGGGGGGAGAGAGAGAAAGCAAGCAAAATAAAAATAGGTCGGTAAAAGATTAAATGCAGAAAGATAAATGAAATAAAAAAATGTAAGAAAGATATATATAGAAAAATACCTATGAAATCTTTGTTAAGATCAATTTTTTGATACAATTCAAAAATAAAATATGATAAAATATTTAAAGACGGAGGGAATAAGTTTTAGCATTTTTATTAAGGGCAAATCGAATGTTTGTGTCACCACAGACGCACTGCCCGTGGTGCACTAGAGACTTTAGCTTTGATAAATCGAATATGGGAGTGACGGACCTAAAGAAGCATATAAGTAGCGCTTTTAAGCAACAAAGGGTTTCCTTTAGCAACAAATAATTTCAGAATGATTATTTTGGCGCTCATTTTGTTGTCTAACAAGAAAATAGTCTTCTAGTTAACTGCAAATGCGGATAGCGATACACTTACCCAGCTTCGTCGCGTTCAAAGCGAAGTACCTATTCGTTTTTGATACTTCTCTATGCTAGGGATAAATCAAGACTGAGTGTCATCCTAGGAGCATATTTACTGTTTACTAAGATGAACGAATACTCTACATCTACTTTGTGCTTGGAGAGGCCTGGGACGACTATGGTATATCCGTTATATCGTATATGCATTAGTGACTTCTCACCCCATGTCAAAAAAGAGGTTATTGTTATTGGTTCATAGAACTCGTTAACACATACTTTATTAACACTTTTGAGTTAAATATTGTCACCGTTCTATGTTATTTAGATTTATATATGTACTACTTATGAAGCCAAAACTTGATTTGGTGTACTATCAACCTACAATGATGATAAGTAACATTCCAATTACAAAAAGATGTTTAGTTTTCACAAGTTAAAATTCATCAAAAATATAGTTAAAATAAAATTTAAAGACCAAGTTTGATACGATAATAATATTTTGCTAACTTATTTTTAGACAAGTATGACTAACTTATTTTTTCTGTTATTTAAGATTCACTTTACCGAATATGACAATAAACACGTATACATAATTTTTTTTTTAACAAAATTCGTATTATTAATTTAATTTTTGCACACGCATCGCGTGTACCACGATGACTCGTTTATTATAATTGCTCTAGTTGGTCAAGACAACCGTTGGTGTTGCCAGAAACTTGTGCAAAACATAACCGAAACAGTTGACCCCGTACGCTTACCATATTTGTTTTCTATTTTCATTTTCTGTTTTCATTTTCACGATTTTCATATTCAGTTTGAAAACATGTTCCTGTACTTTTATCATAAATAAAAAAAAAAATTTAACTATTTTTTCTTATATTGGGTTAAGTTTTAGTGAAAAAAAGCTAAAAACACATTTTAGGTGTTTTCAGTTTTTTGTTACTATTTGAGTAATTTTATCCAAAACGAAAACAGAAAATGATAAAAGTACGCAAAAAAAAAAAAAATTCATCATCGTTGCTAAAACCAGAAAACGAATATGGTAAACGTATAGAGCCTTAATTTTGTGATTCAGAATTAAGGCCCTTGCATACACCTGTACCATAACTGGATTCAGTGCAATGGCAGGCAGCAATACACAACTAAACTAGAGTCTAGGAAACATTTCAAAGCGCAAAATATGTACACACCAAATTCCCACTCGAGAATAAGGGAGATTGACAGTTAATGCCCTAAAGTTTGTATGCAACCACCTCAAAAACTTGTCATACCCTCTTGAACTTTGCATCATTAGACACCAGGAAGCATGGCCTTCAACCAGCCCAATCGTTTCTCGGTTCTCAATGACACGAATGTTTCCCTCCATATTGGGTTCTTTAACAAATCTAGAGCATCAATATAGAGGCGTCGATCAACTCCTTGCATACCATTAATGATATTGCTGCAAATGTCAATCGAATAAGGATCAACTTTATGAGCCATTGCAGATTTGCTCGAATCTGAAGCAGTTCCGGTCGCTGTAGTAGCATTGGCTATTGGGTTATCAGACCCTTTATTATTTCTCTTGCTGGGAACCGAATACACTGGCTCTGCAAACTGGCGCTTGTTGCGCCCCTTAGTAATGTTATCACTCCCCATAGAGCGCCAAAAACAGCCATTGCCTGAGCTATAGCTGCCTATGCTGGTGGCATATTCTCCTGTCGCTTTTGGTCTTGTAAAAATCGTACATAACTCTTCATATATTGGACAGCCCCATTTTCTATACGGTGCAATCTCAGGATGTACCTAATTATAGCATTTTGTAAGATAACACAACAAGACAAGGAAATTTACAAAAGTAAGAGATACCTCTATGTATTCTGCCCAAATACAATCATCAACATCGACCATCTTCCGACGATAATCCCAGCCAAAGCCACCATGGTTGTAAAGTGGTTTAACAATGCGATACCGTTTACGCAAAACAGCCAGATGTTTCTTCAGTTCAAGCTTATCATAGTTTTTACCAGTTTCTTCATGGAACTCCTTGCAAACACGGTCCCAAGCTTCGTCCTTGAAACCACTGGGGATCACATCCAAATGGTTTTTCATTTCCTCGATCAACAATTCTACGAATGTCTTCTCTAGGCATGGAGGCCAATTAGGCCTCGACCAAACATCCACTGATTGACCCTGGCTGGAATGATTGTCCATCTAATTTATGCAGCAAAAATAGTTATGGTTAGAATAACAACATAAATTTGGTGGGATGCGCCATCCATTTTCAACAGACCAATATGGTGTCAAGTTTCGCCTCATTTCACATTAGACCAATTTAATGATGTATGCCTGTCTGGTTTTCTCTCAGCATTGAGATTTGGCACATGATTATGGTGTGTGACCGTGCATATTGATCATCAAAGTGAACACCAAGATTAAGGATTTCTCCTAGTCACTCCAAGTCTTGTACTCGAAATAAAAACATCGATTGAACAAATGAAGTATTAAATGCATGATACAAGTCATAGTCTTCCAAATTTCAAGCTCACAGGTGCTATATGTTTGACATGAAAATGCTCTACTTTTCTACCATCAATTTACTGAAGTTATGAATCCACTCCTGCTGACATCTAACTTCCTGATCTGGTTATAGATGGTAATATATTATTCAGGATTAACACAATATATTGAAGTACTTCACCCACGTCATTAATTGGGGCTCCACCAGAGGGTTCACTCTCTGAAAATCTTCGATATCTGGGTGATTCTAACCCAAGTAACCACCTAGGCTTGAATACCCTTTTCTTTATAAAGTCCACACTCTTCAAAGGTTGCAAATGCCAAGTTCCTTATGGTTTAAATTCGTGATAACAATGATCTGTGCGGAAGCAGCTATAAAACAACAAGACCTTGAGTACACAACAGTTAAGTAGT
Source organism: Escallonia rubra (assembly GCA_033065855.1). Classification (NCBI taxonomy): domain Eukaryota; kingdom Viridiplantae; phylum Streptophyta; class Magnoliopsida; order Escalloniales; family Escalloniaceae; genus Escallonia; species Escallonia rubra. Next base: position 279,435 of record JAVXUO010002303.1, read on the forward strand.
TTGACCTTTTCAAATGAATTGCTTAATAAGCATGTGATCACACCACCTGCCATAGTTTGAAGTAACCATTACCAAGTCCGAGTGCCTTTGCCAGGCAAAGAGACACAAACTCAGAAGAGAGATGCCATAATGGAACACAACTAAGTGACTTCATCTAATACATAACTACCATTTAGAGCAAGAATGGCTTTAACTAACAGATGTGTGGAGATGGCTTTGAGTTCCATTCATTAAACAAATACAAGGTATTGGCTTACGAAAAATCGAAATACATATGTAAGTGTGCATTGTATGTAGAGAGACACAGACACAGGCACACGCACACTAATTACCATGCTTGGCCTTTTCAGAATTAGACAAGAAGTACATCAAAACCATATGTTGGTCCCCCCAAAGTCATATCCAAGAGCCAAGCAGAAAATATATGGCATATGTTTTACATTGCCAGAACAATTTCCAACCAAATCTTTTGGCATAACAAGTACGGCCTAAACATCAATATATGGAATATGGTCTAGACCAGCGTCAAGAGAGAAGGTGAAGAATGGTAACCCTTATCCTCTTTCATCGCAAATTTAAGCTTCTTCTTCATGTTAAGGTTTAATGAAAACCTATCTCAATGAACTTGTAAGTGAGGCTCACTTCACTTGCTGATTCAGTCAGATTCTAACTAAAATTCCAAAACGCGTTCAGATTTTTGAGTCCCTTAAACGTTTTAGTCCTAAACTATAACACAGTTCCTAATCTTAGTAGTTCCAAAATTGAATAGTAGTTCCAAAATCTTCAGTGTTGAGTCCCTTAAACTTTTCAAGTTCCAAAATTTTTCTTCGGATACAATCTGAATAAGTAAATCGAAGGAAAATCGAAACGATAAACAAGGTCAATGTCTATACGCCCAATTATATCTTTCTAGTTTTGCTGAATAAAGGTCAAACAGAATCAAACCTTGGAACCAACGTCCTACACATTGCTAAAACTACATATTACCGTTTCGGGATCAGTGGAACCCTTATTCGACGCTTTCCTTTGCCTTGGCATGCTTGGGCAGGAACTGCAATGCAGTGGTGCTCACACAGCCTTAACCACAAATCTTGCAGATAGAGAAGCCACATAAGAGTTAGAAGCGTTAGGCGGGAATGAGACCCGCGAAATGCAAAGCGGGAAACCTAGATGTGAAATTCATTTTCTTTTGGACCTTACTATTTATCACATCTAGTCCACCACTATTTTCTTGTGTTTACCTCTTTTGATTTATTTCAATTTTATAATTTGAATTAATAGTACAGTATTTGGCTAATTTTTGTTAAATTAAGGATTATATAATCGAGTCTATTCTCTAATAATAGCTAAAGCAAATAAGTAATTTAAACAACAAATTACTTTTGAATAATAACTATCGAGAGAACTTGTTAATCAAACAAAAATGAAATTTTAACTCAGTACATGAATAATTGTCGAAATAAATTGACGTTTGACTTTGAATTGCTGAACTTTTTTGAACTTCATGTGTTTGACAAAACTCTTCGGATAAATAGAAGAATGTTGTGACTAATTACTAAAGATCTATGATGCCCTTTTCGTCTTCATGGTGACCTGGTATTGTTCTATTAGCAAGTCCAACAGGTTCCAAGCACAACAAGACAAGCCAACTGCCGTTTTTGCCTTTCATTCCGTTTCTTGGAACTTTGTCATCATGCCAAAACGGTATCCTTGCCGGCAACACCTCGACATTGCAAAGGAGTTTATATAGATGAGATCCAAATGAGCGTTACAGATTCCAAAGCAGTAATTTATCAAGTTCTCCATTTCTGTTTGTTTGTGTTCAGTTGTGAGATGTGCAGATTCTGAGAAGATTGAATGGAAGTTGATAAGAAACCCAAGTCCAAAAGTTGGTGCTTGTGGTTCTCTGTGTTGGTGCTTGCAGCTGTGGTCGTGACAGCAGCTTCCATCACTCTATGGAAGGATTTGGATCGGTTGAAGTCGAAAAATTCTCATGCTTCAGGCCATCCTGGGGCCGTTGTGGCTAGATATGGCGATGCTCTCAGCATGGCCATGCAATTCTTGGATATCCAAAAATGTATGTCACTATTCCTTCTCTATGTAGTAAAATTGCGGGTGTTGTGTAGTGCGCCTACCGCTCTCTTTCCTGTACGTAGCACTTCCCTTAAGACGGTTAAGAGTTTTACACTGCATATTATTCACTCATGGCTAGCCATTTGTCTTATAGCTTTGGCTTTCATTAAAATGTTTGCTTTAGAGTGGTTGTAGGATCTGCTTCAAAAACTGTACACAGTTGTGACAAAAGCCTTACATGCTTTGACGTTAGGGGATTGCCTTGGCTTATAGCCAAGTGTAGTCTAGGTATTCTTTAACTAGACGGTTTTGCATTTTATCAGTCCAGGTGCAGTTGCTGAACACTTTTTTAATGCTAACTGGTTATGCATTTGAGCAGTCAAATTCGGTTTTCTGTTGAACAAAAGATTTGGGGACTTGGGATTCTAAGCTTTTAGAGTGGTTACTAACATTGCTCAAGCAGGCATGTTTTGGATAATAATGCTTTGTGATTGCAGCTGGCAAGTTGGTGAATAATAAGATTGCTTGGAGAGGGGATTCGGGACTACAAGATGGAAAAGAAGAGAACTTGGATCTGTCAAAGGGAATTTATGATGCTGGGGATCTTGTGAAGTTTGGATTCCCCATGGCATTTACTGCAACAGTGCTGTCATGGGCAATTCTAGAGTATGGAGACCAAATGAAAGCAGCGAAGGAGCTGCAACATGCTCGAGACTCGTTGAAGTGGATTACAGATTATCTAATCAACGCCCATCCTTCCGACAATGTGCTCTACATTCAGGTTTTCCTTTTTCTGTTACGCGGTTAAATTTTAGCACACCCCAAACTAGTTCCAGCAATGCTGGGATAATACTGTCTGAATTGTTGTTTTCTTGACTGTTAACAGCAATTTTGGAATTGTAAAGTATTCAATCATGAACAGTAGGCATTCGCTTTTTAGCTTCTCTGCTTAAGACCAGAATCATTGTTGTTTCAGTAATTCAGAAAGTATCCTTACTGTGTCTAAGAAAGATGACCACTTAATTGGATTAGTCAGATGTTTTTCATCTTTTCTTACCTCAAATGTAGATGATGGCCTCCTAATCATCTAAGGCCTTCCATCCGTTAAGCAAGAAATCGTATTCATAGAAAACAATTTATGGGTTAATTTTTTACTTTACTCCTTCCCTTTTCTGTTTGTTTTTGCTATCCCAATGCGACCGCGGATAACTATGGAGTAATATGTCTACTCTAAACCTAAGTTTGGAGGCTGGTCCCTATTTTAGGGACGTTTTAATAAGGAAAGGGCATCCCTTCTTAGACTAGCAGGAGTTTAATTAACTTGAATCCGAGTCAATGCGTTTTTCATTGAGAACCCTCAAACTTTTTATATCTACGGAATCTGAACTGTTCTCTGTGTGTGTGTATTTACATTTGTTATGAAAGGCCGGTGATCCTGAATTGGACCATAAATGCTGGGAAAGACCTGAAGTCATGACAGAGAAAAGGCCTTCCACACAAGTGAACATATCATATCCGGGAAGTGAGGTTGCAGCCGAAACTGCAGCAGCTATGGCATCTGCTTCTTTAGTATTCAAGAAAGTTAACTCAACTTACTCAAAAGATCTACTTAGACATGCCCAAGAATTGTTCAGATTTGCAGACACTTATCGGGGTTCTTATAGTATCAGCATCCCTCAAGTTCAGAAGTATTACAACTCTAGTGGATATGAGGATGAACTCCTGTGGGCAGCTTCATGGCTCTATCATGCGACTGAAGACCAGTTGTATCTCAGATACGTGACTGTAGAAAATGGGGATGCATTTGCTAATTGGGGAAGTCCAACATGGTTTTGTTGGGATAACAAGTTGGCAGGAACTCAGGTACAGTGTCCCTACTATTAGAACATGAAGCTTTCCCTTGTTTCATTTCTCTGTAAAATCTCGAAACTACCATTTCATCTGTAGAACTTTCTTAGTACCAGGAGTAAGACCAACTCACAAAGAGTAGTAAGGCCTGTCTACTTTCCTGTTTGATCTTTGTTTTTACTTTTTATACTTCTTCTTGGTTATGGTTTCAGTTTAAGCTGTTTGTTTACCGACAGTGAAATAATTCTCGAGTTGAGAAAGGAAAACATGCGCATTTAAATTTAGCTCTTTTAGTCCTTTTTTCAGCCGCTTACAGAGAGTTCTTTTAGAAAGGAAACTGTTTGGAAGCACCTCATCTGGTTCTCTGTAAAGGAGCAAAAAATTGTAACGCATGGCAAACATAACCAAAAGTCCAGAAGGAAGAAAAATCAGTTTACAAACAAGAACCAGTATTCTCTTCAATAGAGGACCAAGAGCACTTAAAATATTCATTTCATAGGATCTCCAATTCAATAGTGCTCTTGTTTGACATGGTTAGTATGGCGAGAAAACGTGACCGCAATATGGTCCTTGCAATTAATCCATGTCGATGATATTTGCAAGTTTTCAACTGTGGATCAGGTTTTACTATCGAGGGTAAATTTCTTTGGTGGAAAGGATATGTCAAGTGCAGAAAATATTGGCCTCCAGATGTACAGGAAAACTGCTGAGTCTGTCATGTGTGGGCTTCTACCAGATTCACCAACAGCGACATCCAGCAGAACAGATGGTAATATCACTACTCTTGAGATTGCATGTACACGTTTCCTCGGAGTTATAGATGAATAAGATTTCCATTATAGTATCTATCTATAAACTGGATTCCACATTTATTCTCCCTTGATTATGTGTCAATGATTCCATTATGTAATGCAGGTGGGCTAATATGGGTAAGTGAGTGGAATGCTTTGCAATACCCCATGGCATCTGCATTTCTTGCACTTGTTTATAGTGATTACATGCTTAGCTCCCAGACTTCAACCCTATATTGCAACGGAAAGCTATATAACCGAATGGACCTTCGCAACTTTGCCATTTTGCAGGTAATTACATGCAGTTAGTTAGCCAATGAGTGTGAATTTGCTATGCTCATCGTACGCGTATAGCTTATCCCTTATAGTAACTTTTAGTCAATAGGACCAACATGCCTCAGCATCCCACTCATCTCATTTATTTATTTTTTTTGTTTTTGTGATGATCTTTAATTGTTTGTACATACTTTCTGAGCATGGTTCAAACTCTTGGGTAATGGGATTTGGAAGCCGTTTGCTTTATGGAAACATGATGCAGAGAGAAGTTTCATGTAGTTGCTTTTAGACTTCAAGCACCTCCTTTTCATGTCTTTTTGGACAATATATAACCTAAGTCCAAGATACTGTGTTCAGGCTGAGTATGTACTGGGCAACAATCCAATGAAACTGAGCTACCTTGTCGGATATGGGAGCAACTACCCTCGGTTTGTACACCATAGGGGCGCTTCAATTCCAGTTACTGCCAACACAGGATGCGAGGATGGTTTCAAATGGCTGAACTCGACGGATCCCAATCCAAATGTAGCAGTTGGCGCTCTTGTTGGGGGGCCATTTGTAAATGAAACGTATATTGACTCTCGAAACAACTCTATGCAAGGTGAACCGACCACTTACAACAGCGCCATCTTCATTGGTCTGCTCTCAGGATTAGCCACAACTTCTTCAGTAGTTCGGACTTTCACATGAAGCACCAATCGTGCAATTTTTATCACATTGCAACGAGTACAACACTACACTAGTCTACCGATATATTTGACCACCGTATGGTTAAAAGCCAAGTATGCACAGAGTTCATCTTTGGATTTTAGGAACTAGTTTATGCATCAGTATTATGCCATTGCTGATCTTTACTCTTGTAAAATATGAAACGACTCCTTCGCATTGTAAATTGGCTAGAATGAGAGTTAAATTATTTGATCCCTTGTCTGTTTTGTTTGCTTCGCTCACGCTTTTGAATGGTCCTGACTCCTGACAATTTTTGAATCAAATACACGTAATAATTGCATACAGTGTTGGTCCTGAAGAAAGGAAATGCATCTGAAAGCATATGTATCACCACCAGCTCATGATTTGTGCCAAATTTTCTAGTGTTTTTATGTACATGTGTGTTGCTGCTAAAAATATGTTCCGTGTATGTTGCGGAACCCGAACCTGGACCGATGACCTGCAAGACAGAAAACGAGTGACCCCTTTATATAGTAGGAAGAGAGTCCTAGTAGGACTAGGCCGTGGGCCAGATATGTTAGGATCGCGTTAGGATCCTCGAGGATTACGTCACAATCTCTGAGGACTCTTTTAGAATCCTGATAAGATAGTCATAAATCTCCCAGTTTGACAGGGATTCGCTGGGTGTCCCCCAATTATTAGGAGTTATATTTGAGTTATATCATAGTGAATGGCCATCCTGTCCCTCGAGTCAGCGTATATGACTGTTAACATGAGTCCATTGTGTCCTGATGAAAACTTAAAACCTCAATTTATCATCCACAAGAGTTTTTGAATCCACACTAGTGTTCAAATTTATAGCCGTTAAGTTCCCAAAAAGCCAAATTAAAGGCGAAAAGAAGTACCAAGTGACTGAGTAAAGTCTCTCACTCTCCTGATACCAACGCTCATGAAATTCATACCAAGTGGATTTAAGTTAAGAGGTCTTGCACTTTCTTACTCCGGGCAATTTAAGAAATCATTGCCATTTTCACACCGCTTGATAACCGGTCGTGGCTTGAATATTTGATTTAGAAGCACGGTATAACACATTCATCTTTACAAATACAAGTAGAAGAAAGAAGGGAAAATTACATAGATACCCTTGTACTTTGGTCGAGTTGCATAAAGCCCCTTGAGGTTACAACATTTGCAACGAGACACCGGAGATCGCAAAAGTGTTGCATTAGATGGTTCCCTTAACAGAACGAAGGAAATGTCTAAATAGCCCTTATATATAAACATTAGAAACTTCGGTTAGTTCAACGGCTTGTCACCCCGACCCCCCCCCCCCCGGCTGCCAGCTCTTCTCCATCATCTCCGATGGTTGCCGCCCCCTCTTCTCCATATCACAGCCCGATCTCTCTCACCACCATCATGGGTAAATAAGGGTGGAGCATAAATTTAAAAGGATAAATATAGTGATTCTCGCAATTGTAGGCCTTTTTTTGTGGTGGTTTGGTGTTGAACAAGGCTAGGCTCGTGCCGGTGACAGCGGCACACATGGCTGTGGTAAATGGCTGCAGGCATGCAGGATTCATGGTGGCGGCAACGCCTAAGGTTGATGGCGAGACTACCTGAGACTACGCCCGAGGTTGATAGCGGGGCTAATAGAGGTGGCACATGGTTCGTGATGGGTGAATGGCACTGGTGGCAGCAGCACGCGTAACTTGGGTTGATGGCAAGGCTGGATGTGGTGGCCGCCACAAAGTTCATGATGGGTGGACAGGCTGGCGGTCAGGGGCGGACCACCCACCTGATCGGTGGGGGCCATGGCACCCCCCCATTTTTTGGAAAATTTTCTTTTTGATATATAGATAGTGCATAAATATATTTAAATAAATTACAAAAATGTCGTTATAATAATTAATTAAGATTTTATTTTGTTGTGTTGTTTACTCTTTGTGCCATCAGTCATCATATATTTGTCTTTTTCATTTCCTTGTTTGATCTTCACTCTTCTAAATTCTAAAATTTAAAACTTCATATTACCAAAAAAAAAAAAAAAATAAATAAAGAAAAGAGTAGGTCAAGATTAGTTATTTTTTTTTTGAGTTTAAATTTTTATACATATATTAACTTATATGTTACTATTGTACTCATACAATTGATAATAACTTTAGTAAATTCTTTCGTGTAAGTTTAGTAATTTGTTATTACTAATCTTACCAAGTTAAATAAATCACTTTGAATTGTAAAATTATATGATTAGTAGTCAAATTGAGCAGGTATTTTGTATATAGTGATGCTAATTACATTATGTTTCTGATTTGTCATGTTTTATGTAAACTTGAACCTTTTAAAATTCTTTTAAATGAGCCATTAATTTTATTTTTTTTTGACATTTTGGCTCCTCGCGATTAGACTTTCTAGATCCGCCCCTGCTGGCGGTGGCACAAACACGTCAGCTGGGGTGGTGGTGGGTAAAGCTATGTCGGTGAGAATGACAGCTAGGGTTAGGTTTTAGTTGAAGCTAAGAAGAAATTGAAACATGAGTGATAGAAAAAAAGAAATGGAGGTTACTATAGTCTGATTAATCACTCAATTTCTACCGTACACTTTCTAAGAGAGTGGACATAACGTCTCGTCGACCTGGATGATTTCTCTAACCGTTACAACAAAATTGACACTCCAATTGACATTTGCAACTTTTAAAACCCTAGAAGGCAAACTTTGACAACTCTACGTAAATAGGCTACTATTAGCTATTCTCGAGTTTTCTCTTCTTCTTTTTATCATATATATAACGCTGGGCAAAGGATAATAGTACTAGCACAGTAATTGTTTTTATTTTAATGTACTGATTGTCCAGGTGGGTCATAAAATCACCTCAATTTGTTGTTGGTGCCCTGCCTCAGGGACCTACAACAACAGCGTTATCCTACCAGGGGGGACAACTGTAATTTGGCAGAACGAATCATACAAGGAAGGAAAGACTCCAACCGAAAAAGGAAAGCAAAACAAAAGTAGCCATTATTTACCGTACCTGCTTCCCCACCAGTGCCGCCACCACCCACCATCACGCACCATCTTCTTCTCGGAAAACCCTAATTGGAATTTCCCAGAATCTCTTCATATCACAAGGTACCCACGTGTCTTGTAAGTCAGGTAATTGAAGTCTATTTCGTGATTTCTCTGGTTGTCACGTGCTCCCTTCAATCTAAGAGTTTGATCGGGCTTGAAATGGAAACGGGTATTTCAGTTTGTCCAAAACTAAGCCACGTGAACAAGAGTTCAAATTTAGGGTTTATATGCACTTCTTGCTAGTTAGATCAGTTGGAGATTTATCATTTCTTGCCAATTAGTTTTCAGTCTTATTATCTTGATTTTTGGCGAGTCATGTTGTTTTTGTCTTGTCAGGAAGTTGATAATCTGTTGTTGGATTGTGAAGAATAGAGCTTTTAGATGAGATAGCTTTGGATTTGGTAACTTTTCCTGAGTTTTATGTTAATTGTATACAGAAAGTTCTTGATAACTGATTCTTGCTATATAGTACCTTGCTGATATCTTTATTTTCTGAGTGCATTGATCCAAATGTACATATTCCAGTTCTAGGAGGTGATGAAGTAAATAAATTTCTCTACTTTTTTTTTTCCCTTCCCGCGGAGTAGCTTATTTGTTATCTTTGAACTGTCCAAACAGACGAATGAAAAAAGAACATATGTGGGATCATAAATTTTTTGTTTTACTTGAATTGTTTTTTCTTTTTCTTTCACTTTTTCCATTTTCAATTTTTCTTTTTGGCAGGGATCAAAGGTCTTATTCTTATAAGGTCAAGTAATTTAGGAAAAAGTTTGCAATGTTAATTGTTGTTAGTGCTGATAGTTTACCAAGTTACAATCAAATTACATACCAGTTATGTGGATTTCTCCACGTGTCGATGATGCGTACATAAACACTATGGAAGTAATATCATAGACGAACATTCAGAACATCTGTCTTCTCTGGCTAGTCGGAGCGTGAGAACCAGGTGGTCTGCTGATGTCAGAATTTGCACCTATTTGTATTTTATATAGTGATCAGTCCTCTTTCTTCATCCGACACGGTGTTCTTTTTATAGTTCATCACATGTTTTTGGATCTGCAAAAGCTTCAAATTCTAGTGTTTCTTCTCCAAAGGTTTATTGTAGACATTTTCCTAAAGGTAAATCCTTGTCTTTGTTATTATAGCAATGGCTGCAGAGGAAGATGTGGACTTGTCAAATTTAATCTCTCAATTAAGCAAAACCCACCTTATATGGAAGCAAGAGATGGAGCGAAGCCAGTCTCAAGTTGAAGTACTGCAAGCAAAACTCATGGAGGTGAAAGCTTTTATGCATGGGTCTGGAGAAGATGCAGAAAAGGAGTTAGAGGTTCTTTGGCAGAGGGTTAAAGCGACAGCAACATTGTTGACATATTTGAAATCAAAAGCAAAAGTTATGGCTGTCCCTGATTTGGCCCATATCCCCTGTGGCATTAAAAAATTGGATGGGGTCGGGTTTGTTGACAAACATGGTTTACCATTGTCTGTTTGGTCAAGAGATGTAGATCTTCCTTCCGCCCATAGTCTGGAAGTCGATACGTGGACTCGCATTAGTAATCAGCGTGGCGTCCTTGATGAACAAGATGGAACTTATATCAGTGAAATGCTTAAGAGTGTTCAAGTGGTCACAGATGTCATGGAATCTCTTGTGAAGAGGGTTCTTATGGCGGAATCTGAAACAGCTGTTGAGAAAGAGAAGGTAACGATCGGGCAGGAAGAGATTAAGAAGAAGGCTGTCCAAATTGAAAACATGTCCATAAAATTAGATGAGATGGAGAGGTTTGCACTGGGTACAAATAGTATCTTGAATGATATGCGGCAGAGGGTTGACGATTTGGTTGAAGAAACATCTAGACAGAGGCAACGAGCTTCGGAAAATGAACAGGAGCTTTGTCGTGTCAAGCGAGACTTTGAATCTTTGAAATCCTATGTTAGTAGTCTCATTAGCGTGAGAGAAACACTCCTTTCCTCAGAGAAGCAATTTCAAACTATCGAGAGGCTATTTGAACGGTCAGTTGTTTTTTGTTTTTCTTTTACTGATCTAAATTAGACGACTATGCTTCATATCTATTAACATTTCTGCTTGCTCCATACCCTTTCTTGGCCTGTGGTCTGCTACTGTTTCAATGAATTTTTTCACATGACTTGTAGGTTTTAGGGTGTGGGTTTTATTTTGCTGTCTTGGTCTTGAAATTTTTTTGATGGGCCTTTTGTCTGTCTTACACTTGAAAAACTTCTTTTGGCTGGTTTATTATGTGTAAAACTTCCCTTCATGCTTCTAACTTGTTAGATGAGCTCGAGTCGTTTGGCAGGTAAGCTGGACCAGTCTGGTCTAATAAGTTGTTTTTGTCCCGTCACTCGGAGGACTTTTAGTTGTGAAATGGGTTTTTTGAGGAAAAAATTTCTTTATGCTTTATTTTTTGCTTTTATGAAATTTGTCTGTATCACGTCATCCTAAGCAACTGGAGCTTCTACATTCTATGCATTATACCATGCTTGTGATTCAGCTGTGTGTTACTTTTATGTTTTATTCTTGTTGCACGTATGATGTGTCTATATTAATTGTTTACACTCCTTCTAGCTTGTGTCTTCATGTTTTTCATCTTCCACATCCATTGGCAATCAGTAAATGAATCAATTTTTTATATAGCCTCATAGTGGCAATGTGATTACTCGTCACTGTTTATGGTAGAAAGTTTTGACTTAAACGAGACTAAACATTTCTGTGGGAGAACTTCTTGTTTTGAGTGAAGTTAGATCATCATGATTGAGGATAATCCTCACAAGATTGGTAAAGCTTTCTCCACGTCTTTTTTTTCCCGTTCTGATGGTTATAATGGCGTCTCTTAGTAATCTAATTAACCTTGAGGGCATTGGAAGGACCTAGGTCCTAGCTCCCATCAGTCATTGTATATTCTCATTCTTGGAGCTTGAGTTGCCTATTGTTTTCCTTTCGCAGTTGTAGAAGTTCTACTGAACCCTGTCATGGATCTGGTATGAGTATTGGGTTTGGATATCTCGCACCAAGGTTTTGTCTAACTTCTTAATTCTAACTCCAATGAGACAGCAACCCAAGTCATACTGATATGTATATTTTTCGTCATTCGTACGAGTTGTGTTTATGTATCAAAATGGGAGGTACGCTCTTTAGAAAGCACGGTAAACAGTCCATAATAGAGAATATTATCACGGTAGTAACAACTTAAGCTCCTAGATGTGCATATCAAAGTAGAATTGTTGGACACATCCTATGCCCTTGTTTAAGTGTCAGGTGCCCGACTTGTGTAGTTGATGAAGGTGCTTAGAGTGTGTTTGGATAAAGAATTTGAAAATACCACGAAGTTCAGAATCCCTTCACTTTAAAATCCCTGCATTTTAGGATCTAAGAATTTCGGAATTTTAATGTTTGGCAACTTTTGAGGACTGGGTTATTGTGATTGTAAGTAGGTATGAAATACATAAGGACGTATGTTTGGCAACTTTTGAGGATGGGTATTGTGATTGTAAGTAGGTATGAAATACATAAGGACATGAATGCCTAGGATTAAAAAGGAAGGAGAGAGAGACAGTGATGGGCAGTTGGAAAAGTAGAAAGAATGTGGCGCTAAAGTATGCTTGAACTTTGGAAGGTAGTTCTCCTGTGGATTTAACAAGAAACTAGCCTAGAGTGGTTATTTTAACTGGGAATTTCGGCCCCCCAAATCCCTCCTTCAAATCCCTTCGAGAATTTCAGAAATTCACTTTTGCATTTACGAATATGTGGATTATATTCAATTTCAAATCCTCATCCAAAGTAAAGATCTCAGTTGAAATACCTCATCCAAGCACACTCTTATGGCAGATGGGGCCGAAAGAATTATGCTTTTACAGAAAGGGATGTTTTAACCTGAAGATAGGGGATTTTTAGCCTTACAAGGAGTTAGTAGAGAATTACCGGAGGTAGCCAATTGACTGAAACCGCTCTGGCCTTTCTTCATAAGGAAAGAATGCCGGGCGAATGAAGAGCTTTAGTATAAGGCTAGTTTCTTTCTCTCGTAGCGCTTTGCTTTGGAAAAGTCCATATGACAGGTGGAAACCTGCAAGTGCTAAATTACTTCTTGTAAACCATTTAAATTATCCACTTGGAAAGTTGATTTTGGCCTGTTAGTCATTTGACTGACCAAGTTCGGGGTTAATCTCAAGTCTCAAGCTTGGTGTCTTGAACGATCGTCTCCAACAGCACTTTCAATGGTCTCATCCAGGCTTATAAATGGCTTCGTGTTGTTATACTAAAATTCTTTATCAAAGGTGTGACTGAATCGAAGATGTTGAGATGGTAAATGGTGTTTTACAGGTAAAGGTAAGGAAAGAAACAAATATATTTGCGGATAGTTTGATGTGACACCAGTTGAAGGGATCTACTTGTCTGTGGCGGTTGTCATTGGCACCAACAGCCAGCTATAATCCATTGGTTATTGGTACTAATGAGGAGTTTGAGGGAAGATTTCGGATGCGTCCTACATCAACTCCTTGTAGGCCAAAATTACATGGTTTGAGGCCGTAAAATTATTGACGTGGATTTAATTGGCGGTACGAAATTCCAAGTAGCAGACTGGAGATCAGGAGTTCTTGTGGACAATGGGTATCACACCAAATTTTGAAGGCTGTTGATTGAGTGATTCTAATTCTAGTTACTTCAACTACGAAATAATTGATAAATGGTTAAGTTCTTGAGATATAGTTTAGACTTGGGCCGTATTTGTTTTACGGAAAAAAAGAAGTCCTGAAAACATTTTCGTACTCTCGGTGTTTGGCATGCTTATTGGAAATTATCTACAGAAAATGTTTACCATTAACATAAAAAGAAGGCAAATGGTAAAATGGTAAGTCTTTTTCCAAAAGAAAAACCCATCATTTTTCTCGCATCTGCCTCATGCCCTCATCTCTCAGAGACTGACGACTACAGCCTTTCTCCACGTCCGCCACCTCTGCCTTCACACACACTCAGGTTTGTCCTCTCTCTCTTTCTGACTCTTGTTTGATCTTCTTCTCTATATCTTTTGCTTTCTTCTTCTTTAATCACCAAGTAACGCCTTACTTATTGACAAAAAACATACCCTCCAATCTATTGCCACCTCTTCAATTGGGTAAGTTTTTTATTCCCTTTTTGATGCAAAATCTTGTGGATTGATCATGATTTCGTTAGCAGTTTGATTGGGTCTACAAACATAATTGGGTTCTTGCATTAGTTTCATGTTCTCTATGTTGTGGGGCATTTGGAAAAATCCGTCAATCTTGCCTTTGCCATACTTAAGATTACACTGTTAAAGACCATTTAACAGTGATTCAGTAATTTAGTTCTAATATGTTCATGCAACAGAAGGGAAGGTTCTTTTGTTCTTGTTTTCTAGTATTTTCTTTCAGCTTCTATCTTGTTTTTATCTATGCCCTCCAAAATTTGCTTACAGAATTTTAAGTTAAGTTGGGTCAAGATGTGTGCTGCTTTTCCAGTATCAAATGTACCTATATTCAAGAAAAGATTATATGCAGAGAGGGGAACTTATATTAAGTCATGCATGCTGTACACAAACTGACAGTAAAAATGCCTATAGTGTCTTAGTTTTGGAACGTTAAACTCTTATAACTCCACCTAAAAGGGAATGGGATTCAAAACTAATAATCTGTTTGAAGTGAGATTTTAGGAGATCCAAATCATGAGCTGGAGCTGCTATGGTCATGTAACAGCTATGAGGAGCTGAAAAGACTGATGATTGGGATATGAAGTACAGGGACTTACAAGGAAAGGCATGAGGGAAATCTCACTCGAGACTTCTAGACCAACCTGTTTACAGTGTTGGGATGAGAGACTGATATACACTCTTTGGTTGGAACGACATCGTTTTTTAACTGAATTATGCTCGAAGTCGATACAGTTTGTGGCCTTTTTTCTTGGTCGTGGTTTTTTATATGGATTTCTTTCCTGTAGATGTTCCAAGACTTCTTGTACTTTGATTTCTTTCCTCTTTTTTTTTTCCTTCCTTTTTTTAGTTTTCACTTTTCTTTTGCATCAAGGCATAGCCCGTAAAGTCATCACGACTTGGAAACCTACGACCAAATGAACGAGAATAAACACTATGAGAGCAAACTCAACTGGAAGACAGGGAAGAACACAGAAAATGGGCAGTGAACAAGGGAAATGTGAAATGATTACCTTAGAAGGGGGAGAAATGTTTAGGAATCTGTTTATCTACTTTTATGTTGGCATAGACAAATAAAAAGGTGATAGTTTGAACTGATCCTAGTTTTGTATACAAAGCAGTTGCACATTTATAGCAGTGGCGGTTCCAAATATGCAGTGATGATGTTGCGATAATACTAGGACCATAGCCAAACTTAGGCTAGTGCCATTTGTTGATGATACCTGGAAGATCCTATTTTTGTAGCTTATATCACGGTATAAATGTTTATTGTACTTGTTTTTCGCCGAGGACATGTACGTAAATTGGACAAGTTCGAGAAGTTGTTTTTGATGATTTTGTAACGTTTATACTGTTTCCTCTCTATTTTCTTTTCTTTGGTATATGTAGTTTATCACTTTTTGTGCATTGCCCAAACAGCGGAATATGAAAAATAGCAAGCTCCTGAAAACAATTTTCCTGAGCTTCATTTTCCGCTGTTGGGGCAACGCATTGATTCTGTCATATGCATGGCTTATAAAAGTTAGGTGTATTAGATTTTAACAATAAATTTTGCAGAATTTAAGCCGTATCAGTTAGCCTCACATACAAGCACATGAACAACTTAGCCTAATCTGAACTTTACCAAGTTAGTTGAATGGTCGGGAGTCTAGTGTGTAATATTAATTTGCTTGTTTGGTTGCCATGTTATGGTTTAGGCTATGAGCTTGTGTGATCTTTGCCAGATTTGAGGGTGCTAGGTCTTGTCACCAAATTCACTCGACCAAAGCAGTTTAACTCTCCTACACATTAATGTATTACGTTGGGTTTTTCATAGAATAGAGTGAACTTTGAAAACCATCCAAGGAAAGATGGAGTGGGGGAGTGCATGATATCCCAGGTTTCTTCCCTTCATGCTTTTACCTTCTTGTTTTGACTATTTCTGAGTTCTGAAAGTAAACAGCTCTATGGCGGTTCTTGTTGTTCTCTATGATATCAGAGTATATAGTCTTCATTGTACTAGAATACTATTTGGTAGCATCTGCAGAACGGATGCCAATGTTGTGTTCCTGGCTGTTAAAATACTAATCTTTTTTTTTTTCCATCACTTTTTGGGAACAGGCTAGCTGTGAAGACAACTCAGTTGGAGAGTGAGAAGATGCAGAAAGAGATTGAAGTTCAAAAACTTATGGAGGAGAATGTAAGGTTGAGTTGTCTTCTTGACAATAAAGAAGCCCAACTCTTGGCCATGAATGAGCAATGCAAGGTAATGGCCCTAAGTGCCTCCAATATCTAAGTTTGGCTGGCTTACCTTGTTTTGGCATATCGGCCAAATCGTTTTATGCCTTGACGTTACTGCTGACCTTCGAGGAATCGGCGAGTATGATCGGCAAACCTTTGTAGGATCTTTTTTTCGTCAAATGTACCATAAAGAGAAACTCATTGAAATTTGTGATGAACTGGGAAATCTGAACGTGGCGTGGAGAGAATTAAAGCCCGTTTAACATGTAAATCAGTGCATGGTGGTTTCGCTCTGCTGGTTGGCTGACTGGACCGCAAACTTTGTATCATCGTACGAATCATCATCGATATGTTTTTTGCATTTTCTTTTCACGATTAGCTTTCTTGTATCATCGCTGACAACTTTAGGTTTGTTACACTCTGGCAGCAGAGCTCATTGCACATCCTTTAGCATTATAGAGCTGTTATGCAATGAAGGATCACGAGCACACTGTCGGGAGCTGGATGGGATTAACCAATTTCTAACACAAGCCTGTCTATCTGCTCACTGAGAGCAAACTTCTTTGCACATTTTCCTTCTCAGAATGGATCATGGAAACCATGCCTTACGCTGCCTTAGTCGAAGAATCTGATTACCCATTGACTTTTCAACCATGTTTTGGGGAATTATCGAAGGAATAATAATCAGCCTTGTTAAGCAGGCTTAAGCTGGCACAACGTTGTATTCAGCAAATTACCTAAAGTTCATCGGTGACATTTCTGGCAGTTGTTTTTGTGATAAACGCTGCCTAAATAGCCATCGCTGAAGAGGAGAGTCGAGGAAGTTGTTCAGGGTCGACGAAAATATAACTTCTTTATTTTGGTAATTTAGCAAAATAAAGGTTTACGGTCTTTAAAAGATGTAATCAGCAATCCAATTATTAAACCCGCTCTTGCATTTGGTAACAATATTGACTCTTCAATGCGCACGACAATTAATCTATCTTTACACTTCCGTTAAGCTTTCGTCATTTTCATTCATCTCTACGCTGAAAATATTTAATCGCAACGTGAGAATCACATTAAATGGAGCGTGAACCAAGATGGTCGAGGCTTGCTCAACCCTGTTCATTTAACTTATCGAGTTTTAAATCAAGCTCAAGCTTTTTAACTTGTTTAACCCCCGAGCCGATCTCAGCTTGAGTTTGTTTGTCTTCCCAAACCCCAATTTTACCCGCCCAACGCAGAGGCGACAACAGTCCTCAAGAAATCTGAAATCTCACACATTCCCTCGCAATTTCCAGTCCCCACCATCCCAAATCAGGCATGAAGACGAATCGCAGCTGCCACCGAATGTCTGCACAGTCCCGTTAACCCTAAAAGGCCAGCACCGATTTACGTAGTAACTCATTAACCACCATCCCTGAGGGTTCACAAACAAACTACATTCTCCATGTCAAACTCACATCAAACAACCATGGTAAGCCCCCTAGACGTCAAACGATGTACGTTTGGTCACATGAAACACAAACACATTGGAGATTTAGCTTAACGTGCGAGTTGACTACTGAATTCTTAATGTGTTTGCTATGAATTAAAAACCTAAGTCGTCATTCCATAATTGCACGTGGAGACTTAATCTTGAGATACGAGTAATGCTACATTTTCCATAGTTTATCCGAAAGAGTTGATATGAAATGACCGTGGAAAACCATTAGCCAAGCGTTTCAGCTGCTGCATTTTAATACTCGGAGCATGTTGTACCGCATCATTTGGGATTACACCATTCGGGTCAACATTCGTGTTCCTAGTATTTTCTTGCAATCAATGAAAGGTTGGCGAAAAGGGAAACAATAGAAGAAAAGTAAAAGATGCTAATGTTGCTACCCAACAACGTACATGATTATCAAATCGTGTTTCCCCATTAGTTAGCAAATGGTATAATTGTCAGTTTTGTACTTTACTTAAATGTGAAGCTCTCAATTATCTTGTTTATTACTCTGTAGTTCTCATGTAAGGCTTATGCTTTTTTGTGCTAGTGTTCAAATAAGAGAGTTAAGGATTCTGAAATTTGCGTTCCAATAGTCTATGGATCGATGTCTTTTTGGCTCGGTAAAAAGGCCACAGAGTAAGTGCATATTGTATTTTGACGCATCTGTTTGCATTTGTGTTTTATTCAATTTTTTTGTCATTGGTTGCCAACATCTGAACAAAATTCTGAAAAGTTTTTTTCTTCATCTATTAGATCTCAGTCGCATAAGTGGACAGTGTATGTGCGTGGAGCAACGAATGAGGATCTGGGAGTGGTGATAAAATGCGTTGTATTTCAATTGCATTCCAGTTTCAGTAACCCTGTGAGAGTTGTGGAGTCACCACCTTTTGAGGTATCGGAATGTGGTTGGGGTGAATTTGAAATAGTTATCTCCCTTTTCTTCCGTAGTGATGTGTGTGATAAGCAGTTAGACTTGTGAGTTGTTTAAGGTTGCTTATGTATCTTATCACTTACTTTTAGCTGGTAGTTCACTCGCCGACACTTTTGTAGTTATTTTCAGGTATCACCATCTGAAGTTGTACTCTGGAGATGAATCTATCCCCCAGTCTACCAAGAAACCCATGGTTGTGGAATATTATAATGAGATTGTTTTCCCTGATCCTTCTAAGGATTTCTTTTCGCGCGTGCATAATCATCCAGCTACAATTGTTCCGCGACTCCCAGGGGCTCTCAACTTGCCTCTTGGTAAGTTTCCTTGGTGATGTAGTATATCGCTATTGTGTTACTGTAATTCATCTTAGTTTATTTTTTGTTTGACTCGATCTCTTGAGTGGCTCTAGAAGATGTGCTTGAGAAGAAAAAAGGTGATACCAAGGATCACCCACTTAGTCAGTGGTTCTTCAATTTCTCGGAGGCGGATGAGCTATTAGCACTTGCAGCTGCTCGTCAACAGGTCTGAGTGTCTTGGTGGCTTTCCACTTTCCGAGGATAAAAAATTTGCTTGACACAACCAGATTTCTTCATTCTACTTGCATACCTGTGAAGATATGTGAACTTTTGACATCCATGCTGGTATAATTTACTAATGATGAGCACGTGCACTGAATTAGATACAAAATGACTTAAAACCATAGTTTTACAAGCTGCATAAGGTGATTGTAATAGTGTTTTTGCTATGCATGCGGGAACACATGCACATGGTACATATAAGCATCTGAGAATCTACACTGTAAATGCTGCCCATATTTGCCTGGATATGACTAAAAAATTTCATCTTTAGGTTATTTGGTAAGTGGAGTAAATGATTGCATTAATGCAGAAACCATATAATTATTTCGGGAAACATTATTTAATGCTTATCTACATGTTCTTCACTAGAAAATAGGGTCTGACATTGAGGAATGGGTGCATGCATCATCATCTTTTCCTTTTATATCGGATTAGAGGTAGTCCAAACTGAAACCAACCTATTCGCGATATAGATCTTTCATAGGACATATGTTATTCAAGTTCAATATTTCCATTGTCTATGGAGTTAAACAAGTAATGGAATTGTGCATGATTCAATGTTAGGCTTTGATGCAATAAACCTTATGGTATGAGAGAGGCAGAGGTTCCTGTCTTTGTTTTTTCTTCAGGAGGTCACTAAAAGGGGCTTTTTAGCGTTCAAGAAGATGGAAATGAAGTTCTATTAATCCTGTTATGGAATTCAGCATTTCTCTGAGTAGGTTTGGGTTTTTGCAGCAGCTAATTTCAGTAAAGGTTTCTTTTAGCATGGAAGTAGGTGGTTGTTTTGGGCAGGAGTTTAAACTCCTTAACCTTTAGTGAGAAGAATGTGTCTCTGTCATCATCTCTTTCTGCACCCCCTCAATTTTTGTTTGAAAAAAAAAAAAACAGAGAAGAGGTGTCCTGACTAGATAAATAATTAATGTGATGGAACATTCTCTTCTACCGTAGATTGGCTGCAGATCCAAATGACCGGTTAGATATTGTTTGGGGGAGCATATGAAATGAATTAATTCTCCTGGCAAAGAAGAGAAGAAACTAGTATACTTGGAGTTGTGTAGCTGCACACTTCCTACTCAAAGCAAGAGTCACTTCTTCAACATTTTTTGGGGAATCCCTTTATCATGTAAAGTTAGTGAGGTGAAGTGGAGTGCTCTTGCTACTTTCTTGTACCTCTTGACTTCATTTCTTATTTGGTCAAAAGCTTAGTTGCATGAAGCGGGGAGGGGGGAGCGTAAGCACCTGGTGGAAGAATCTAATGTTGGGAGCGGCTTGAATAAATAAATGCGCAAAGAGTACTCCCATTTGTTTAATCTAGCTTGCATTTAATTTGATGTACAAATTTTTTCTCTTGAAAATGTTGTAATTGGCAGTGAATTATTGCTTTGTACTCGTCACATCAAGTGTCTACCGGCTACTTGCCTTTGAAAATAACAAAGGTAAAAGTAGTTCTCCTGCTGCTATTCAATTCTCGAGACATTTCTAGGTTGCACATCTCCCATCTAATAGGGTTAGACATGGGGCCAAATATGAACTGGAGGGAGGGAGAGAGGGAGGTAGCGCACTGATCAACTAGCTCTGTTCTCTCGATGAGGGTAGTCAATAACGGACAAGGTGGCTTTAAGGACTTGAAGGAAGAGGGAAACAATGAATTGAGTCGAAAAGAGCTTGATTTTCAGGGATTCTCTTGTTCTATGCGTCTCTGTCCTGCTGAGAAGACTGAGTTCCTATGTTAGCTTGGGGCGCGATCCCCTGGGGCTCCTAACTTGGGATCGCAAAGCGAGTTTCCGAAAGAGAAGCGTCACCATATGAGGAGCTTCCTGCTACTCAGGTCAAAAGTAAGTAGGATTTGAGGAGAGGACGGGAAAATAGGAGATCAGAAATCATTCAAGAATGTCCTTTGATGGGAGCTGTGAGCTTTTATGGTGAAATTCCTTGTTGCATACCTGAAAAGGTCTGAGGAATATCATGTTCTATTTTTCTTTTAGTTTAAGTGAGCTCTTCCTTGCCTCAGTGTGGTTGAGTGGTTCTTCCTTGTCTCAGAAGGGCAATATGTAGGCAATTAGCTAGTCCAAAACCATCCTTGGGCAATCCAATATACATTTCAAAAAGACTTTTAGGCTTCAGCATATAGAAGCTTAGAAGTGGACCTTGCTGTCCGGTTCTTACCTGTTTAACCCGCAAACTGGTCAGTCAGTCGTTTACCTTATATACTGGACAAAAATGTCAAGGAAGTAGGGTTCGGACAATTGCTGAACAGAAACATTGGACCACTGACAAAAAGATAGATCATGCATATGCTAAGTCATCACCACCTTAAGTTTATCAACAACCTAAACTGTTATCAAAAGGTAAAACTTTGTCGTGTGTGTGAAATTATTGATGAGTTCTTTGCACATTGCTATTTCTTATTTTTCCTTATTCTTTAATTGAATCAGTCCAATCATAGAATCGTTGAATCAGCCCCTTTGCTGGTTCAATGTCCGCTGTTGTTTTGATAACTCTGCACAAAGGAAAGGGTTGATCAAGCTATAACTTGGAAGTATTTGACACGATGTTCTTATCTTCACTTGATATTTCTACTAGTGAAAAAATGATTTGTTTCCCAGTTCTCTTGCTCTTGCAATAGCGACAGTTAACATATCTTCTTGGATGTTTTAGTCAATTTCTTTTTTTTGGGGATTGGGGGGGTGTTAGTTATGCCGAAGTTTGCTTTTGACAGCGATTTCATTTCAAAATTGTAAAATTGTTTAAACAATGAGGAAGTAGCTGTCGATCTTCTTGCAGGTTTTTGAGACCAAATTTTAGGCATAATTATATAAGCAAAGGGATAAACTATACGCGGAGAATTTTGTCTAAGCACTTTATATGAATTCCAAAAGTAAGTATTCATGAGATTGGAGGTCTAAAAGAGGAAAAAGGGAGAACTTTAGTTCAAGAAATTTGAAAGTCGGCCTAGTTGTTCGATGATGGCTATGTTCTCCTAAGTTTTTCCATGAGAACTTGTACTATACTGCAGTTGAGGGGTTAACCATTTTAACATAATAGTGTTTCTTGTCCTGTTTGTTTTTCCCACTTTTTCTTTTTCATTTGAACTTTGCCATTTTGAATGAGTTTTGGATAACTTCTCTTGTGCATAGTATGAAAGAGAAGTGTAATTTTTTTTTCCTTATTCATGTACTCAGACGTTATATTTTTGAAATTTGTTGTCTCTGTCTGTATTTGAGGAAAAGGAAGTTATCTTTATACCAATGCGTGTAATGGGGCACACAACCATATACCATGACTATGCATTGTCACTAGCAGAGTCTTATGATTTGTGGTGTGCTGCAATTTAAATGTGGATTTATAATATCTTGACTTAATGCCTTTCTTGACCTGCAATATCCTAGTTCAGTTGATGTTTCTTAGATACCATTCATCTCCAATCCATTCCTTTGATTACTGTACTCGTTATACACTTATGCTGTAGTCTTTAAACGTAAAATTGATGGTGAATGGGTAGGCTCTTGTAATTTATAAACACCCGACGGACAAAGTTATTTTGACGGTATATTACATTCTCAGGTGCAAGCTCACGTCGTTAAGCTGAGAAGACAATTGAGCGTGATGGAGGGGGCTCAGCCATTGACTCCAGCCTCTGGTTAGAGATGTGCTTGATTATGTTAGTCCTTAAAATTTCTCGAAGTCTAGAATGTTTAGAAAAACTAGGACATGTGTACACAAGTTTTAGGAAGATTGGCCACCCTTATCTATGTTGATTCCCTCTTACTGTTAACGTACCTTTTTGTCTGGGGGTTGGTGTGAGTGGGCATTTTTTAGATTTGAGCTGCATGATGCTATGTTCTTTTAAACAGAAGAACTAGCTATGTTTTTATCTCTTATGAATAACTTATCTAGGATGTTGTGAGTGATGGCAATTTTTATAAAATGCTTTGTTTGATGGTTTTATGCTTTTGCTTATTTATGCACACTAGCTTGTACAAATGGTTGCATGCAAGCTTAACCCTACAACTTATTGAGGTATGCCAACTACACGATACTATTTATGCGTTGCTTAGAACTGACCTTTTATACGAGTGCTTTCAAGTACCCTCACAGTTTGTAATTATGTCATAAATTTGACAGCCCACGCACAGATTGTCATTTATACTTCTATTAAGTAGCCATGCTACTTCAACTCTACCTCGTAAAGTCTTGTGTTAGTCATTGATTCTGATGACAAGACTAGTGTCAATCTTCTCTAATTCTAGTCACTTCTCATTCTTCATGAACTTTCTGTTGTTGGAGCAAATTATGTCGAAAATATGCACGACAAGCAAAAAGTATACAACAGTTCTGCAGAAACAAATTGCTGGTACTTATAATTACTCGTCATTTTTAGCTTGGTGAAGCCAACGATGATTAATGCAGTCTCAGTTAGGATGATCTTGCAGCACCTTGCTCTTTTGTCTTTACAAGAGGGTTTGGAGGCAAGAGTAACATGGCCTTCACATGCTAACAAGAGGACAGGGTCACCATCAAGCGATGGAAGATGCATTTGGTTGAATTAGCTGTGATGGCCTTTGCCTCCCAGTGACATAAGAGATCCTCCTCTGGCTTCCGTTCGCGTTCATTGAACATTGAACAGCCTATCCCGTTCAACCATCTTTAATCTCTCAAATTGGTTTGTCTGGTTCAAAAGCATATTTTTCATCCTTGACTCCGTATTTTTCAATAATTCTGCCCGGCCGTGGACTCCGAAGGCGGGAGGAAGCCGTTTATTTGTTTGTCAGATTTGTTCAAGACTGGAGTTTCAATATAGGACTTTGTATACCTCTCTTGACGCTGTTCCTTACTGTTTAGTCTTGGTATGTTTTGTGGATCGAGGAGACAACAGAATGAACGAATGATTAGAATCTGAGGGAAGCTTTGAGGCCTTAGAACATGGGGTAATTCAGTAGTTCAGAAACTTGTGCGGCTACACTAGTTGTGCAGCCTATTTTTAGCAGGAATTTGCGTCTCTGGTGTTCCAGCCATTGTTGCATTAGGCTCACATGGGAAGTCCTTTTTATGTTCCAAAGACTAATCTTCCTTTCTTTTTTCAATTTGTTTTGTCCTTTTGATGTCGGAGCACAAATAGCAGAACCTAAGAGATTCTGTAGCTTACATATCTAACTTTAGCATAGGGACCATCAACCAGTTGGATTCCAGTGGTACCCCGTATCTTTTTGCCTTGCCCCTATTTGTTCTTCTGGACTCCCCTTCAATTTGATATTTTTTGTCTAGTCTAGTGGGAAAATGTCTCTTTGCTTAGGAGAGCTTGGACTTGCTCGGTGACCCAGCCATGTATACCAGAACCAGCTAGATTTAGCATTGATGGGTCAACTCTATCTTGATGCCATTAATGATTCACACACATTTTTCTTGAGTAGCACAGTACATAGAACTTATGGTAAACTCAAAAGAACTCTCTCTACCTTATTTGTCGGATTACAGATTCATTGCCTATTAATTTTGGCCTAATTTTATTGTGTTCGACTATTGCATGATATCTACTTTCTGGTAGGGTTCTTGGGCTCGCATTGCTGTCTGTGGTCAAGGTAATAAGATAAAGAGTTGCTTGTTCATTTCTCGAGTCGACCGTAGCGTTATGTAGTTGTTTGTTTATTAAGTCAAGGTCAATAACTTGAAGAGCTTAGCTTGGCTCGTTTATTTACCGAACTTGAACAAGCTTTTAAAGGAGCAAACACGTTAAACAAAAATGAAAGAGATGTTACTATCCCTTTTAGTTAATTTTTTCAAGCGTATACGATATTAGTTCTTCCAAGTAATGCATAACCCGTGGTGAAAACTGTGGCACCAATTTCCCTCAATTATTGGGAACTGATACGCGAGTCGTCTCATAATATAATTGTACTTTGCTCGTTAAGCAGCTCCATCAGAACTCTCACTTTCAGGTCAATTGTTCCAAGGCATGGGTGCAAGCAAAGAAGTCTGAGATAGGCAGGCGTAAAACTCCTAAACAATGCGACACCCAGTTCGGTGGTTGTAATTGGGACACCACACGTGGTTGAGGATTGTGTTTCCCAAACCTTATGTGGAAGCCCTCCTCCTTCCAACCAAAGCAATTATAGTGCCATATAACAAGAAGAACAATATCCCACTTGGGCTTAGTAACCATAATTGCATGCATGTATATATAATATATAGAGGGATCACATACATGTACGAAGCTAATCTATAAGGCGGGTGAGACACTTGGCTAATAATTGGACGGTATGTATGTCGACTCTCCCCCATAACAATTAGATCATTGGTCCCGATCATTTAAAAGAGTTGGATTACGGGACCGATGTGATTAAAGGAAACAAAAGAGACAAAATTTTATTATACCTAATTGTCCAGGATGGTCAGAATCGATGGCTCCCTAACACGGATATTTTCAACTCCTAACAAGAGCAATTTATTGTATTGTTATGGATGTACCAAAACAGATAGAGAATAGGAGGGCTATTGGCCGGGTTCTATGTATAGGCTCTGGTTAACCTTTCTAGGCCAAGTTATTAACACTAAAACCCTCCCTTTTTGGACAAGAGTTAACTTCTTCTTTTTGTCTCATCGTGGGTTACAAAAGAAAATTTGTTTCCCAATGTCTCTCATCATTCCCTCCATCCATTCCCGATCATCGTGACCCTTCTGCCTCCCATTATCGTTGGCATAGCAACAGAATGAACTGGACCGGACTAACCGGTTTGACCATGAAGCTTCTATTATAACGATTTTGTTTCGTGTTTAGATCGGAGCTAGATTTGACTGACTGCGAACTAGTGATCATGCTCGTAGTTTTTAAACGTACAACATACCATGAATATTGTTTTAACTCATACAAGAGTATTAGGCTACTACTTTGATAATAAGAACGGTTGAACCAATAACCTGTGAACCAGTCCCTCACCGTTAAACTATGAACATGCCCCTCACCGCGACATCCTTTCCCTGCCAATATGTGACCCTTTGAGGCTCTCATTCTCGTTGGGGTATTCCACACACCTAGACTAGACTGACCGGTTGATCCAGGTTCGACCGTAAGCCGTCTATTATTATGAATTGATTCCATTATTGGATAGAAGTTGCACCTGACCTGTGATATCCCACATGGATTTTGAGATAATATGAGATTGTCTTATAATAATTTGTCTATGATCTTACAAGTACTTACTTTGCTAGCACTTTTAAGGAAGACAATGTTCTGTTGTGGGTCCTGAACTAGATCATTACATGTCCTTTGTTAAAGGTATGAACCTGCAGGGATTCGAAGCCAAACCCAGGCACACAACTCAAATATGGCATCATATACATATATGCTATTTAACCTTCTAAAAAGTATTTAGTTACTAAGTTATTAACAAAATTGGTTAAACCAATAAATTGTGAATCGGTTCCCGCAGGTTCTATTCTGAAACTGCATAACCATGTTGGGCTACCTCTCTCCCTCTCCACCATCTCATCCTCCCTTTCGCTCTCACCAGAGAAATTAAAGGGTGAGATATGGTAGGTGTGCCTTATTAGTTGTGATATGGGTAAAAAAATACCATAGCTAAGATGATGACACGTGTCATTGTCTGGGAGGATCAAAACTGCCCCTTGAACCATGGAGAAGTGGGAAAATTGTATAATCCATTCCCCCCACTATTCCACTTCTGCATTATGGAAACAGTCCATTAAATGGAAATAACTTACCACCAATTAGAGTAACTTTCCACTTACTGGGTAACCCTATGAAGGAGGGATAACTAACCCATTAATGGGAGCTCTATATAAAGAAAGTTGGGAAGAGAGAAATGTAAGTTTTCTGATTGATATAATAATCTCAGATTCTCTCAAAGATTTTTTTGACTTAAGCATCAGAGCTCCTCCGCCGAAAATACTTCCGGCGAGTTACCGGTGTTTTTGCTGCGCAGGTCTATTCACGAGTCAATTGGAGCTTGTCCCATATTTTATTCACAACATTTTTGGCGCCATCCGTGGGACCAATCTCGTGAATAGATCATGGCTGAAAATCCCAATCCGCAAACCATGATTCAAGACAGAGCAGTCATGTCGAGTTCTTCGTCAACGCTACTCCGTGATTTAGCCCGCGGCGGAGCCACCACCCAACCACCTCCCAATCGAGGCAAAAGAATTGCAGACACCCCGGGCGTCACGGCGGCGACTCATCCCCCCATAAATTTATTCTCAACTCCGCTCCAGCTTGTTGGTCCTTTCGAACCCCCTACTGCTGGAGTAACCACGGTGGCTGCAGCCAATGTCACTCCACCAACCATCGACAACCAGGCGATCTTCTCGTAGTTATTCAAACTATGCAGCAATCCATCGAGAAGTTACAAGCCGCTATCCAAAGTCCACCTATGCTACTAGAACCCCCCAAGCCTATTAAAGCAAAACGCGTAACCGATGCGCAAAGACAATTGGTTCATCAGTGTTTAAATTTCCCTCATGGGCCTGAGGACTCTAAAACGCACAATAGAGCAAATCGTCACCAACAGTTGGTGTAAGTTGAAGACGAACACTCCGATGATGAACGTCGTAATCCATGGTCCAGGAGGCAAGACGAGAGCTGCTATGAAACTCATTCTACTAGGGAGGACACTTATGTTCATCCCAGCGACAATCGTGTAGAACGATACACCAACGCTCCAATCATCATCGGACGACCATTCACAGAAGAAGTTGATCTCTTCCATACCCCACCGAACTTCAAGATGTCTCCATGCGAGTCATATGATGGCACAGGAGATCCTATGGAGCACTTGGCCCGCTTCACTTCAGGTATGAATCTACATTTGGTCCCGGATCAAATAATGTGCCGAGCGTTCCCTATAACGCTAAAAGGAGCTGCACATGTGTGGTTCCAATACCTTGCACCCCATTCCATTTCCTGCTGGGCTCAGCTAGCAGAATCCTTCCGCGGTAATTTCCTAACAAGCCTCGTGCAAAGGAAGAACTCCTTAGCCCTTTTCCGAATAGTACAAGGACTGAAAGAATCCTTGAAGTCGTACTATGCTCGTTTCAACACTGAAAAGCTCCCCATTAATCACTTAGATCCAGGAGTGACTTTCGCAGCAATGGCTATGGGTGTAAGGCCGGGAACGCCATTGCGCTTCTCGCTAAACAAGCGCCTCCTCGACAGAGTGGAGAAGTACCTTCGAGCCGAAGAAGATACAGTGACCTCTCAAGAAGAAACGAATGCAAAGCAGAAGAGGCAAGACCGCCCAGAGGAGCGAGCCCCGAATGAGCCTAAGCGCTCATGGTCTAAGCCCTTCACTCCTCTCAACACTTCCCGAGAACACATCCTCAATCAAATCAAAGGCCAGAACGTCCTCAAGTGGCCCAAACCGATGAAGATGCCTGCTGATAAGAGAGATGCCCAGTTATACTGCCACTTTCATAAGGATCACGGTCACACGACCGAAGAATGCAAGGTCCTCCAATGTGAGATCGAGGGTCTCATTGCAAAAGGGCATCTCAAGTCGTTTGTTAAAACAAACGATCGACAAGGCGGAAGACAAGGATGAAATCAAATGAGATAAGAGGAAGCGCTTCAGAGAGACCCCCCAGTGATAAACACTATCTCTGGAGGACCAAGCGCATGGGGAATATCAAACTCCTCCCAAAAGGCCTACGCTCGACAAGTCAATTTGACTCAAGGTACAGCCAAACGCTCCAAAACGTCCACCACTATAGGGTTCGATGATTCTGATCTTGGAGGAGTAATTCTACCACACGACAATGCTTTCGTCATCACTCTCCAAATAGATGCATACGTCGTCAAGCGCATCTTGGTGGACACGGAAAGCTCCGCAAATATCATATTTGAAGAGGCATTTTCTCAAATGAAAATATCAAAAGACCGAGTTTGACCAATCTCCTCGACTCTGTATGGCTTCACGAGAGCATCTGCACCAGTTGAAGGGATGATTCCACTCACCGTGATTGCCGGAGCATCGCCACTTCAAGCGACCTAGTCCATCGACTTCCTTGTGGTCAAGGTCAAATCAGCTTCTAACGAAATACTGGGGTGACAGGCCTCAACAAGCTATAAGTCGTCGCCTTAACTTTCCACCTTTGCATGAAATTTCCCACTCCTAACGGAGTAGGGATAGTGAGAGGAGACCAAGCGGTAGTTTGCAAATGTTACATGGCATCATGCAAGGCCGAGGATGTGCTCACCATCGAAGACCAGCGAGACGAGCATGCTATAAGGCGTGCCGAGCCAGTAGAAGAACTTATCTTCATAACGCTTGAAGGAGATGATGAGTGTCAGCTGAGGATTGGCTCCACCTTGGAGCCAGTCCTTCGCGATTAATTGATATCATTTCTTCGCTCCAACGCAGACGTCTTCGCATGGAGTATGATAGACATGCCTGGGATAGACCCATCCGTGATAACTCATCGCCTATCAGTCAATTAAAAAAGCAAGCTGGTAAAGCAGAAGAAGCGTCCCTTCGTGCCGGAAAGGCAAGCGACCATCAAGAAGGAGGTGGACAAACTTCTGGAGGCTGATTTCATCGTTGAAATTGACTACCCTGAATAAGTAGCTAATGTTGTCATGGTGCGTAAGGCAGGAACATGCAAGTGGCAGATATGCATCGATTACACCGATCTGAACAAGGCCTGTCCCAAGGATAGTTATCCTCTACCACACATCGACACCTTGATAGATGAGACTTCGGGTCATGAGTTGCTTAGTTTCATGGATGCTTTCTCCGGCTACAATTAGATCCGAATGCATGATGACGATGTGGCAAAAACGACCTTCATCACAGATGAAGGTCTATTTGCTACAAAGCAATGCCTTTCGGTCTAAAAAAACGTAGGCGTCACCTACCAACGACTTGTCAACAAGATCTTCAAGTCCTTGGTGGGGAAGAACATGGAGGTTTATGTTGACGACATGCTCGTCAAAAGTCTTCATGCAGCAGATCACATTGTCGACCTCCAAGAATGTTTTAATCTCTTGCGCGAGTATCGAATGCGCCTCAATCCGGCTAAGTGTGCCTTTGGTGTCTCATCAAGAAAATTCCTAGGCTTCATGGTCTCATACAGAGGCATAGAGGCCAATCCAGAGAAGATCAAAGCCATACAAGACATGGCCGCCCCAAAGAGTAAAATGAAGTACAGGTGCTGACAGGACGAATAGCGGCACTAAGCAAATTTCTCTCCAAGTCAGCTGAGAGATGCTTGCCCTTTTTCAAGGCTTTGAAAAATATCAAGAACTTTGAATGGACCGATGAGTGTTAAGCTTCTTTCAAAGCATTGAAGAGTTATCTGACATCGCCCCCACTCCTATCCAAGCCACTCGTGGGAGATGAACTCTTCTATATCTAGCCATAGCAAAATCGGCTATCAGTGCAGTGCTCGTCCGAGAGAAAGATGGTAAGCAGCTCCCCATATATTAAGTGAGCATAGTGTTACAAGGTGTTGAGATGCGATACCAAAATACGGAGAAGCTTGCTTTTGCTCTCCTGATCGCGACACGAAAACTTCGACCTTATTTTCAGTCTCATTCCATAACCGTGCTCACAGACAAACCACTCAGACAAATACTGCACAAGCCCGATCTATCAGGACGGTTGGTCCCGTGGTCCATTGAACTTGGGGAATTTGATATTCATTACAAGCCTCGCCCTTCCATCAAGGGTCAAGCCTTAGCTGATTTCATCGTCGAGTGCACTATGTCCGTTGATGATGAAGAGCAACCGCTCCCACTTTAAAAAGATAGGCCTTTTACTTGGACACTTCATGTGGATGGTTCATCCAATGCCAATGAGAGTGGGGCTAGACTCATCCTCAACGGCCCAGATGGCCTCGTGGTAGAATATGCCCTTCGCTTCGATTTTTAAACCTCCAATAAATGAGGCCGAATACGAAGCCCTGATAGCTGGCATGCACCTCGCCCAGACCATGCGTGCAGAGGCACTTCATGCCAATAACGATTCGCAGCTCATCGTAAAGTAACTCTCTGGAGAATATGAAGCATGAGGTTCGAAGATGGCTAACTATTTTCACAAGGCAAAAAAGCTTTCGGAATCTTTTGTGCATTTTGACATTAAGCAGGTCGGTCGAGCAGACAATACGTCAGCTGACGCGCTTTCACGCTTAGCTTCTCTTGATCCGTCTGGGTTTGGCTGAACCATTCACTTGGAGCTCCTTTATGAGCCAAGTATCAATCGGCACGAGGTGATGCAGCGACACACGAGCCATCGTGGATGGATCCCATAAAGGCTTACCTTTTGAATGGCACCTTACCTACCGATCGAAAGTAAGTTAGATGAATCATCACTCGCTCAGCACGATATACAATCATAGATGATGTGCTCTACAAGCGGTCGTTCCCACTCCCATACCTTCGGTGCCTTACCCCTTCGGAAGCAGATTATGCCCTCCAGGAAGTTCATGAGGGCATTTGTGGCCAATACTTAGGAGGGAGAGCGATAGCATACAAAATCCTTCGTCAGGGATATTATTGGCCAACTATGCAACAAGATGCATTAGAATATTCAAAGAAGTGCGATGCCTGTCAACGATTCTCCTCTGTGCCAAAACTGGCCCCCAGCCCATTGACCACACTGAGCGGCCCTATTCCCTTTGCCATGTGGGGAATGGACCTCTTAGATCCCTTCCTTCCAGCCTCTGCTCAGCAAAAGTTTGTAATCGTTGCCATTAATTATTTTACCAAGTGGGTAGAAGCTGAAGCCTTATCCTCAATCACAGAGAAGAAGTGTGAAGATTTATTTTGGCGCTCCGTCATCTGTCGCTTTGGCATCCCTCGCGTGCTTGTCACTGATAACGGAAAGCAGTTCGACAATCTTACCTTCTGCACGTTTTGTGCTAATCTATCAATTGAATAATGCTTTATTTCAGTAGCGCACCCCCAGACGAACGGACAAACGGAGGTCACCAACTACACTTTTCTACAAGGGATAAAAAAGAGATTCGATAGGACAAAAGGGCTTTGGGTCGAAGAACTGCCTAAAATTCTTTGGGCATATCACACGACGACGAGGAATCCCACATGTGAGAACACTTTCAACTTGGCCTTTGGCACAGAGGCACTCATCCCAATGGAGATAGGCTTACCCTCGCTCTGACTGCTCACATATGACACTCAAGAGAACAATGAGGCTCTATGTGGCAACCTTGATCTCCTCGACGAGCAGAGAGAACGAGCGCAGATCAACCTACCGCATATCAGCAGAGAGTCGCCAAATATCATGATAGACGGGTCCGTCCTCGTGGTTTTCGCGTTGGTGATCTTGTCCTCCGCCAAATGGAAGCCTCAGCCCCTCACGATACTGGAGGCAAGCTAACGCCCAACTGGGAATGCCCGTATAAAGTGGTTAAATTGAGAGGTCCAGGCTCATATCACTTGGAAGAGTTGAACGGGAAGGCAATCCCTAGGATGTGGAATGCGACAAACTTAAGACGTTACTACTCATGAGCAAGTCAAAGGTTGGGGGCATCCCTTCCTCCCCCAGATGCCATGCTCCCTTTAGTAGTACATGCCTTAGCTTTGATTTGGTCCTTCCTCATCTAGATGCCTTGCTCTCTTTAGTAGTGCATGAGCAGTTTTTATCTGTTGCCTTAGTTTAATTTTGGTCGACCTCATTTCATTTTGCAATATGATGTAGCTCGGCATTGTACATGCATAAAAAAGTTCATTCCAAAAAATTCATTCCATTAACGCGCATGACGCAATTACAAAAGTGGGCTTCAAGGCCAACAATTACAAAATGCTTAGAAGCCAGGGTTACATGCGCTCGTCTACTCGGCCTACTCCGTCTCTGTCTCCTGGTGAGATCCCCCTGCCTCTGGCTGCTGAACTATTGAAACTGCTCCGGAGGCAGCACCGGATGCTCCCAAGCTTCGGCTTTCAGAAGGACTTGGACATACGAGCGCTTGAGCTTGGGAGAAACGAACTGCCTGTGTAGCCACAGTAACCCTTCACGCCTCTTTCTTTTCCCGCCGGATGGCATCTTCAGCCGCTACCTCACGAGAAAATTTATGCTCGTAGATACTGAGGTCCATCTCGGGAAAATCCTTTAGAATGTGCCATTTGCACTCATTATAGCCAAACACTAGGGCCCTTTTCAAATCACGAAGACGCTGATCAGTATAGGACTGAGACTTCTTGTATTCCCTAATAGCCTCACTCACCACATTCCTCTTTTCGGCCTCCAGTTGTTGCACCCGCAGTGTCAAATCAGCCTTGGAACTCTCTAAACATTCAACCACCTTGCTCAGTTCTTTCATTTTCTTCTCAGCCTCCCTGTGAAAGTTGTTTTCAACTAGGGTTTTCTTTCACTCCTCGTCTAAAACATTATCAGCAGCAATCAGCTTCTCGACTCCAATGTGTACTTGAGCCAAAGCCTGCAGAATATTAGATAAGGAGAAGGGAGAGCTAAGACAATGAATTACCAACGCATACCTGAGACATAAGTTGGACCATCCCATTGGCCGTCTCATTAACGCCGTAGCCAGAGAGAGTCATGCGGTCCATAGGAATTATTGCATGGCTTGACCAATCCCAAGTCGTACGAGTACTCTTGAAGATAGACTCTTCAGCAGACACGCTCCAACCTGGCCGATAAAGCATATCAGATCGTGTAGAGGATGATGTACCAGCTCTTGAAGGGATTTTTCATTTATTGGACACCTCATTCCCCTTGTCTTTAGTCCTTAAGCCAAGAACAACATCCTCAGAAACCACTTTCTTTGGTTGCGGGGTAGAAACGAGAGACCCAAAGTCCAAATATTGAACTTCTTCCTCCACACCATGAATGGAAGCCAGCTCATCGGGAATGATGTCCCCCAATATCCCTTGAGCATTGAATAGCAGAGGATCTCTCTGTACTCAGCTACCACCACCACTTCCGTCTCCCTTCGAAGACATCTCTTCTGCAAAATTAGAAAGAGTGAGTATTGTGATAAACGTGTGAATTTACAGGATGATCATAAAGATGTTTACCAGGGTCATTCTCGCCCTCGTCTTCCTCCTCTTCGTTCAAGTCATCGTCAAGGGAAAATATGATTCCGCACTCACGAAGCTGAGCGTTACTTAAGGGATACTTGGAATCTAAAGGTTCATCTCATTTGAGTTTCTCAATATGTACAAGGTCTGTATCGTTCAAATCCTTCTCTTTCAATGCATTATAACTTCTAGTCTCGCATTCGAAAAGCCATACGTTGTTAATCAAGAATCTTTGGGATTTGGGTAGCTAGTCTAACGAACAGAAACTTATCCTTCCAATTGTGGTTGGACGATGGGGGATGTGGAAATAAGTTGGCCTCGGCCTTCGGACGTCGAGTAAGAAAGTACCAACCCACTTGTCTAGTTATTGAGCATATGGTGTAGAACCAACGAAACACCCTCACCCTAGGTTGTAAACCAAGCTTGTGACATTGAGAAATGAAAAAAAAACATGAAGCGCCAACATTAGGAGAAAACTGACCAGGTGCAAGGCCATATGCATTCAACACTTTGATAAAGAAGGGATGAATTGGCACCCTAAAACCATTGGTGAACATGTCCAAATAAACGCATATTTCACTCAAAGTGATCATATTGGCCAACTCCCCATCGTCAGGTAATCTGAGCTTTATACTTGGTGGAATCTCACAACGCTCTCTTAAGATCTTAAGATCATAGCTGCTCAGTCTACTCCTTAGAGTATGAGCATCGAAAGGTTTAGGAGACCGAGCTATCTCTGTCAAAACCTCCTTAGCAAAAGCCCCCTTCGGCTCTTGAAAAGGGACCAGAGGAACTCCAACTTATAAAAACAAAGGGTCAAAGGTAGGCTCTGCCCTAACACTCCTAGCATCGTCACTAGACTCGGAAACATCTTTACTTGTTTGCCTAGGCATGATTTTGGATCAAAAACAAGAAATGTAAAGTTGGGAAAAGTTGGGAGCTTACTTGGAAGGAAAAAGAAGTTGAATCTGCAAAACCCAAGGACACCAACTTAAAAGTTCTTCTTCGAAGAGCTCTCAAAACTGCCAACTCTCAAACGCTCTCACCCAAGATGAAAGTGAATGAAAGAGATAAAAAGGCTAATCTTTATATAGATGTTTTAACCAAGATCCAACGGGTGAGATCTTGTAACCGTTTAAGAATGAACGCCATATAGTGTTCATCCACTGGCATGGCAGCAGAGCAAGTTTACCTTTGTACCCCTTGATGAAAACTACAATGAAACCGAGTAGACATAATACTTCGTGGCCTCTACTCGCCCAGCCGAGTAGAAGAGCCCATTTCATTGCCTAAGCCTCTGCTCGCCCAGCCAAGTAGACGAGCCCCTTATGGCCTAAGCCTCTGCTCGACCAGCCGAGTAGATGAGCCCCTTTCATGGCCTAAGCCTTTGCTCGCCCAGCCGAGTAGATGAGCTCGTTTAGACCAACATGGCCTCTACTCGCCCAGACGAGTAAACGAGCCCTTTATGGCCTAAGCCTCTGCTCGCCCTGAGAGTAGACAAGCGCGTTTAGACCAACATGGCATTTACTCATCTAGCCGAGTAGACGAGCTCCTTTCATGGCCTAAGCCTCTGCTCGCCCTGCCGAGTAAACGAGCGGGTTTAGACCAACATGGCCTCTACTCATCGAGCTGAGTAGACGAGCCCCTTTCATGGCCTAAGCCTCTGCTCCCCCAGCCGAGTAGACAAGCGCGTTTAGACCAACATGGCCTCTACTCGCCCAGACGAGTAGCGAAGCCCTTTTTATGGCCTAAGCCTATGCTCGCTCAGCCGAGTAGACGAGCGTGTTTAGACCAACATGGCCTTTACTCGCCCAGACGAGTAGACGAGCCCATTTTATGGCCTAAGCCTCTGCTCACCCTGCCGAGTAGACGAGTGAGTTTAGACCAACATGGCCTCTACTAGTCTAGCCGAGTAGACAAGCCCCTTTCATGGCCTAAGCCTCTGCTCGCCCTGCCGAATAGACGAACACGTTTTGACCAACATGGCCTCTACTCGTCTAGCCGAGTAGACGAGCCTCTTTCATGGCCTAAGCCTCTGCTCGCCAAACCAAGTAGACGAGTACGTTTAGACCAACATGGCCTCTACTCGTCTAGCCGAGTAGACGAGCCCCTTTTATGGCCTAACCCTCTGCTCACCAACCGAGTAGACGAGCGCGTTTAGACCAACATGGCCTCTACTCGTCTAGCCGAGTAGACGAGCCCCTTTCATGGCCTAAGCCTCTGCTCGCCCTACCGAGTAGACGAGCGTGTTTAGACCAACATGGTCTTTACTCGTCTAGCCGAGTAGACGAGCCCCTTTTATGGCCTAAGCCTCTGCTCGCGCAGCCGAGTAGATAAGTGCGTTTAAACCAACATGGCCTCTAGTCGCCTAGACGAGTAGACGAGCCCCTTTCATGGCCTAAGCCTCTGCTCGCCCTGCCAAGTAGACGAGCGCGTTTAGACCAACATGGCCTGTAGTCGCCCAGACGAGTAGACAATCCCCTTTCATGGCCTAAGCCTCTGCTCGCCGACCAACATGGCCTCTAGTCGCCTAGACGAGTAGACGAGCCCCTTTCATGGCCTAAGCCTCTGCTCGCCCTGCCGAGTAGACGAACGCGTTTAGACCAACATGGCCTCTACTCGTCTAGCCAAGTAGACGAGCCCCTTTTATGGCCTAAGCCTCTCTTCGCCCAGCCGAGTAAACGAGCGCGTTTAGACCAACATGGCCTCTACTCGTCTAACTGAGTAGACGAGCCCCTTTCATGGCCTAAGCCTCTGCTCGCCCTACCGAGTAGACGAGCGCGTTTAGACCAACATTGTCTCTACTCGCCCAAACGAGTAGACGAGCCTCTTTTATAGCCTAAGCCCCTGCTTACCCAGCCGAGTAGACGAGCGCGTTTAGACCAACGTGGCCTCTACTCGTCCATCCGAGTAGAGCCCCTTTCAGGGCACAAGCCTCTGCTCGCCTTGCCGAGTAGAGCGCATTTAGACCACCATTGAAGGCCTCTACTCGGCAAGGCCGAGTAGAGATGTAACACTTCTTTTATTCCATATTCTTTTTCAAGAAAAAGAACATGGAATGGGGGCAAATGATATGGGTAAAAAATACCATAGCTAAGATGATGATGTGTCATCATCTTGGAGGATCAAAACTGCCCTTTGAACCATGGAGAAGTGGGAAAATGGTATAATCCATTCCCCCCACTATCCCACTTCTGCACTATGGCTGGTAACAGCCCATTAAGTAGAAATAAATGACAACTAATTAGAGTAACTTCCCACTTACTGGGTAACCCCCTATGAAGGAGGGATAACTAACCCACTAATGGGAGCTCTATATAAAGAAAGTTGGAAAGAGAGATAGGTAAGTTTTATGATTGATATAATAATCTCAAATTTTAATAAAGATGTTTTCCTGACTTAAGCATCGGAGCTCCTCCGCCGAAAATACTTCCCGCGAGTTACCGGTGTTATTTTTGCTACGCAGGTCGATTCACAAGTCAATTGGAGCTTGTCCCGGATTTCATCCACAACAAGTTGAATAGAATATATGCTCTAATGGTGATAACAATGTAGGTTCTAACGGTGATAGCACTTGCATGTTATCACTACGTAGTTTCATTCAATACAATTATAGCAGGGAAAGCTTTTTGTTACATATATGTGGAGTTGCAAATGATGAACAAAATTACTTTTTCTTTTCAGCTTTATGCCCTACACATGCACAGAAGATACAAGTACAATGATCCTCCTATTAGCAGTGCTAGGCTTACATAAATGAAGGTCTGGGTATAACCAGAGTAATCCGGCCGAGAAAACTTTTATTTGGGGCTCGAAATAAATTGTAGCCACGATAATGCTAAGTATGACAGAGAACCTTAGAAACTTTATACTTTGAAGGAAATTCATGTAATTGGCAACGAGTTTTCATTTTTTACTCGTCGGACATTCCGCAAAACTTTACCTAGCCAGTTATAAGTTAAAACTTGGGAATTAGGCCAAGTATTACCTTTAGCAACCACCCCCCCCCCCCCCTCTCTCTCTCTGAAAAATGAAGGTTTTACTGTATGCATGACATCCTTCAAATAACGTTTAGACTTTCGGCCTTTGGCAAACATTTCCTAGCTAATTCACAAGCATAAATACCCAAACTCATGATCATTACTGATCAGGGACCTTACAAACCTTACGTACCCTTATATGTGCAAATAGAAAATTTTGGGGTTTGTGGTCCATTGTGTCTTTAGGACAAGTAACAAGGTAGGGTACATGCCCAATGGGGCATGTACCCGTACAAAGGAACTCCTACTCCCTCAATGCTAACTTACATTCCCTACACTCCACGTGACTTTGTTTTCTCGAGCTCTTTCTTTCCCCCCCCCACCCCCATATATATACCTCTCCTCTGTTTCAACCTTTCTTCACCACCTTCTTTCTTTGCCCCTTCTCACTACGACCATCACTTCTCTGAAATAGAGTCGCTAAAATGGCTTTGAAAAAACCAAGTAAACACAGTACTCAAGCAGCAGCAATCAAACAAATCATCAAAAGATGCTCGAGCTTCGGGAAGAAACACGGTTATGATGGAGATAATGGCCTTCCACACGACGTACCGAAAGGCCATTTTGTTGTGTACGTTGGAGAAAATAGAAGCAGATACATCGTTCCGATATCGTGGTTGGGAAACCCGGAGTTTCAAAGTCTACTTCAAAGAGCTGAAGAGGAGTTTGGGTTTAACAACGACATGGGTCTTACTATTCCTTGTGAAGAAGCAGATTTTCTCTCTGTTATGTCCATGATCAGATGAAGGATCATTAAGCACTACGGTATCGTGAGTAGATGGTTTGCTAATTCTGACGAAAAACCCATTAATACTTTCTGGGTTAGATTTGTAGATTGTGAAGTTTGGATTATTCTCATCATGCATGTGGTGTGGCTTGCACCCTCTGAAAACTTGATATGAATGAAAAGAAATTGCCCAGAGCTTAGCTTTCTTGTGTTCATATACTTCAATCTGTCTCCTCATTCTCAAACCAACCCCCCCAAAACACCCACACACAACACCCCAACTTTCGTTTGAAGCTTTTCTTACTTCTAATTGAGCCTTCTTTACAAGTCAAGTATCTTACTTTCAGACTCAAAAACGACTCCGTTACCTGTAG
The DNA here is from genome assembly GCA_033065855.1 of Escallonia rubra. NCBI lineage: Eukaryota > Viridiplantae > Streptophyta > Magnoliopsida > Escalloniales > Escalloniaceae > Escallonia > Escallonia rubra. The sequence continues at coordinate 318,680 of JAVXUO010002303.1, forward strand.
TGCTAATGGTGAGTATACGTTGGCAAGATTCTAAGCTTGCATGGTTCTACGTGGGCAATCTCATGCAAGAGCCAATTCCTGATTTTTGAATTGGTACTGGATGGTTCTGACTTGCTTCATTCATGTACAAAACAAAAACTCGTCCTGAGGCCTAAGAGCCAAATATGAGCATAGAATCAATAGGTATCTATTACGTGAGCCGTTCTTTGTTTAGAATTCTAATAAGCTATGCAATCATCTAAATGGACGTTGAGCCGTTCAGTAATGTTTAGACTTTCTTCACTTGCGTACCGAAAACAAAGAATCATTTATGTTGTTATGCAATAGAAAAGTTTTTTTTTTCTTGATGTGACATTAAAAGAACGTAGTTTGAATTACTTGTCATTAATATGATTTTGCTTGAACAAAATACGACACATTTGTTATCTAACCAAACCGGGTAACCATCGTCCGCCTGAAGTATTATGACTTCATAAACCGCAATCTGGAAAACTATCAATCTAGACATTTTGACAATTTCTTGTAGGATGCGAATCCTTCGAAGTTGCTTGGGTGTCGCGAAATGCGGCGTTTCGTCACTAAATATTTGGTTGCTACCTTGATAACCAACTGTAATTCATCTGTACCATTAATGTACCGAAAGAATTTGCTCCCGGCTTAGGAATACAGCAACTATGTATTCACTATCCCGGTAAACCTTTGGTTAGATTTTTTTGGGGTTTGGTTGTTGTTGTTGTGATCCAATGTATTGGCTAGTTGATGGTCACAGGTCCCATGTTGGACATACATTGTGGCTCACCTCCCGTGCAAGTACATTTGGTGCACATGCAGTTGGTTACTTGACCAAACACTTAGGAGGGCCCTTTGAGAGAAATCCCCATTGGTCTTTAATTAAACTCTCACATGAAATTTGTTCCATCTTCTTCTGTATGCGGACCAATATATAAGAGGGAGATTAGGGAGGGATAGCTTTTGATTGGATGTATGGCAGACAAAGCCCACATGTCGATGCTTCTCTCGGTTCCACTTTAATTGATCAGTTTTTCTTTTTTAACTGTGCCAAAAAAAAATGTTCACTTTCTAAATTGTGAAATATGTTCGATGTGTTTTTCGATCTTTATATTTTTTACACTTCTTTTATTCTATTTATCTCTCTACATTTAGCTATTCACCAACTCATTTCTCTTTTCCTGACCCACCCCCCCCCCCCCCCCCCCTAAAATGGAAAAACTCAATATATGACTCATATCCGTATGCATGCTAAGTCAAAATAGAACAATTAAATTAGGACGAGGAGAGTAATACAATAGACCTTAATGCCTCACATCATCATAAGGCTTGGTTTCAAATCTATGTGACAACTACATGTGTAGTAGTCACTTGTAGTTGTCACTTGTGTGATTCTCTTCACTTTGATAAGTTTAGAGAAGTAATAAGATCATACTCTAAAGGTACAAATGAAAGGCATTGAACTGCCACCTACCATTTATATAATAAATAAATTAAAATGTTTACAACAAACTTCACTACTTTATGTCTTCCAACTTAGATCCTGAAACACTTTTTTTAAGTTTTAAAAAAAAAACAAAATTAAAGAGCAGTTAATTTTATTTTTTTTACAAAAACAAGTGAGTATTTGATAACTCAGTTTTTATTTTGAGTTTTTATTTTTTAGTATTTGATAACCCAAATTTTTTTTTTTGGCGGTTTGCGGTGGTGGGGCGTGGAGGTGGCTGCCGGCGGCCGGCGGTGGGAGGGTGGTGGTGGTCTTAAAAAAAAATCAAAACTGAAAAAAAAAACTCATTTTTGGAGTTTTTTTTTTAACTGAAGAAGAAAAAGAAAATTGATTACCAAACGCAATTTTTTTTTCCCAATTTTCAAAACTGAAAAAAAAGGAGTGTCAAACATGCCTTAGATCCTGAATTATTCTTGTAAGAATGTGAGGAATATAAAACGGTCGTCCAAGTACCAATAGACAATGGTTCACCTCCGCTAGGGACGGAGCGAGGGGCACTTTAACGACACTTCAGAATTGAATAAGGAAGCGCTCAAAAGAGACCCGAAGGGCGGGGTCCCCTGGGTTCTTCGAGTTAAACACATAGCATCACTGCGGTTCAAGAACTCCCCCCCCCCCCCCCCCCCATCTCTAGAATTTGTACAAGGAAATATGATCCAACCTAGCTAGAATTTATCTAAAAACTTCATCATTGTGCCCCTTTTTCTTATTTACTTCTACTTTGCACCTTTCCACATTTTGTGATTTCATATGCGAATAGTAGCTATCTGTCTTTATCAATAACTGTTATCTCTGTAAGACAATATTTTGGTTGCAAGGATGGGAAGAATGTTGGGAGGTGGCTTGGTTTGGCCAATAAGTTGTGGGGAAGCTATGTTGGGTTCACATTGATGAGGAAGCTCTATCTTTCGTGTCCAACGTCTCTCTCTTTCTTTGTCTTAGCTAGATGGGTGTAGACGCCGAAAAGAGTGTACTAATCAATAATACAACATTTCATTGTGATCAAACTATTTTAGCCCTTGGACCGAGACCCATCTGGAAATTGAATCAGAGAATTCTATCATTTATTCACTACAAGAAAATAAGAATTTTGCGACGGACTTTTAGTGAAATGTCTTTCAGCGACGGATAAACCCGTTGGTAAATGTCCGTCATTAAAAACTTTTAGAGACAGAAAGCGTCGTCGGTAAAACTTTTGCCGACGGACACTTACCGACGGACTACTCCATCGCTAAAAGTTTCTAGTAAATTTTATAATTTTCAAAGGTTCTTAAAAACATTTTAAACGACGGAAAGGTACCGTCGCTAAAAATTCCGTCGTTATAGATAACTTTTGCGACGGGCTTTTAGCGACGATGTCATTCCATCGCTAAAACTCCTCTTTAAAATAGATCAGATCGAAGTTTCTTCTTTCCCCCGTTTCTCTCTCTGTCTCGAATATCTCACCCACTGGCGACCCCCTCTACGGCCACCCACATCTCCAGCGACACCACCGTCCTCCCCCCGACGCCGCGCCACCTCCGGCGACATCCCCGTCCTCCCCTCAATGTCGCGCCACCTCCAGCGACATCCCCGTCCTCCCCCCGACGCGGCGCCACCTCTGGCGACAGCCCCGTCCTCCGCCCGACGCAGCGGCCACCTCTGGCGATAGATCCGTCCTCCCCCCGACATTGCGCTACCTCCGGCGACCTTCACGGTACTGCCTACTGCTCACCATTTTCTTTCATCAGTGTCCTTAACAATTTACTTTTAATTGTCAGTACAAAAATCACAATTTATACAAATGCATGCCCATTTTGTTTAGTTAGTTTAATTGTTTGCTTCATAGAGTTTCTTAAAATTTTAGCAGTTACAATGCTCTTGTTTTATAAACTTGCTCCACCATGTTGTTATAATTATAAGATTCCTCAGAAAACGGAATAAATTCGTATGGCAAATCTGGGAAGCCTTTCAAGATTTCTCTGAAGCTACACTTCAATTGAAAATCCAGTGTAACTGTCTAGGTCGTCGACGTGAAATTAACACAATAATAGTAATCTGCAGAATAACTGCAACCAAAAATGGCCGGAACCAAGTGGAATCGAACCACCAACCTCCCAAAAAGTTGGGCGCTCTTACCAGTTTGAGCTAATGGATCCTCTTGACTGAATTGCACATAAATCAAAATTACTAACGTAATTAATGTTTTCCTTTTTCCGAAAGGACGACGGAAATGTAATTTATGTAGAGAGAATGTTGCAGCAAACAATAGAGACGTGAAGAGAGAAACGAATCAATGACAATACAATAGCGCAATAAACAAAACATGAAACTGACGCAAAAAACTTTGTGACTGAGAACGACATTGCCAAATGTAAGATAAAGATGTGGAATAAGATCTTACCATTTCATACCAAGATCCTGTTGAATCTTCCCACACTATCGGGCGGGAGACACATGAATGCGGTCGAGCACCCGGATCTGGAGGAGGATGAGATCGTAGCTCTGACGAATAATCAGACACACGTGCGGAAGAAGGACAAGGACGAGGCGCACCGGGCAGGCGACTATGTTTCAGATACATCCCGGCGGATAGATGTAAGTCAATTTGTTTAAGTTGCTAATTTTTTGTCTTTCTATTCAATGTTTGTTGCGTTAATTAATGCACTATATATCTTTAAATCAATGTTCTTGTAGGCCTCATATGAACAACTTAGGGGGTCCGAGCAGCAGTCCGGACAGCCATCAGCGTCCACTAGTACATGTGAGAGTACTGGGGCGTTGAAGCGATGTCTGAATACACCAGAGGTCGTCAATCGGCCGAAAGGCCACATACGAGGCCTGCCTAGCACGACTGCACGTACTGTGATAGGATCGTCCCCACCCCCCGTTGCCCCTCCACAGACATCGGCTCCTCTACGTCCGTTGACCGAGGAGGAGATCCAGCGCATTGCTACGGTGGTGTTGAGGATGATTAGGGAGCAGGATCAGCAGGGCACCTCTACTGGACATGCCGAGCCGGCCCCGAATCAGCAGGATCCAGATCCCGGACTCGGCAACCCCTGATGAGCCCCTTATCGTGCCCGGTCCCGGCTTGTACTCTCTCCCCTCCCTTACCGGCTGTATCCGGTTCTCGGCTTGTACATTATGAGTTTTTTTTTATAATAAATATTTTTTTATGATTGATTATATATAGTTGTTTGTGTCTTGGGGATTGTGCGTTGTTATTGAGTATTGAAATTTTAGTACAGGTTTGGGCATTAAAAAAATAAAAATATATATATGTTAAAAAAAATTGACTTTTATCGACTAAATAATTCCGTCGCTAAAAGTGTACTTAATTATAAGATTTTTAGCGACAAAATATTCCGTCGTTAAAAATCTCATTTATTCTGTCGCTAAAAATTTTATCCCGTCGCAAAAATATTTAAATTACAAAAAAAAGAAAATAAATTAAAATATGTAAAATAGAATTAACGACGGACGTTCCGTCGCTAATTTATAAAAAAATCCGTCACAAAAAGTTTAATATTAGACGACGGATTTTAAAATTTCGTTGCAAAACTTTTAGTTACGGGCTTTTATACGAGGGACTTTTAACGACGGTATTTCCGTCGCTAAAAGTTTTAGCGACGAATTTTCCCGTCGCTAAAAACCTTATTCCTTGTAGTGATTTCATAACAAAACTATAAGGTGGTGTAGCCCTTAATCTAAACTGATAAGTCGAATTGTGTACAATTACAAAAAAATAGACACAAAATTTGTGTCTACAACAGATATTAAACACCACGCAGCAACTCCGAACAATCCAACTTAAGATCTTTTGACAAAGGAAATGGATAAAATGTATGAACATGCCTCCAAACTGTCAACTTAGCAACAATGGCTTCTCGTATAGGTGGTATACATGGCTTTTTTTTTCTTCTTTCCACGGCTTTCGGGTGAAGGCAGGCATCAGACAGGCAGGTCTGCTGTCAAGCAGGAAATGGATTGATTAAAACTTATATGTTGTCCTATCTTCTGACTTTGGCACAATATTATGCACGTACCGGAGCATTTCAATTTTCAAATGATAGGTTCACTTTGTTTTTTTAAGTACCAAACTTGTGCAAATGTAAAAGGGAATCATTAAGCTCATTACTTGTTTTGAACTAGTTTACTTAACTTTGTCATCAAAAGGTGGTAATTGCAGATGAAAGGACAGAAAAAATTATAATGGGCCAATTCAAATCAAGACTGTTATCATCATAAAAGGAACCAACTTTCCAAGATGAAGACAGTTGAGTTTGCAAAGTGTAGAATATTTTCCCGTTTGTCTCTCCGGAGGGGATTGAGATTGTTTACCATTTCAAAGCTAAAACATTTTTTTCAGCAATCATATTTCTGACTAAAGGCTGTAACTCCCATTTAGTGTCAAATTATTGTCGCTAAACATAGTAAGTGATACTTTTAGAGATTTACTTATTGACAAACCTTACGGGTAGTTTTTTAGTGACATTATTGGATTTCTGCAACTAACTACATATAGTGACGACTCATATACTAATCGGAAACTCATTGACAACTCGATCAGGCAGTGATGAGGCTAGAATACTTGGTTAAGGCGGGCAAACTTCGGTTTCAATGGAAACCTTTTAAAATTTTAAGGTGGCAAAATTTCATAGATTTATTCATAAAAACTGAAAACCTCTTTATTCCACTTATTATTGATGAAGTGGCATCTTAACTACGGGCAAAAGCAGTAGGTCGATCACAAACATGTTTTATACTTCACTAATGATTCTAATCTCTATTTCTCAGTTGCCTTGGATGAGCCTCGGGACTCGAGGAACGCTGGAATTCTTATGATATTCATCTATCATACCTTCCAGCTTTCGAGAAGAACTCAAGGACGAATGAAGAGGGCACAAGAACGAGCAAGGGCACGCATCACCTAGTTCCCTATCGTGAGGCTGGTACTGTTTGGTTCAAGTATAGCCGAGAGAAGCAGGATTCTTTCTTTTGTTTGTTACCAAATTGTATATATTGCATACCTTATGGCTCTTTTGTACTTAGGTTAAACTTTCTTATTATTGTCTAACCTTTCGATATGGCTATAAATATGTCTAAACTCCCTTTTGGCGGCTTGCTCGGATAGTAAGCTACTACTCTTGTAATTGAGTAAGCTTCCTATGTTATGAAATTCTCTTTTGTACCAAAAAAAAGTACCAAGTCATTGGAGGTAGGTAAAAAATAACTTTTTCAGAATCTAGCAAGTTATAAGCAGAAGATATAAAGAAGTGCCGCTGTCATCCCGAGCATAGGTCCTAAGTCCTCAATACTAAATACTGAGGTAGCGTTTAATAACAAGTTTTTTTTTCAGTTTTTTCTCCAATTTTGTAAACTGGAAAAAAAATTCTGTTTGATAGACAGTTTTTTTTTTCCATTCAATTTTGAAAATCAGTTTTTAAAACAAGGTTGTTTTTAAAAACTTTATTTTAGAGTTTTGATTTTTGTTTTGAGATCCAACTTTCAAACTTTGTTAGAAGTAAAAAAATGAGTATCATTTTAAGAAAACTCTCTCACACACAGAGTTCCACCATCAACACATGACACTTCCTTCAATTGGTCAAATTTCCGTCGTCACCCTATCGTCGTCGTGACCCACGAATCTGCCCTTATCGCTGTTGTCAGCCTATCTCCGTCGACAACCACGGATCTGCCAAACCACCGGCCCACTCTCCCCACTGCCACCCATAGATCTACCCCAACACCGCCACCCTACCATCATTGCCACCCAAGGATTTGGCCCCCTGTCGCCAATCCACGCCTTCAACAATGAATCAGACCTCAATCCACCATCTCCACCCCACAGCCATGGACAATCAATGGGACCTCAAGCAACGCTGCCACCTCAGCACCGTCGCACAGCCCACAATCTGCCCTACCATCACCACCGCACCACCATCGTATTTGATTATGATGGTTGTGCTACGAATTGGATGGTGGTGGTGCCACTGATCGGTGGTGGTGCTTCGGAGAGTTCTAATAATCTGTTGGAGAAAAATGGTTGGTGAAAAAATTAAGAAAAAAAAATGGCAGAGAAAAAACTCAAATCCAGTTCTCCGTACAGGGCTAAGGTTAATAGGAAAGAGAGAAAGAAGGAAGAGCGAAGCCATTAACGAAGAAAGTAAAGCTTCGGCTCCTAGTCGAAGAGCAAATTAATGTCAAGTTACTTGGTATGGTATGCTTCGTTCTCTTCGTACTACGACATTGACGCTGTTTACTAACGAGTTAATTTATAACATTGGCGACATCACGTGGAAAAGATAATATCTTATTTTTTTCGAGCTTCAGCCTCCTAACCTACCAAAAAAGGTCAAAAAGTTTGAATATTTATTAACGACCAAAAATACATTTTAGCTTTTTACCATATGAACTGAAGGTGTGGAAAGACGTGAAAACATACATTTTAGATTCGAATTGGCAAGGTTATGGCGCAACACCACTGTCAAATCTCATAAATTTTTGCACAGATTGACCGGATTCAGCCGGGTATTTTTCTGGCTCCTCTCCGCCCGGTGTTCAGGCAGATAGCCAAATGAAGTTGTTCTCGAGAAATGCAAGTCCCTCTCATAGCATCATCGCGTCCTTTTTGGTTTTGACCATTTCACTTGCTTTGGCCAATATGGCTGTGGGCATTCGGTTCCCGGATCGGATCTCCGAAGTACCCGCGGGTATATCCAACAGCCAGCAGCTTAGAACGGCGGCTTTCGCTCTGGGGAGCTTTTGGAGGTCGGAAGCCGTGTTTGGCTGCTTGGACGGGGTTGTTCGGACCACGGCTGGCTACGCCGGCGGATCCAAGCCCAACCCGGAGTACCGGAGCTTGGGCGATCACGCCGAGTCCGTCCAGGTAACGACATGTTCCGTCCCTCTATTTCTGATAGATGACATCATAAATGACAAGTTACAATTGGCAAAAGTACGGAGTTTAGTTTAAGATCCATTATGGTTGTCAATTAGCGATGATTTGTAGTGAGAAATGGTTTATGGAGTATAATCACGAAAAGAGGGGGGCTAGTTAATCTCTATTTCTGGAGAAGTTGCCCCCTTTCTTCTTTGCTTTGGTAAGGCTAATTGTGAGACGCACGACTATGCAAAGTTAGTTTGAGATGTAAAGGTTTTAGGCTGTGGAACATTTTGACAATTGCGGGGAATGAAGGTTAGTGTTGACAAGACATACCAAAGAAGTGATTGTTTTCTGATCATTTGTCTGCCGGGCAGCAGAATTGAGGAGAATGCCAATGTGGAATGTTTGACATTTCTTGAATATTTTGTACACAGGCATAAGAGTTGAGGAAAATGATGTTCTGTAATTAGGCCATCGTCCGTGGAGAAGTGTCTCTAGAGTGGTGAATTATGGTACAGAACCTATCAGATTTCCTGGTAAAAACCGCCGGATCTTCCTTATACATGGAGTCAAAAAGTTTTCAAAGATTGTTTCATCTGGGTGCGAACCAAAATAATATGTCCGCAGCAGTGCAGGAAAAGATAAAACAACGATCCAATGCGTAATTGAAAAGTAATAGATATAACAGTTGCAGGTCAGTTGGCAGCAAAACTGGTGTTGCAGGTGTTAAGAGGATGAGAGGAAGTCAAGAAAGTCCAGGTTGCACAAGGGTTGAGATTAGGATAGCAGCATTCTTGCTGAAAATATAGAGGAATTATAGGACTCCGAACTGAGTTTAATGGAGAAAGAGCCTAGGTTACTCGACCCCAATATGGTGTTCACTGTATTTTAACGTACTTTTCAATCTATTTTGGTAATTATGCAGATGTCGCGTTTGTAGGGTGTTCACGTAAT